>JAUIMM010000259.1:1200000-1535000 GCA_031769625.1 Taudactylus pleione
GATGTGTGTGAAGCTGTGGAACTACAGGCACCAGCCAGCATAGGGCTAGGTGGACCTGCACGTATAAAGTGGAGAACTACAGGCACCAGCCAGCATAGGGCTAGGTGGACCTGCACGTATAAAGTGGAGAACTACAGGCCCCAGCCAGCGAAGGGCTAAGTGGACCTGCATGTATGAAGTGGAGAACTACAGGCACCAGCCAGCATAGGGCCAGGTGGACCTGCATGTATGAAGTGGAGAACTACAGGCACCAACCAGTGAAGGGCTAGGTGGACCTGCATGTATGAAGTGGAGAACTACAGGCACCAGCCAGCATAGGGCCAGGTGGACCTGCATGTATGAAGTGGAGAACTACAGGCACCAGCCAGCAAAGGGCCAGGTGGACCTGTGTGTAAAATGCAAAACATTCATTGTGACTGTGCTTAAAGACTGTGCTGGTGAAGAAGAGTGTGATGTAATGTAACCATATCCATAAGATTGTCATACACCATCTGACATGCCAAGTATCTGAGCTGGAGGGAGAGGAGAAGCTGCTGTAACCATATTCTTGTCCTGTAAAGTCATGTGCAGGAGGAGAGAAATAAAATGGTTTATTTTTATAAGAGAAGGTCTGGCGCCCAAGTTATTCAAAAGAACTGTTGCTGCATGTGTCTATCTATACCTGTATCTATATGTGTGACTGTTATAAAGCCTGCATGGCCAGGGACCCCCTTCTCAGGTATTGCCCACACCCTGGAGAGCTAGCCTGAGGCAATAGGAGGTGTATCACTCCAAATGCACCTATGTACCACACCGCACACTGAAGGGGGGTTACATATCTTAGTCAGTGTTGCCATAATCTGAGAAAACGTTTATTTTTCTGCGCAGGAAAAGAGTGTGTAACAGTGAATGTGTGTTGGTAGGGGTAACATCGTAGGACCCTTAAGTGCTAGGTGCCTGGTGTCGGCCTAGTGGCTCGGTAGTAGATAACGCAGTCTATACACATAAGCAGGTGTAGTTGTTCTCTTTGTTGTAGGTTTCGGCTCTCAGTGTGATTGCAGCATTCAGTGATCAGTTAGGGTTATTTGAGCATTGTAATTGAACCGCACAGTTGTGGCAAATTGTGATTGTGAACTGAGCAGAGGGTGGGCAAAATCACTGAAAAGGGTAGGTGTTATTGGAATGCCTAAATGCTAGCAGTGAAAGGTAGTCAAAAAGGGATTAGGTGCGTGGAAGCAGCCTGGTTATTCTTCCATAGGTGTGTGGGCGCATCCTGTTAATATCGTCCACAGGTAAGTGAAAGTAGCCTTGACGTTCTTTCACCGGTCTAAATCTCTATTGAAAAGTTTGGCGTTACTTTCCCAAAGATGGGAGCCAAACAAACGGTAGAGATGTTAGATGATGTGCTGCTGTTGGAAGCACCGCTTGGGTCGGCACGGCATATTATGCATACTAGGTACGGTGCTTAGCAACTAGGTACTGTGATGTATGGTTTAAAAGATGAGGGAGAGTGTAAAACCGTTTCCCAGAATTGGCAGCTTTGATAAGGAGGTATTGAACAAAGTCCGAGATAGCATCTGTATGGTGCACTCTCGAATGAAAAAGATAAAGTATAACGATTGTTTAAAACTATGGCAGCAGGAGGGGGATATGTGGCTTAAGGGTGTGCATGCAACGCAAACCAGCATCGCGTGCATGATGCAGGGGAGTACGCACGCAGCGCTAAACAGCGGTGCATGCGTGCCACAAAATAGCGCGCACGCACAGCAAGGTAGCGTTGTGGAAGGTATTGCCAGTGGTTCACATGCACCACCACTGCCCTATGCAGATGGGGGTGGAGGTACAGTCAATGTAAAAACTCATAAAAATGTAACAGGTAACTTGTACCCTCTCTTGAGTAATCACAAGGAAAATGTTTAAGATGCGGATGATGAACCTGTTGTTATGTCTGCCATTTCCCATGCTGTACACATGTTAGATGCTCCATCACAACAAGCACGAGTGGTGGCCCCATCTTCATCAGTGGTAGTACAGGAAGTGTTAACATCCACTGCACCCATAGAGGAATTTGTTAACCCTATATGTAGCAGTAATAGACTAAATCCCCAGCCAGGTAACAAGTTCAAAGGTAACAGTGTGGGTGGTCTCCATCCCATCCGGACAATAACTGTTCCCAATGGGAATCCGGATGCGACTGGTGTAGTGCTCACAAGAGAGGTAGCAATGCATTGTCCTTGGACAAGTGTGGAGCTACATTCCATAATGAATGACTTCCATGACCCTAAAAGGGAATTAGCAAAATTTTTGAAAAATTTGGGTGATGCTCACGAGCCAACCAATAAGGATTGGCGAGTGGTGTTAAGGGCTTGTCTTCCACACAATACCGACGTGAAAAAGTTTATCATGGATTGCGTATTGGATTGAGATGGTCCCTTAACAGACGAGGGTAACCAAGGTAACATTACCCGCATAATAACTCAATTGGGTGTATATTTTCCAGTAGTAGTTAACTGGAGTAAAATTTTTACCATAAAACAAAAGGAGAGTGAATCTGCAGAGGATTACTGTACCCGAGCTCTGCAGGCTATCACCCAGTACACTGGGATAGAAGATATTAAAGATAGCACTCACCATAGGGTCATCACTGTGCTTATGGATGGTCTTAAAGACAATCTAAAAACCCAAGTCCAGACCTCGCTACCTGGCTGGAGAGGAGTTACTGTAGACACACTTAGGGAGTCCGCTATTGAGCATGATAAAGAAGAGAGAGACCCAGAGCGAGAAGCTAATGGCTGTTACATTCATTCCTTCTAGAGCTTGAATGCTAACAACACAGCCACCAGACACACATGCACAGCTACACGCCCTCACCAATCCTGCACCGCCACAAACACAGCCCTACCCCACTTATCACACACAGCCACAAAACCCATACTATCCACAGCCACCATATTACCCTCAAAATCCTTATCCACATCCACAATCTTTCTCTACCACTCAACCCACACAGCAACCTTTTCACCCACTCCACTCACGAAGGTGCTTTAACTGCAACCAAGTGGGACCAGGTAGGAACTGTAAGGTGAAAAAGGTAGGACCCCCTAACCAGGGAGTACCTGGATATCCACATAAGGGATATACACAGAGTGCAGGAAATTTCCAACAGTCACCAGCTCCAATTGTGGCCTTAAATGCTGTATTGGAGAGTGAGAGTCAACGCTAGGGGTCAGGTCATACCTGTAGTCTACAGATAGTCAGGTTAACGGGAAGTACTAGGGAAGAACTGGTGGTGATGGTTGATGTAGCTGGTACTAAATATCCTTTTCTTGTAGACACAGGGGCAACCAGATCAGTGATAAAATCTCCAGCGAATTTACAGGTGACCAGCGAGACAGTACCAGCAATGGGTGTAACGGGTAAAGTGCAACATTATCCTCTAACCAAATCCACAGAAGTTCTTTTCTCCTGGCAGCAGCAGCTCCTACTAACCTACTGGGAAGGGATTTGTTATGTAAGATGGGATGTGTCATATATTGTACCCCTGATGGTATATTTCTAGATATCCCAGAGAGAGTTGCGCATGAGGTGAGAGATATGTTGGACACTCCCCAAAGGTTAATGTATCACTCTACCGGTTCGGGTAAAAATCCATCCCAGGTAGATCAAATGTTATCCCAAATACCAGATTCACTTTGGACCAAGGATGGACAGGACACTGGATTAATGGCAAATTTTAGCTCCCGTAATGATAAATCTAAAAAGCGGTAGGCAAGCTCCAAAAATTCCCCAGTACCCATTAAAACAGGAGGTAGAGATAGGGGTTTATCCCATAATTGAGCGGTTATTACAACAGGGAATTTTAGTCCGTACAGCAAGTGTAGCCAACAGTCCCATCTTTCCTGTGAAAAAGAGTGATGGGAGGGGTTATAGGCTGGTACAAGACCTTAGAGGGGTTAATAAGGTAGTAGAGAGCCAATTTCCCATAGTGCCAAATCCAGCTGTCATTCTTATGCAGATCCCACCAAATGCAACCCATTTCACTGTCATTGACCTCTGTTCTGCTTTCTTCTCTGTACCTCTTCATTCTGACTGTCAGTACCTATTCGCTTTTACATACAGGGGTGTACAATACACATGCACACGATTGCCCCAGGGCTTCATAGACAGCCCCAGTATTTTCTCCCAGGCCTTACACGACTGTTTACAATCTTTTCAACCTGCCAATGGATCTGTTCTAATACAATATGTGGACGATTTATTGTTATGTTCTGATTCGTTTATGTCATGTTTAAATGATACTAAACTTTTATTGCTTCATCTCTCGCAAACAGGACACAAGGTTGCTAAGGACAAACTACAGCCATGCCAGTCCAGGGTTAAATACTTGGGACATTGCCTAACCCAGTAGTTACTACATGTGACAAATGACAGAATCCAAGCCATACAGACCATGACACTGCCACAGACCCAGCAGCAAATCCATACCTTCTTGGGAATATGTGGATACTGCAGAATGTGGATCCCAGGTTTTTCTATTTTGGCCTTGCCATTACAGGACTTAGGACCTCATTCAGAGGCGGTCGTTAGATGCAAGCGGTCGCACAAAATCAGGGCGGCCGCTTGCATCCTGAATGGCCGCCTCCTTGTCGATCATTAAGCTGTGGGTTACCACCCACAGCTTAATGACCGACCAGGTTGATGGTCACGATGGTGATCACCATCGCGACCATTGGGGCACTCGTAAGCCCCAGGGAGCTTTCTGCTCTGATGGAGCAGGAAGCTCCCCACTGACATCACTGATGATGTTAGTGCGGCCGCCCACAAAACGGCAAGCATTCGTAAAGGAACGCCTCCATTTTGGAAGCCACCCCCCCAGCCTGCCTACCAAACGGGGGCAGCTGTCGATCAACATCGACAGCTGCCCCTTTGGTAACGAGCTCCGGAGCGACAGAGTTTCTGAGAGCATACTGGTGTGCACAGTGTTTTTCTTCTCAAGTGGAAAAGAGAGCAATGTCCTGTCTGACCTGCTTGAGGAAAAACATTGGGAAAACGATCCCTACCGAACCATCCCACATTCCTCCGACTGACGGACCTTTTCAGGTAATATTAATTGGATGAAATCAATTTGTACCCTGCAGGAATCTCAAGTATGTATTAGTGTGCACTGATGTGTTTTCTAATTGGATTGAGACATACCCAGCTGCCACTAAATACTGCTGCGTTTACTGCTAAGAAAATTGTTCAGGAGTTTGTATGCAGATACAATATCCCTAGAATTATTGAAAGTGATAGGGGTACTCATTTCACAGGTGATGTCTTCCAAAACATGTGTAAGTTGATGGGTATTAATAGTAGACTTCACACCCCCTACCGACCGCAAGCCAGTGCAAAGGGGGAGAGGATGAACAGTACTATTAAAAATAAATTAAGTAAAATCATGGCGGAAACTGGACTGTGTTGGCCAGAAGCACTACCACTTCATAGTATCAGGACAACTCCTAGACCCCCTCTCAATCTGTCCCCCTTTGAAATACTGTTTGGTAGACAACCTCATTTGGGAAGATTTGAAAAGTAAGGAAGATTTGAAAAGTAACAACAAGGTAACTGTAAGGTATCTTATACCAATGAGTAAACAGTTAAAACGGCAACAGCAGAATCTGAAATTGTTGTCACATGATATGCCTGAAACAAACTGTCATGATGTTGAACCTGGAGAATTTGTTATGATCAGAAATTTCTTGGATTCAGGTTGTTTGACAGATCGGTGGGAAGGTCCATATCAGGTGTTACTGACGGGTACAACGTCATTGAAGGTGGCGGAGAGAGATACTTGGGTCCATTCCACTCACTGTAAGAAGGTCAACCAACCGGTGGAGAGACAAGGCGGAATCGAGGCAGATAAAGTAGACCTGTCAATTGCAAGCCTGTTCCAGGAGGGTTAAAGGTTACAGTGAGATACCTGAGCTAAATAAATTTGTAGATCCTTGTTTTCAGCAATGGATTGGTCTGCTGTGGTTATCTTTATCTTGGGTTGTTTCGGGATCTCTGGTTTCTGTGATGGAGGACAGAGGACGGAGAGGGGAGCTGATGGTGATATCAATGGAATAGAGTCGGGAGAAGGAGTGCTAAACCAACCGGGGGAGTATCTGACCAAACCCAGTACAGTAATTGTTAAGAGATCTGCTATTCTGGACACTCGGAGACAGTGTGAAGGTCTATCGTCTGAGGATTATTGTATGTGTGAGTTCTGTGGGTCCGTAGTCGATGAGAGATGCATCCAACAGTGCCAACCTAAGTATAACCAGTATTGGGGTGGGTATCCTTTAGAGGATTATCATACTATGGTGGGCAAAGTTTTAAACCAAACCAACTGTTGGGTGTGCTCTCACATGCCTCAAAGACAGCATAATATAGGGTTAGTGCCATTTCCATTAAATGTATCTGAGATTTTAGAATTACAAAGAGGGCATGCACTGGATGGAAAATTCCTTAAGTCCAAACCACCTCATTTTAAACTCCACCAGTACCAAGTAGATAAATCACTTTTATGTTTAAACATCACCAACTCCAATGACCCAGGAAGTTGGGAGGTGACGGGGAATAACCAGACGATGACCTTTTCACTAAGATCTGATCATAAACCTATGAATTATGGACTGTTACACACAATTAGGTTGGGTGGAAGACACTTCCAGTATAAATATACACTAAGTTCCACCAAAGAAATGGTTGGTAGGGTATCAGAAGGGTATTGTGCCAAGATATTACAACCAGAAACTTGCATGAGTCAAATGGGAGAACCTAAAATAGGATCACTTGCTAGGGAAATGTGTGTGACGATAATGATGTTTACTATTCCTTATGTTCTCCCCGATGATATTTTATATGTGGTAGAAAAGAGTATAAGTGGCTCTCTCCGAGTTCCGAAGGTTTGTGTTATCTGGGAAGAGTAGTCCCAGAGGTTATGACTCTTACACATGGTGAAATGCTTGGTATTCATAAAAACACACCATCACCAAATCTTCACACACAGTATGAACAGAGACAAAAGAAATATGATACCTGGTGACGTACATAAAGCCACACAGTTACTTAGTGAAACAACTGGCTTTCAAGTTTTGGTAGCATCGGATCCCACCAGGATCGCTCGGGGTACACTAAATTTTAGATATATCCAAGATCTTGCTAAATTAATAGATAATATCACCGAGATGTATGATGACACGGGAGTTGCAAGCTTACAAGAAAGAACTCGTGCAACATAGACTAGTGTTAAATTATTTAACAGCTGTCACTGGAGGGTATTGCGTAACTTTGGCCACCCAATTTGGTGTAAAGTATTGCACATATATTACAAATAACACTAGTGACCCCAAGGAGGTGATAGACCGGAAATTCTGCAGCTGAAATGGGAATTCCGGAAGAACCATAATGCTTCAGTGGCTGAAGTAGAGAAGAAGGTAGAGGAATGGGTTTCATGGTTGAACCCAGTGAAATGGTTCTCCGGTCTAGGAGAGTGGGTTCAAGAAATGGTTGCTAGTATAGGTAACCTCCTGATCCTCATATTGGTTATCATCATAGTAATTGGCTTGTGTGTCAGGTGGGTCCCTACTGTGCTGAAATATGGAAAATGTAAAGATAAGGTAAACCGAAAGAATGAAATTTTGATGGTGGTTAGAAGTAGCAATGTGAATACTGAGGTAAATGTAGGACTGCATTACAACCCTGAAATAGAGTGTACCATCAGATGATGTACACATTTAGCCAAGTCCCTATTCCCCTTCAAGACTTCCTTTATTGGATTGGTGCATCCCCACATCTTTCCCATGATCTCCCAAGATCCGCGGTGTGCGTATAAGGGTAGTTTTATGTCCTTCCCAGAGACACATTATTGATGGTTTAAGAACTACCTTGTGCCATCCCATAATATAACATTAGATAATATGTCATAGTGTAAGCCTAAATTAATTTTAAAATCAGAGTGTGATAGCATATTGTTTGCTATCAAAGGGTGGACTGTCGAAGCCAGATAATTGGCTGAGACAGAATCTGTTTAAAATTAAATCTGCACAACGCCATTTTGTGAAAGGCAACAAAACGCCATTTTACGACTGGTCACCCAGCGCCATTTTAGCGAATCTCACACATTATAAGTACATATGGCGATGCTATTATGTAGCATCGTTCGATTCCCATGCAATAGAAAGATGTTAAAAGTCCTCATTATATAAATGCAGACAGTTACTAAAACATATAATATGAACAACCCTGAAAAACACATACCACGGTGTACTCCTCAAAACACGTAGTCGCACAACGCTAACTAGCGTCTTTTCTCAATACCCCAATACTTACACACTGCACACTTACATAAAAAGGTTCCCTAGCATTAAGGTTAATATTTAAGGTTTTATTCATTATCAGTAATGTTGTGAAATACATGTTATTTGATATCTAAGGTTTAGTGCATGATAAGCAGACCGTGTTTGGTGTCATTCTAAACTACTGTGTCTTTGCAGATTTCCAGTTCCATCAGGGAAGAAATCGCAACATGTGTCTGCAAGTTATGGATCATAGAGTTAGGCATTGAAATGTATCCTGTAATGCAGCCAGTCTAATTTGTTATGCAGCGGGAAAATGGACACAAAGAGCTGTTGGAGGCTGGAATGTGACCATACGAATTGACCTATGAACTGTACTGTAACAGAAGAACCAGGAAGAACCACCAATGGAACCATGCCAAACTGTTCTATTGTATTGCCTATCCCTGTAAGAGTATATATGCAGGCTCTCTGAAACTAGATGCTAGTCTTCTTGCTTTGCTGTTGACGGAGGTTTCATCTTTGATGCCGGGATCTGGACCCAGAGTGCGTGCGTATGCAACGACTGTACCTTGTGTCTGTATAATTTGTTTGCGCTAATTTTATTTAGATCACATCGTGTAACTATCTGTTTTTATGGTGAATAATAACTTTTTGTGCTTTGGAACACCAATCAAAGTCTGAAAGCAATTATTTCTTGTGCGACTCATAACGCTAAACAGCGACAATTTTAGAGTGTATAGATAGGTAGGAATCCATACTGTTCATTAAAGACATCAGCCAAATCTTGATATGGTTTGGCAAACGGGGGTCTGGTTTAACTTTCAATTGATCATATGTAAGAGACTTAAGAGAGGATCCGGTTGAGACTTCTTGGGTTTGTATAGGAAGCACATGGGGCAGACATCGATGAAAACAGTTACAACCCCAAGTTAGGATATGCAATGTAGACCAATTCAATGTGTGGTTGTGTTTTTTAAGCCAAGGCAGACCCAAGACTAGATCATAGGAAGTTTTAGGTAGAACTAAGACTTCTAACTCCTCTTTATGAAGGCATCCTACTCGGAGCATAACAGGGTGAGTAACTGAAGAAATAGCTTCTCCTAGGATGACATTGCCATCTACTCCCGAAAGAGCCAGCTTGCTTAGGAAAGGAGTAACCTGTATTCCGAGTTCAAGTGTCAAGGCTTTAAAATTTTTGGTTCTAGTCTTGTAAAGAATAGACACCGGTAGAAGACTATCCGTTAAATGGGAAGGCTTGATGAACACCCCCAACCAGACGCTCCCAGAACCAGTTAGGGTCTATCGTTTCCCGAGAGAAGAGGACAGCTTTTAAGAATATGGTCAGGGGCTGCACAGTAAAGGCAGAGCTTGTTCTGAAACCGGCGGGTTCACTCAGCCGGAGTTAAATGAGATTTATTGACCTGCATAGGTTCGACTTATTTTTTGCCGGAGAGGAAGAGCATGTACTTGGCAAAAAACGATCCTTGAAATAATCCTCTCGCACTCTACTAGCCAGTCGCTCTCTGTGGCGTATGTCAATTTTAATACAAAAAGAGATTACTTCGCAAAAAGATTCCGGCACATCCAAAGAGGTTAACTCATCTTTCATCCCTTCAGATAATCCATGTAAAAAGGTGGCCTTGAGTGCCTCCTCATTCCATTTTAACTCAGAAGCAATCGTTTGGAATTGGGCCACGTACTGGCCCACAGTACATGTCCCTTGTCGGACTCGAAGGAGATCAGAGGAGGCCAAAGCAGTCCGGCCCGGCTCATCAAAATCCTTTTGAAGGAACAAATAACATTTTAATAATTAGAAACTAGAGGATCTGCTCGTTACCATAATGGGGAGACCAAATCCAAGGCTTTTCCAGCCATTAACGAAATGATGTAAGCCACCTTCGACCTAGATGAGGGGAAGTTCTGTGGCAGACGCTCAAATTGAATCTCGCACTGATTGATGAAACCCCAGCAGCATCTAGGGTTTATATCAAGGCTTCTGATTTACTGTTCCTGAAGGATCGCCAGGAACAGACACAGTGGGGGGAGGAAGGAGAGTGGCCAGGGTCGACTGGATGGAAAGTAATTGACCGGAGAGTTCCTGGAGGTATTGAGCCATCTGAGGTTTTGCTGCCTCCTGTTTCTTCATGCGAGAGGCGAGATCTTGCAACACCCCTGCACCCTGAGATCCTGTGGCTTTCATGGGGCCTGTACAAACTGCCATGTTTGTGTTCGGGAGATCTCTGAGGAGCTGGAAGTCAAGGTCCCAGGTTGGGGAAAGAACCAGAGGCGAGGGGCCTGGATATATGTCCTCCTCATCCACAGGTACCAGATGTTGGTGAGCCCTGACCAAAGGTGCGGAGTCTAACTTGGCGGAAGGTGTTCACCAGTGACCCCTCCAATTGAGATTTGGGTTTTAGCTGCACCCAGCAAGCAGGTCGTGGCCCTTTAGTCAGTTATCCGATACAAGTGGGAAATGGAGGAACACAATCACAGGTGAGGCCCAGGAGAATGTAACTTGGTAATAGCTCTGGAGAAATATCCTGGATTCCCACTCGAGGGTACAGCACTGGCACAGTAGAATAGCACTTTGAAGTAGTACTTAGAAGATGGTATATGAAGTACACACGCTGTGGACCCAGACGCAGCGCTGGCACAGGAGAAAGGTATCACAAGGTAGTACTTGATGAATGTACTAAGGGCCTGATTCAGAGCTGGACGCTCTTTGAGAGGGCTCGCTCTGAATAAGGGCATCCCTGTTTTTATTTTAATGACAGCCTCCTGGCCGCTCGCTAAGCTGTGGGTGACCACCCACAGCTTTAGCGAGTGGCCAGGTGATGGTCGCGATGGTCACAACCATCGCGACCATCAGGGCTTGCGACGAGACCCTTGTGGTAGGGTCTCGTTCCCGCAAGCCCCAGTGAGCTTTTGGCTCTAATAGAGCTGGAAGCTCACCCACTATCAGCGGGGCCACCACCAAACGGGGGGCATATGAGAAATGTGAAAAATAGAGTTATTAATTATAGCCTGCCAAGACATTTTAGTGAATGTCACAATAGTAATCCAACAGGTATGTGCATTAAAGTAGATATAAACAGCAGAGGGGGAGATAGGGATAAATAAGAGAGACATTCTGGATTCTTAGTTTGCGAACATTAACCCCTGATGGGTTAAATGAAGGAGTTGAAATTACACCTTTTTAAAATGAACGGTAGTGTCTAGATAATAATCTATGGGCTTTTATAGGTCTGAAGATATTCATGTTGGATACATTGTAGTTATAATAAACAGTAGAAGGCAACTAGTTCTATAGGGGAATGTGATAAATGGAGGAATATTATGTACTGATAACATCTCCTCTGTGATAAAACTTTTAAAAATTGCCATTGTGAATAGTAATATGTACTCACTTTCATGATACTGTAAGAATTGCTATCGGGAACATTATTAAGTATTATTCTGAATAAATATGCCCTAGTTTGTAAAAGGCTACTGTAATAATACTTAACTAATAGACAATGTAAAAATATTGTGAGTTGTATTACTGTATATTTCAATAAAAATAGAACTGTACCTGCGAGCAAGCCAGGTCAATCAAGATATGAAATGGTATAATGGTCTGAATATATAGCATTATCATATGTAATTCTGCTGTCCAACGTTATTTGCGATCAAAACCCATATTGAAGTTTTGTAGAGTTTATCAGTTTTTTCGATTATGGAAGGATAGCATTTGAGGACAGTTCAAGTAAATTTAATGAATACTAACTGGGGTACATGTGAGTTGAAATAGCAAAAGAGAATTGTATAAAGAGACTGTAAGTAACGAAGTCTGGAAGTAGAAGCAGGCTGGATACAAATGTTTCCAATCTGAGAAATGTAGAGCTGTCTTCAATAATGGACTATAGATGTGTGTAATCGCTTGGGCAGGTAATGATTATGTATAATTTACTGCAGTAGCGGTCTAAATTAAACAATAGACAGAATACTTTGTAAAATGTGTGTTTAATGATTATGCAGTAATGACAGCGATTGGAGCAAAACCATTTTTTATGTTTTAAATATGATTGGTGGATGAAACCTTTATAATCACCTGCACATCACGAGAGCCAGCCCTCTGACTAAGTCTCTGACGAAATGCGTTAGAGCGGGGCTTCGTAAAGTGTGTATCCCCTGGTGTTACCGGCGTTGCATCCGTGGCTGGTTCTACTCAAGAAAGCTTCCATTGGCGGCAGATGGCGAGGGCTTGAATCCGGCAGAGGAGTAGAGTGGCAGCGGTGTATGCCTAATGGGGTCTGACTAAGCCATGGGGTAACCAGCCCACACTGTTTTTATTTAGGTACGAGCAGTAATATATTGTATTTTATGTATGATGAATACCTTTTTATAAATTAAAACGTTTTATTACCCTCTTGTCCATTTTCATATATATATATATCTATATATATATAGATATATATATATTGAGAGAAATGGGCACTCCAAGGACCACCATTTAGATTAGGGTGCCAGGATACAAAAATATAAATGCAGAAAAACGTCACTCCTGGATAGATTCGAACACCAGAGTGTTTATTAAAAATCTATACAGTGTACAGCGACGTTTCGGTCACACAGCTGCCCGAAACGTAGCTGTACGGTGTACATTGTATAGATTTTTAATAAACACTCTGGTGTTTGAATCTATTCAGGGGTGATGTTTTTCTGCATATATATATATATATATATATTTATGTATACAGTATGTATATATATATATATATATTTATTTATATATATATATATATATATATATATATATATATATTTGTCCAATGATGCGGCACTCAAGTAATCAACAGTCACCGACATATTTAACATACCTATAAGAACACAAATGTGAATATTATTGTAGATGTACACTTGCTACAGCCTAATTATGCTAAGGAGCGTCTTCTAATACTACCCAAACTATAAGCAATAAATTACCACACTAGACTGCTGGAATGGTTATACAGGCTGAGTCTCCCATTTCCAAAATGCTTGGGACCAAGGGTATTTTGGATTTTACCGTATTTTGGAATATTTGCATACCATAACAGTGGCGTAACTACCGCCCCTGCAGTGGCTTGGGGGCATGGAGGCTTGTGGGGCGTGGTGGCGGGGGGCTGCAGATTCCATGCGGACAAGCCGTCCGCATGAAATCTGCTTAAAGCGGCTTTCCAAAAATGGCCGCTGCTTAGGAGGAGACATATGCTAGAGATCCTTTAGCATCCAGGCAGGGCGGTAGTGTGGACTGCACACAAGTGCAGTCCGCACTACTCTACTGGTATAACAAACACACAGCTGCCGGCGCCGGCAGCTGTGTGTTTGTTTTAGCAGCCGATGAGAGTCAGATAGACTCTCATTGGCTGCTTGCCTTGCGCCCACTGCCGGAGTCGGGCTCTTCCGGCTTCCGCAGTGGGTGATGGGATAGACATCATGACGTCTCTCCCATCATGCAGAGCGGGCCAGCCCGGGAGGACGCCAGACGGAGGAGCAGATGCCGGAGCGTGGATCAAGGTAGGTGGATTTTTTTTTGTGTGTGTGTGTCTGTCTGGCGCGGGGGGGACACTACTACTGGAGCCTACTACTGGGGGATTGCTGAGGGGACTACTACTGGGGGCACTGCTGGGGGGGGAGTACCACTGGGGGCACTGCTGGGGGGGTACTACCACTGGGGGCACTGCTGGGGAGACTACTACTGGGGGGCACTGCTGGGAGGACTACTACTGGGGGCACTGCTGGAGGTGGACTACCACTGGGGGGCACTGCTGGGGGGACTACTACTGGGGGTACTGCTGGGGAGACTACTACTGGGGGCACTGCTGGGGGGTGGCTACTACTGGGGGCATTGCTGGGGGGACTACTACTGGGGGCACTGCTGGGGGGGACTACTTTTGGGGGTACTGCTGGGGGGACTACTACTGGGGGCACTGCTGGGGGGGATTACTACCGAGGGCATTGCTGGGAGGACTACTACTGGGGGAACTGCTGGGGGGACTACTACTGGAGGCACTGCACTGGTGGGACCACTACTGAGGGCACTGAATAGGTGGGGGACTACTACTGTGGGCATTGGTGGGGGAGGAATACTACTGGGAGCACTGCTGGGAGAACTACTTTCTGGAGGCACTGGAGGGACCACTAATGGGGGGACTGCATAGGTGGGGATTACTGCTGGTGGCACTGCATAGATGGGGGACTACTACTGGGGGCATTGCTGGGGGAAGACTACTACTGGAGGCACTGCTGATGGGACTATTACTGGGGGCACTGCTGGGGGGTTAGTACTGGGATCACTACATAAAGGGGACTACTACTGGGGACATTATATAAGGGGCATTGCATAGGGGGACCACTACTGGGGGCACTGTATAAGGAGCACTGCATAAGGGCTTGTGTATCTATCCGAGGGGGGGGGTGCAAGGTTGAAGAAATGCCTAGGGTGCCAAGAAACCTTGCACCGCTCCCTGCACCCAGGGGCTCCCGCACGTGCTGTACTGTGCCGAAGAGATGGAGGAGTATAGACGCTTCCTGCTGTCTGACAGGTACTTATACTGGCTCTCTCTCCTCTTCCTCAGGGCTATCAGACACTGGTGAGAGGAGCCGATGGGTCTGCAGTGGCCACAACCTGATGCCCCCCACACCCAGGCCACTCAGGATGCTGGATTTGTACCAGATGCTGCTGTGTGCAGGCTGCAATGCTCTGTCTCTGTGTACTGGAGCAATGCTCTGCTTTTGTGCTCTGTCTGTGTACGGGAGTGATGATCTGTGCAGGATGCTTGTTATGGTGATGATGATTGGTGCTCTGTGATACATGGTGTACTGTACATATAAATGCAGTATGAGGGATGCTGGCAGTATAGGATACTTTGTACGACTGGGAGGGATGCCCTGTGACTAGCAGGGATGTGCTGTGAATTAGAAGGGATGCCCTGTGACTAGGAGCGGTGCTCTGTGACTAGCAGGGATGCACTGTGAATTCAAAGTAGCACCAGTGCCCCCATTTACATACACTCCCATATACATATATATATACATATATATATTATACCCCTGGCAATGAGCATGGAGCCCCAGCCAATGGGTATGGAACACCTAACAACAAGCATGAAACCCCTGGCAACAAGCATGAAAGCCAGAGACCCCGTGCATCTAGCATGAAAAACTTGGTAATGAGCATAAACCCCCTGACAATAAGCATGAGACCCCTGACGAGCAGATAATTTAAAAGTAATTACTGTGGGGCATAAAATGGTTTCAGGGGGCAAATATGTAAGTAGCACTTTGGTAATAGGCATTACAGTGTATGGCATAATGTGTAATGGGCATTATGGTGTGTGGAATAATGTGTAAGGGGCATTACGGTGTGTGGCATAATGTGTAAGGGGCATTACTACAAGGAGGAACAATACTGTAAACTGTTTAGGGGGGGTGGGAGCACATTTTTTACTTTTGCACTGGGAGCCAAGTTACGTATAAATGGCCCTGTATTAATTTTACCAAAATGCCGTGGGAGGGGGGGCGACAGAAACATTTTTGGCAGGGGGGAGCAAACTTTATAGTTACGCCACTGTACCATAATTAAATATATTGGGAATGGGACCCAAATCTAAATACAGAATGCATTTACATTTTATATACACCTTATACACACAGCCTGCAGGTAATTCTATACAATATCTTTAATAATTTTGTGCTTTAAACAAAGTTTGTGTATATCGAACCATCAGAAAGCAAAGGTTTCACTATCTCAGTCATTTTAAAAAAATTCTGTATTTTGGAATATTCTGTGTTTCGGAATATTTGGATATGGGAGACTCAACCTGTACTGCCATGTTTTAAAAAAAACAACAACACTGTTTAATTTAATTTAACATATGAATATAAATACAATTTAAAAAGTACATGTCAAAATCCATATAACCAAAAAATATTTGTTTAGGTAAGGATAACTGCTGTATTTTTAAAGTTAAAAAAGTATGAAAATTAGTTGTTTTTTTTTAACTAATAACCTTGATCATTAAACTTTAATTATCCATATTTGTTACATTTCAGGTGGGAAGATTTCAAGCACAGGCTGAAGTAGAAGATGAGGGACCGATAGCACCATGCCAGGGGGTAGGTTAGAAATGCAATATATCAGGCTAACACAGAGGCTCCGCCTTTACAGTCCAGGCTTAAGGATATTCATGCTTCAACCCAGATGGTTAAATCAAATTGACTGAGGTACTATTTAAGTCACCTCTTCTCAAGCATGGATAGTCTTAAAACCTGGACTTTAGGGGTGGAGTTTGGAAACCTCTGGGCTAACATATAAATGAGCTAATACAGTGGTTCTCAAACCCGGTCCTCAGGACCCCACTCAGTTCATGTTTTCCTGGTTACCCAGCAGATGCAGAGGTGTATTTATTACTCACTGACACATTTTATAAGATCCACAAGTGGAGCTAATTATTTAATTTGTGATTCTGTGAGGAGAAATGGAAAACATGCACTGAGGACCGAGTTTGAAAACCTGTAAGCTAATAATAGCATTAGGAATAATTTCACCTAACACAGATGGAGTTTGCTGAAATCCGATTATCAAAGGATTGTACAATCCATCATCATTAGTATTATGCTTTGCACCAGCCCTCACATAGGTACAGTGAATTACCTCAGATGCTGGGATGTGACAGTGTGTGTGCCACATGCAGTGAAGCATTGCCCCGTGCACATGTCCATGTTCTACCCATGAAAAGCCCACAGTCTGGACTTGTAGTATGCACCCACTACGCACAGGCCCATTGCATGCCCACTTTCCTCATCGCAATACTCTACTGTGTGTGGCCAGAGCTGGCCCTAACCAATTTGATGCCCTAGGCAAGATTTTGACTGGTGCCCCCTAGCAGTGCTGCTTGCTCCACCTTAAACCCAGCATCCCTCTCTGTCACGCTCAGGCTATGCTGACCCTTGCCAAAGTATTGGAAGATGTGGACCCAGGTTGGGGAAGGATCAGGAGGTGAGGTGCCTGGATCAATTACTTCCTCATCCACTAGTACCAAATATTGGCTAGACCTGACCAAATGCGCAGAGTCTAACTTACAGAGAGTTCTTCACCAGTGACCCCTCCAAGCGGGATTTGAGCTTAAGCTGCACCCAGCAAGCAGGTTGCAGCCCTTTGGTCCAGCACAAGTCGCAGATGGAAGAACACTTATCAAAGGGAAAGCAAAGGAAACAGATACTGGAAGTTTGTACTGTGGTAATGTAATGAGTACACACTCTGTTGATCCAGATGCAAGGCTGACACAGGAGAATGGCACTAGAAGATTGTACTTGGATGATGTACTAAGTACATTCGCTGTGGCTTCAGACTATCATGAACCGTAGAGAAGAAGCCAGGGGGTAGGGTGACTAGGGAACAAGAAGGTGAGTAACAGCTAGGTCTCCCTATTGGGGCAAAACCCAGGTTTGGCTAGACCTGCCCACTTGGTGGTCTTCACCAGTGACCCCTCCAATCAGGATTTGGGTTTCGCTGCACCAAGTGGGCAGGTCGTGGCCCTCTAGCCAGGTACCTGGGAATGGCAGAAAGACCATAAATAGATTAAATGAATACTATATAAACTAATTCTGGAATATTGAAGATGAGCTGGATACTTGAATATTGGAGATGAACTAAATACTGGGACACTGGAGATGTGCTGAACACTTGAACACTGGATATGAACTAAATACTTGAACACTGGTGATGAACTAAATACTTGAACACTGGTGATGAACTAAATACTTGAACAATGGTAATGAATGGAATACTTGAACACTGGTGATGAAGGAATACTTGAACACTGGTGATGAACGGAATACTTGAACACTGGAAATTAACTTGAGAATGTAGAGATCCTAGTAGTAGGCTTGCTTGAGAACACAGGGAAATGTACTGGGAACTGCAACAGATTCAGGTGCTGATTTGCACAGAGAGACACAGTGAGAAGTGGACACAGGCATGTACTAGGGATTGCTATACATCCACCTGAGAGCTAACTAGAAATTAGCAGGAAACCTGACACCTCAGTAACACAGGGAAGCTGCAGCAGAGCTAGCAGCACACTACAAGACACACAGGAAAAATAACATAAAACACTGGAGTTTAAGACACACAGGAAAAATAACATAAAACACTGGAGTTTCTGAGAGAGAACTAAAGTCTCAGACTAAGAATTAGAATGGAAGCTAATACAGGTAACCCTGGAAAACTGTGAATAGGCTGAAGCAACACTCTGCAGGGAATAACACAGAGCAACACTGGTGAGAGTCACAGTCACTGGAACAGCGAAGTTGAACAGCAGTTTCCTGTTCCTGGAGTCAACACTAAAATACCCCAAGGTAGCTGGTCATTGGATCAGAGGATTAGCTGAATAACCACAGGACTACCATTGGGAGAGACTAGTCAGGTGATGTGGACCAGAATGGCTGCACCCATGCCCAGCACCCCAGAAACCAGGATGCACTCACAAAAGCCCTAGCAGACCCCGGGGAGAATACTCAGACACCACTCACCTCCACTCCCAGTGACTGAACACCTAAGCACAAGGACACCAGTGTGGAGGTGAGTAGCGGCTGATCCCAGGCCAGATCCTGACAGTACCCCCCCTTTCCAGGGGAGACTCCGAACACCAAAAATGTGCACAAAAAATTTCCTTCCATAAATACAAGAAAGCTTCCAAAAAACGTGAAACTTGAGACACTAGAAAAACTTGAAAAACCTTCTAAAATCTTGATTGAGCCTGTCAGATATCTTCAAGAACTTGAAACTTTGAGACACCAAAAAAAATGTTCAGCCTCGTTATGATGAACTTGTAGATTTACCAATAACAAAACAAAAAAGGGGGTAGCGCTGAGAAGGATGATGTAACACAGTTGGCAATAAAATTAAATTTTAATATTAAAAAGAACATGTGCAAAAAACAATATAAAAATTAAAAAAATGAAATATTTGATGCCAGCATGAATTTCACCCACACAACTATCTGTATATAGGTGCCTGTTCCTATAATTACTGTCCGGATCCCAAATTGGTCAATTGGAAATGAAGGTCACTCTCAAAGTGAGAAAGCAAAGGACTGTCCAGTATAATTACCAAGTCCTGCAACGATAGAGGAATGATCCTAATTGCATAAATCCATATGCACCTGTTGGAATCCTCAAAGTGATGTGGTGTGTAAGTCAGAAGGAAATCAGGTGGAATAGGCCAATTGGGCATGTGCTTCTGAAGTTGGTCAGGTAAGATTACCTTTGATAGAGCTGCCACGTTTAGACAGTGACCAAGCCTCACCCACCAGTGACTTATTCCATTGTCACCACCTTACCTGTTTAAGCCTGGACCAACTTACCGGAAACCCCCACCTGGGGTGTGAAACTTGTAACCCCCTCCTGGGGTATGAAATTAGAAATGGAGACTCCCTCCTGGGGTACAAGACTTGAAACCCTCTACTGGGGTGTGAGACTTGAAACCCCCTCTTGGGGAGAAAAACTTCAGACCCCCTCCAGGGGTATGTCACTTGAAAGCTCCATCTGGGGTGTGAGACTTGAAATTTCCTTTTGAGGTACGACACTGGAAGTCCCCTCCTGGGGTATGAAACTTGAATCATAGACCCCTTCTTGGGGTGTGAAACTCAAAATGAAAACCCCCTCCTGGGGTATGAAACTTGACACTGAGACCCCTTCTTGGGGTGTGAAACTCGAAACAAAAACTCCCTCCTGGGGCGTGAAACTTGTAACCCCCTCTTGGGGTGAGAGACTTGAGACCCCATCCTGGGGGGAGAAACTAGAAACCCCTTCCTGGGGTGCGATACTTGAAACCCCCTCTAGGGGTATGAAACTTGAAACTGAGACCCCCTCCTGGGGTGTGAGACTTGAAACCCCCTCTTGGGGTAAGAGACCAGAGACCCCCTCCTGGGGTATGAAACTTGAAACAGAGACCCCCTCCTGAGGTATAAAACTTGAAATCCCATGTGGGTGTGAGAACCTTGAGACCTCCTTCTGGGGTAAGCAACTAGAAACCCACTTTGATGGTGAGGATGCATGAATGTTTCCTGGAGTTAGCTGAATGGATTTGTCCACAGAAGATGTCAACTCAGATGTCTCCTCCAAAACTGTTAAATTAGATTCTTCTCCCATGGCCAAAGAGACTGATGTCTTAAAGAAACTGAGAAAAGCACAATCGTCACCAGAGTCAGATCTAGAAGAAGCTTTACCCGGACTGAGACTGGAACAGACTGGAGGAGATATACTAACTTTAGGCGGTTGGAATATGCTGCCTAACTTCCCAAGATGAGAGTGGAAGCATCTTGTAACAGGACCCCAAATGTAAATTCGAACCTTATGCTGTGGAGACGACATCACCTCCTTACCCAGAGCAGAAGTTAGGGAATCTGCAGAAGGCTGCGGGCTGGAATTGAGAGTGTTGTCATAGTAAGTCTTACTGTAATTATCCTTACTGGGTTGATGAAGGAGACAGTCCTTAATAAAGTGATCCACCTTTCCACAATATAAACAAAGAAAAAGTTCCCGGTGTCACTGTCGTTCTGCCTCAGTAAGCTTTGGGCGAGGGAAACTACGTTGTCTTACTTTTCCTCATAAGAGTGGAAGCACAAGTGGCTCAGTTGAAACAGGAACGGCACTAGACAGCTTGGGAAATACTTGAAAAAATTTAGGGAGGAGGAGTTCTTGAAGTTGCACTAGAAGCTGGTAGAAACTAGTAAACTGCACCGAAGTACAGAAATTGGAGGATTCAGAGGCTAGGGGACTACTGGAAGGTTGGGTTGTACAATTAGCAAGGAATTCTTTAGTCGGAGTAGAAATTTCTTAGGAACTTGGCTCAGGAGGAAGAGACCCAGAAGAATTTACGGATGGAACTTGAAATGAGTCAGGAGATGAAGTGGCAACAACAGAAGGAATGGAACTTAATTGAGAAAAAAATTATTGTAACTGTAGATCCATGAGTTGCTGGGCTGTGTCTTGGGCAGTCACATGAAGGAGTAGATCTTGAACCCGGTGGCTTGCATTTCGGCTGTTCAAACTGTCATGAACTGTAGAGAAGAAGCCAGGGGATAGGGTGATTAGGGAACAAGAAGGTGAGTGACAGCTAGGTCTCCCTATTGTGGCCAAACCCAGGTTTGGCTAGACCTGCCCAGAGGCGTGGAGTCTAACCCATTTGGTGGTCTTCACCAGTGACCCCCTCCAATCAGGATTTGGGTTTCGTGGCACCAAGTGGGCAGGTCGCGGCCCTCTGGACAGGTACCTGGGAATGCAGAAAGACCGGAACTAGATTAAATTAATAGTATATAAACTAATAGTGGAATATTGAAGATGAGCTGGATACTTGAATATTGGAGATGAACTAAATATGTGAACACTGGAGATACACAGCATACTTGAAGACTGGAGATGCACTTAACATTTGAACACTGGATATGAACTAAATACTTGAACAATGGTGATGAACTGAATACTTGAACACTGGTGATGAACGGAATACTTGAACACTGGTGATGAATGGAATACTTGAACACTGGAAATGAACTTGAGAATGTAGAGATCCTAGTTGCAGGCTTGCTTAAGAACACAGGGAAATGTACTGGGAACTGCAACAGATTCAGGTGCTGATTTGCACAGAGAGACAGGCATGTACTGGGGATTGCTATAGGTCCAGCTGAGAGCTAACTAGAAATTAGCAGGAAACCTGACACCTCAGTAACACAGGGAAGCTGCAGCAGAGCTAGCAGCACACTACAAGACACACAGGAAAAATAACATAAAACACTGGAGTTTAAGACACACAGGAAAAATAACATAAAACACTGGAGTTTCTGAGAGAGAACTAAAGTCTCAGACTAAGAATTAGAATGGAAGCTAATACAGGTAACCCTGGAAAACTGTGAATAGGCTGAAGCAACACTCTGCAGGGAATAACACAGAGCAACACTGGTGAGAATCACAGTCAATGGAACAGCGAAGTTGAACAGCAGTTTCCTGTTCCTGGAGTCAGACTTAAATACCCCTGGGTACCTGTTCATTGGATCAGAGGATCAGCTGTGACCACAGGACTACCATTGGGAGAGACTAGTCAGGTGATATGGACCAACATGGCTGCACCCATGCCCGGCACCCCGGAAACCAGGACGCATGCACAAAAGCCCTAGCAGACCCTGGGGAGAATACTCAGACACCACTCACCTCCACTCCCAGCGACTGAACACCTAAGCCCAAGGACTATGGTGCAGAAGTGAGTAGCGGACGATCCCAGGCCGCATCCCGACACAGACGCAAAACTAGCAGAGGAGAGTGGTATGATGAGATGGCACTTGAATAACGTACTAAGGGCTCGATTCAGACCCGCTCGCTAGATGCTATCGCTCGCTAGATGCATATGCAAATTTCAGCAAGGCAAACGATCGCATGCCTATGCATTAGCACGCCCACTATTTCTTGACGAGCGATCACTCTGTGTATGCAGACGCCCACCAGCCTGTCTTAAGATGCCCACTTGCGCACATCATCTCCAGGAAGTGTATGCAACCATTGGTACATTGAGTACCATCAGAAACAGTCGCAGTGCTTGTGGCTGACCATACCCTGCCGCAGGCATTGCGAGTGCTTCAATGTGAAATACAACCAAGTGATGTGTACTATGACGCTGCCTCTTAATTATGCATGCCTCTGAAATGGCGTTGAGATGCTCAGGCATGCCTGCGTTCGCACCTCCACTCCTCCATTTCTTGTGGTCAGCCCCTGTCACCACCCACAAACGGCTTCTCCTGTCATTCAGCGGGGCTGTCTATGGTACCCGATCGCTCGCACTGGTTCACGCATTTGCGATGCGTACGTATTTGCAGAATGCAAACAATCGGCTGGCTGCTGGCGAATGCTTCCTAGCGAGCGGGTCTGAATCGGGCCCTGAGTACACACACTGTGGCTTCAGGTGCAGAACTGGGAACTGGCTCAGCAGAATAGTATGTTGGAATGGTACTTGGATAACGTACTAAGGGCCTGATTCAGACCCGCTTGCAATCGCATAGTGCTCGCAAGCAGGTCGATGGTGTGCCAGTGCGCACGTGCGCGAGCCCTGGAGTGAGCGCAAAAAGCACTCGCTCCGTGGCTCACTACAAAAGGGGCGGCTGTCGATGTTGATCGACAGCTCGCCCCGTTTTGTAGGCATGGCGGGGGGTGGCTTCACAAACGGAGGCATTCCCAAGCAAACATCTGCCGTTTGTGGGCGGCCCCACTGACATCACCAGTGATGTCAGTGGGAGAGCTTCCGGCTCTATTAGAGCTGGAAGGTCTCTGGGGCTTGTGGCAACGAGACCCTACCGCTAGGGTCTCGTCACAAGCCCAGTGGTTGCGATGGTCTTGACCATCGCGACCATCATCCTGGCCGCTTGCAATAGCTGTGGGTGGTCCCCAACAGCTATGCGAGCGGCCAGGAGGCCGCACCAAAAAAAAAAAAAAGCCCTGATTCAGAGCGAGCGCTCTTTAAGAGCGTCCGTCTCTGAATCAGGCCCTAAGTACACACACTTTGGCTTCATATGCAGAACTGGCACAGGAGAACAGTATGATGAGATGGTACTTGGATAATGTACTAAGTGCACACACTGTGGCTTCAGACGCAGGACTGGCACAGGAGATGAGTCTAGGACAGAGGTTCCCAAACTGTGCATCATGGCACCCTGGGGTGCCTCGGGACACTTGCAGGGGTGCCTCAGGTTGGTGGTCCAGCACCAAATCAAATTATTTATGGTCAAAAAATAATTGTAAGTATATATTAGATTGATGTTAAGATAAATGCAGGCTGTAGCTCTGAGATCCCCATATCCTCCCTTAGGCTATTTTCAAAAGGCCAAGCTCATGTGGGATATTAGTATATAATGAGGATACATCACATGTCAGAAATTGAAAATCTGATTCCCACTCAATTCCAGAGATTAAATTTAGAAAATGAGTGGTATCCTGTAAGTGGGATTTCAGGGCCACAGCACGCATTTATCTTAACATCAATCAAATATATACTTACTCACAATTATTTTTTGTTTAATGGCACTTATTATTTACAGACCCTTGGCACGGCAATGGGGACCAGGTTCGCGCCGAGTTATGCGAACATCTACATGGGTGCATTTGGACAACACCATGTATGGGATGGCGGTTTCGGCGCAAGCCTGGTCCTGTACGCCAGATATATAGATGATTTATTTTTTATTTGGAGAGGGGATTCACATTCTATCACTCAGTTTGTTAACCATCTTTATTCAAACACATTTAATCTCACTTTCACTAGCACTGCACATCCACATACTATTAATTTTTTTGATATAACGCTCACAGTCTCAGAGAATAAGATTGTCACATCAACATATACTAAAGATGTAGATTGTACAATTATCTTGAATATACTAGCAATCACCAAAAGGCATGGTTAAATAATATCCCCAAAGGGCAACTGCGAAGATTGAAACGCAATTGCACCGATGATAATAAATTCAGAGAACAAGCGTTATAATTAATAATCTCTTTTAAAGAAAAATCCTACTCTGAAAAGTTACTTGAGATAGCCTATGATGAAGCGAATGTATTAGATAGATCTTCATTGTTATTTTCTAGTTGCGAAAAAAACAAAGTAAAAAATAAGGAACAAATGCTTTTCTGATGACAATCGAATAGATAAATCGATTGTCTTTGTATCTAAGCAAAACAGCGCCTCATTTAAAATTAAACAGATTATTAAAAGTAATTTTCATTTATTACAATTGGATCCTATTCTAAAGAAAGAATTAGGTAACCACCCAACGGTTATTTTTAAAAAGCAGATAATTTACAGTCCAAATTAGCCCCCAGTCATTTTAGGGAATCAAATAGTAATGCAATGATCAAAAAATCTTCCACAATACCCTGTGCCAATAAACCAATAGGCTGCTTCAGATGGAACCATAATAGATGTATTACCTGCAAACCTATAACTAATAGGCCTAATACTTTTATCTGTGAAGTAACCAAAGAGGCTCATTTCATTAAGTCCTTTGTGAACTGCGAGACAGACTATGTGGTCTATTTATTATCATGTCCATGCAAAAACCAATATATTGGACGTACAACGAGAAAATTTAAAATTAGGTTCCTCGAGCACTGTGGGAACATTAAAAAAAGTTTTCAGAACCACAGTCTGTCACGCCATATCTCAGAGGCACATAATGCGAGGTCAGATCTTTTGACTGCCATCATAATAGAACAAATTGGACACACAGAGTGAGGAGGTGACAGATACTGGAAGTTGTGCGCCAGGGAAGCATACTGGATACATGTCATGCACCCTCTCTTCCCAGAAGGACATAATGAAACCATAGAATTAGATGTTAAAGATGGGGTCTTAAATAGTATAAACAGTGACGGTTTTGTTATATTTATGCATAGTATATTTAGACTACAGTAGATCAAGTATATATGAGGGTCTAGATATAATTATTATAGTTAAAATGTAAGGTTAAATTATTGAGACCTAAGGAAATAATAAATACAGTAAAATAAATCATTTATCCATTGTATTATTTTATTTATTTTTTGTTTATAGAATGTTATTAAAACACATATATTTGATCTTTTTCCACATCATCCTGCTATCATAATTTCCATACATTGTTGAGAATTCATTCTGTATATTAGATCAATAGAGAATTTAGAATTAAATATATTTTTTATAATTGGTTTTTTAAAAGTACATATTGTATTATTTATAAACTAATTTTAATTAATAATAATTATTGATTTATGTAAATTTTTTCTTTTGTATGTATATTGTTTTTTATTCTTTTATTATAAATAAGAATGTTATTCAGTATGATTACTATTTTTTTATTATTATTATTATTATTATATATTTTTTTATATTTTTTTTCTACTTTAATGCAATGTCTTAAACAAATTAAGTGAGACCATGGTATGAACAAAGTGTTAATTACCTATTAATGAAAGGTGTGTGATTAGGTAACCTATTTAAACCTTTCATGGGACTGCAAATCATTCCAGCCCTCCTTCTGAAGAAACCGGGAGTGTTGTCCCGGAGAAACGCATTAAGGCTATTGGGCTATATGCTGTTGCTTTTTATACAGAGACTTACAGCTGATCATTCCTCCTTTGGGTCTTCCCACCACTGAGACAGTATCTGCCTATCCCCCCTTTGGTTCTACACACCTGGCCTGCTGCTTTATCCATCATGCTGCAGCCGTGTTCATACTCTCTTCATGGACCCACCGGTCAGGGTGCACGGGCTTACAGCCTACAGCGGGGACCACAAGTGGACAGCCTGCTGGAGTGTGGCGGACTATCCACACAGCCGCAACCCACAGCCATGTCTTCACCATTCCTACGGACCCGGTGGTCAGGGTGCACGGACCCCAGCTAACAGCGGGGACACCAAGCGGAAAGCCTACTGGAGTTTGCCGGACATCACGCACAGCAGCAACACAAAGCCGCACCATTTGATCCAGTGGTCAGTGTGCACAGGCCAAGAGAAGCCCTCACAGCAGGCTACCAGTACTCTGTGAGCCACAGGAGTTCACCACTTCTTATCACAACCCATTTCTTCTATCGGGGAACCACGGATCCAGCCATTGTTCACGGTGGTGGACCCGATTAAGGTACTATCCATTCAACCTTACCTCCACTGATTTTTTTATATTTATTTTTATATTTTTTATTATTTTTTATGGGACATCTATTACTAGTGTGGAGAGACTTTGCTTTTCATTGATCAGCTCTATTTCACTGCCAGCATATTTGCATATTGAAACAATGTTTACTATCCATTTTTATTGCTTGTAACATTTGTATAATAAATTGTATCTATATTGTCTACTAGCGCTACCTTGTTTTTTCTTTTCTCGAAGATCCAGAAGAAGTAGGAAGTATAGTGGCCAGAGTCGACTGAATGGAGAGTAATTGACCGGAAAGTACATGGATATATTGAGCCACCTGGTGTTGTGCTGCATCCTGATTCTCGATGTGAGATCTTGTAACGCCCCTGCACCCTGGCGATCCAGCGGCTTCATATGGCCTGTACAAACTGTCACACTCAGGCTATGCTGACCCTCTGCCAAGGTATTGGAAGATGTGGACCCTGTTGGGGAAGGAACAGAAGGCAAGGTGCCTGGATGAATGACTTTCTCATCCACTAGTACCGGATGGCTTCCAACAATCTGTCCTTACGCCATGTCTTTAGTGACTGTGTCCAATTAACATCGTTACCACCATATATCATAGAGTAGCTATTGGGAAAGATAAAACTTGTTGATACTTCAGGCAACAACATCAATAAAACATTTTTTTTATAAATTATCCATATGTGGATTCATTTGTTGTAACATAAAAGTAAAAGGCAATTATCAACAAGTTTTATCTGTCCCAATAGCTATGCTGCTCTATGATATATTGTGTTTCTGACACCGGATTGAATAGGCCAAGAAACACATGGTGCAAGTCCAGATTGTAGCCCCGGCTTCCAACAATATCTCCTTACGCCATGTGTTTAGTGACCACGTCCAATCAGCATCATTACCACCATATACCATAGTGGCTATTGGGAAAGATAAAACTTGTTGATAATTGGGGGAGAAAATATACATTTTGGGTTGCATTTCAAAAATGTAAAAACTGAGACGGCTCCTCGTCTGCCTCCAGCATGGCTCTGTAGATGGCCTCTGAGGCAGTGGGTGGGTATGTGGCTTGGGGAGTAGGGTAAGTGGGTTGGGGAGTATGGTGGGATGGGGTTGGACCAATCACTGTAGTGGACTGGTAGGTGGCTTGGAAGTTATAGTGTGATGGGGAGGGACCAACCAACTGAACGGGCTGGACAGTTGCCTGGGGCAGAGGCTCATCAGTAAGCCGTGTGGTATAGGCCAGCTCTTTAGTTTTCCCCCTATCACCATGTCGTACAGGATCTGCTCAAAGTGGATCTGCTGATCTGGATCCGTAAAACGTATACAACTTGCTATATGGGTGCCTAGGTGGTTGAAATTATCGGGCGCTTTTTGTGGCGCCTGTTCTACCTGCTTCAGTGGTGAGATGACGTTGACTGATAGCTCGGTGCCTTGCGCCGATATCTTCTCTTGCCCGGTGGTTGACTGGATTCACCCTTGCTTTCAGACACGGTAGCCATTTGGGGGGTAGGGCTCAGGTCCATGTCTGGTGTAGAACACTGTTGGAGGGGAGAAAAAAGTTGCATAAATATCATGTTTTAAATTTTTTTTTTACTTTTTATTCTAGTTCCCATCAATGGTGGAGGAGTGGAAAGCCATCGCTGATTAATTCGATAGGCGATGGAATTTCCCAAACTGCGGGGGAGCCATTGAAGGAAAGCATATCCGCATAACCCCATCTGCCAACAGCGGATCTTATTACTACAATTATAAGGATTTTTAAGTATTGTTCTCATGGTGGTGGTGAATGCCAACTACGAGTTCATCTTTGATGATGTCGGAAAAAAAGGTTGTGCTTCAGATGTGATAAAAAAAACCATATTCTACGATAGGCTCACCTCAAAGACCATAAAAAATTGCAGACTGTGGAGAAAATTAAGCACGGGCTCAATTTTGTGTTTGTAGCTGACGAGGCATTTGCACTGCACGACCACATAATGAAGCCATATGCGCAAAGAGAAGCGAATCTACAATTACAGGCTTTCCAGGACACAGCAGATTGTGGAGAACACCTTTAGAATTTTAAGCAACTGCTTCTGCATCTTCCACACCGCCATCAACCTGCACGTGGACAAAATTCATTGGGTCGTTCGTCTTGGCATGCTGTGTCCTGCACAACTTTCTCAGGTGCAAAATTACCCAACAAAGGACATCAGGCACAGCTATGCCAGACGACCCTGACCAGCCAGAGGGGATAGTTCAATTGCCCTCTGTGTCAGCACCTGGAAATCTGGAAACAACGGGAACTGAGCGAGCTAAAGAGGTCAGGGAGCAATACCTGGCCTATTTTAATGGAGTGGGGGCAGTGCCATGGCAGGAGGACTGTCTCCAATAAAACATTGTGGACAATTTAGGAATGTTAAAAGGAGTTTATTAAAAAACATTAGTGATGATGTGTAAGCACTGTGTCTGTACTAGAAATGAGCGGTTCGGATTCTGTGGAATCCGAACTGCTCCGAACATTGGGGATCCGAGTCCACCCGAACGCTGTTCGGGTGTTCCCCGCCTGACTCGGATCCCCGTTTGAGGCCGAGCCGCAGCTCCCTGATGTCGGATTCTCGTGAGAGAATCCAACGTCAGGGCTCCTCTAGTGTAGAGCAGACCGCTGTGATAGCGGTCTGCCCTACACAGATCAAACACATAGCCGCCAGTGGCAGCTGTGTGTTTGTAATAGCAGCCAATGAGAGTCACACAGACTTTCATTGACGGCTGCACGGAGGGAGCCTGTTGGAGCTCACTTATGAGCTCCTTCTTCCGTCTCCCTCCTCAGCGTGTGACAGCAGAGCAGAGCGGACGGCGGCGGGAGCAGGATTCAGGTAAGTTTTCTTTTTTTTTATGCCTGTGTGTTAGTGGGGGGTATACTACTACTGGGGGCCTGCTAGTGGAGGGCATATTACTACTGGGGGCCTGCTAAGTGGGGGCCTGCTAATGGGGGGTATACTACTACTGGGGGCCTGCTAGTGGGGGGGCATATTACTACTGGAGGCCTGCTAAGGGGGGGCCTATTACTACTGGGGGCCTGCTAATGGGGGCACTACTACTACTGGGGGCCTGCTAGTGGGGGCACTACTACTACTGGGGGCCTGCTAACGGGGGGCATACTGCTACTACTGGATACCTGCTAAGGGGGGCATACTACCACTGGGGGCCTACTAAGGGGGGGCATACTACTACTGGGGGCCTGCTAAGGGGGGGCATACCACTACTGGGGGCATGTTAATGGGGGCACTACTACTGGGGGCATGTTAATGGGGGCACTACTACTGGGGCACTGCTACTGGGGGGCATATTACTTGGAGCATGCTGATGGGGGCACTACTACTGGGGGCCTGCTAATGGGGGCACTGCTACTGGGGGGCATGCTAATGGGGACATCAAGTCATGATGTGTAGGCACTACTACTGGAGGCCTGCTAATGGGGGCATACTACTGGGGGGCATACTACTACTGAGGGCACTGCATAAGGGGACTGCATAGGGGGCACCACTACTGGGGCCATTGTGTAAGGGACACCACTGCTGGGGGCATTGTATAAGTGGCACTACTACTGTGGGCATTATATAAGGGGCATTACTACTGTGGGCTTTGTGTATAAGGGTCACTACTGTGGGCATTGTGTAAAAGGGTCACTACTGTGGACATTGTGTAAAAGGGGCACTATTGTGTATCGTAACATAAATAAGAGACACTACTTTATGGTGTAATGTGAATCAGGGCCTATGTGCGGTGTAATGTGAATAAGATTGTGCACTGTGACTCCTTGGGCCATAGCCCACTATCTAACAAGTCCTGTGATTCTGCTGGCCGTACCCCACTGGGTGGGTGACTACTTTTCATTTCTGCCACTGCTGTGTGGCAATGTTTCATAGATGTGCTTTAAACTGTGTTGTCTGTGCCGCTGCGCCGCTGCTTTGTCGCTTAGTAACCAGTCAGCTCACTGCAACCTTTGGCCAATAATGTTGAAAACAATATTATAAGCTGTGGAGTGGTCTAAATTGACTATAAATGACTGGAAATTAATGTTATTGAGGTTAATGATACTCTAAGAAGAAAAAAAGGACCAATTTATGTGATTTTAGTTTTTTTTGTCAATGAAAAAATTCCAAATCCAAATCCAAAGCCAGTCACCGCAGTTTGGCAAATCCAAATCCAAAACCAAAGCCGGACGACGAATTAGAACCAAATCCAAATCCGGCAAAAATGGTCCGGCGCACATCCCTAGTCTGTACTTACCACAGCCAAAGAAGATGGTTCACCCGCTTCTTATGTGTCCTCTCCTGGCATGTTCTCCACCATCCAACACTGGGATGGTTTTTGAGGGTCCTGTTCATGAATGAACCAGAGCAGGTTGTAGTACCATAACGAGGTTCTATAGATGTTCTCTGCCCCTGCTCCAGAAGCCCGCAAGTCCTGCATCTTCTTATATTCTTTCAAATATACAGTGCAGACGTTCTGGATCTTGGCCTTGACCCATTTAGGGCATGCTTCATTGTGCTACGGTGTGCTATATCGAACAAGCTCCTCAATGGCTGCTGCCTTCTTTTACTTTTTACTGTAATGTTTTGATTTTACCTTCCACAAGCATTCGTGGTCACGGTAAATCTCAAGGAAACCTGTTAAGAATTCCATCTCTCTTTCACTTGCCATAATTCTGTAAAAAAAAAAGGAAAACATTTTTTAGATTCACTTGTTATTTTAATGTTTTTATAGTTTTAATGTTTTTACTGTATTTTTCATGTTTTAAAATTTTCAAATGTTAACCTGTTTATTGTTTGTTATGTTTTTTTAATACATTAAAATGTAATAATTTGTGTTTAACTTTTGCATTGCATTTTAATACCAAATTTGTGGTATAACATTGGGGGACACAGGCATAACATTGGTGGGCAGTGGCATTGGTGAGCAGTAGCATAACATTGGGGGACACAGGCATAACATTGGTGGGGCAGTGGCATATCATTGGGGACACTGGCATAAAACATTGGTGGGGCAGTGGCATTGGTGGCCCAGTGGAATACAGGCGCTTTGTAGAAAAAGCATTGCTGTTGATACTAACATAACAAAATCTGAGCCAAGACGATCCACGCTGCAGTCTTCTCTCTCCGTCCTCAGCTGGCACAAAATGGAGGAGGGGAGTGGCCAGGAAAAGTGATGATCAATTGTTTGTTGTCCATGATATCATTCATCGTGCATTCACACGGAATGATGTGTGCCAAATCGTGAAAAATATGTCGAGATCTCTCTGCATGTTGAGATCACCAACCACTACCAACGACCAACGGGAGCTCGCATCTCGTTATTGTGCCTACACACGGCACATTTTTAAACAATTTATCGATCCAAATGGTTGAAAACAGCAATATCGTTTAAAAAATCGTACCGTGTCTGGGGGCCTTGGCTGCAGCAAAATGTAAATTTCATAGGTGAGTGCATAAAGTTAATAAGGAGATAAGATAAGGGAAGGAGGTAGTCAATGTATCTTAAATAAAGAAGGATCCAGTTTTTTTCTGTTTGGTTGGTAAAAGAAGACAGACTGATTATATTTGCATCGGACGGGGCCACATTAGACCGCATAGCGCAGCCCACCTTTTGCAAGAAAAATATGCCATTATGGAGAAAATGGTTTCTGTACATTACCAAGTTCAATAATTGTAAATATAGTGTAGGTTCCATGCCAGGAAGGCGAGGCATATACCACAACTCTTTCATGGCCAACAATCCCTGATGATGTGGTACGGCTATATAGAGGATTTTAAACATCTACTGTACATAATGGATGTATTTGTGAACTTTTGTGTGTACAATATAGGAACTACAGGGTGTGTTTTTTTTATTTCTTTTTTTTAGATTCAATTACTTTATTGGGTATATTCCCATTAGTAGCTGCCATATTGAATAGTGTGTCCAATTCTTTTTTTAACTCATGTGTTGGATTTATTTTCAAGCTGATATAAACGTTGGCGACCAATAGTTGCTTATCGATCTCCTGACTCAAATCTTGTATCACCACTGCTCTCCCTTTGCCCACAGGGCGTATTACCTAATTGTTGTATGGGAATCGGTATGGGATTCCAGCAGTTGGGATCCCAGCTGTCAGAATCCCGACACCGGCATCCCGACAGGGTTAGCATACCGACACTTGTTGTTCGGTATGCTAACCCTCCCCCTCTCCCTACCCTAAGCCTCCCTCTTTGGTGCATAACCCTAAGCCTCCCCCCTTAGTACCTTACCGTCCCTCTAGTGCCTAGCCCCGCACCCTAATCCTCCCCCCCACCCCGTTACTTACCTTCTGTATCCCGGCAGTCAGGATATCGGCGCCGGGACTGTGATAGGCATCTGGATTCCGGCCCCGGTAATATCAGTGGTGCTGGGATACTGACTGTATACCATTGTAATGTAGATGATTTATTCAAAGCTAGTTCCGGTTTTGTTAAATTATATTGTATTCTTGAAGGAACAGCAGCGTATTTGGTGACAGATTCACCATGAGCCATGTGAAGATTTTGATGCTGTAATTATTAGATTGAGACTCAAATTTAGAATTGGAACATTGTAGGAGATGGTACATTGTGTTCTGTGGTGTTTTAAAATAATTCTTTTAGACGTAATTTGTGGCTCAATTTGCATAGAACTATGGACCTGATTCAGACCCGCTCGCTAAGGCACGATCACTCGCTCTGAGCGATTTTCGCCCATCTGCGCATGCGTATAATTCGCAGTGCACGTGCGTAAGCCATTCGTTGCGATCTGATTTTGGTTGCTTGTAAGCCACTATCAGGTCGCTGCTTTGAGTGACAGATAGTTCCGTTTGTGGGTGGTAACAAGGGAAGGTGCTTGTGAACGGGGTAGTGGATGTGCGAACGCAGGCGTGTCAGGCCGCCAAAACACTGTTTAAAGGGCGTGCATAATTAGCAAAGTAGCATCATTGTACACGTCAGCTGCATGTATTTCAGCCAGCACTGATCGCTGTACTTGCGGAAGGATAAGGCAACCCCAAGGGCTGCGAGCAGCTCCGATGGCTCTTGATGGTCCCGATTAATCCTACATTTCCCGGAGATGACGTGTGTTGCGAGTGGCAAGGGAGCATCTTTAGACACTTGCGAGCGCACTTTGCCGTAGCTCGCTAAAACATAGTGGGCGTCCTTACACGACGCAGTGCGAGCACTTCATTTAAATGTCCAGCCCCTTTTTGCCAGCGAGCGACCGCAACTTGCGAGCGGGTCTGAATTAGCTCCTATATTCCTATGTAAGTCATTATGTTTGTTTGTACCAAATCTGGGCTTAATATTTTGGGCGTAATTATTCATTACGCTGATCTCTAGTAAAAGTTTTTATTGTTCTGGCTCTTACCGATCCTTTCCCTCTGCTGCCCTTGACTGTATGCCTAGGAGCATTATTCTGTCTGGTTTGATCATCTGAATCAGTGAAGTTGAAGTCTCTAACACTTTTCGACATGTATGTCCAAAATGGAAGTCAGCCAGAGCTGTTAAAAGGCTTGGTCCCACTTATCCAGCTGTAACCACTATTTTCATAATAATACGACTGGACTGTCATGTTGGAGGAGCTGCAGTCATGTGCCTCTTGGCAAGTGTTTGCCCTTCTCATGTAATCAGGCAAGCAGATTAATAAATACATACATTATATATGTGTGTGTCTGTGAGTTGTTGTTGTTCTTATTGACTGCTCGATAAACATGACCCTTGCAATATGGCGGCACATACTTCTTCCAATTCACTATATGGTTGGCGACACAAGAGGGTGCTGTGATCACAACCCCTTGGTATAATTTTCAAGTGATAATCTGACAGTGTTGTTCCGTACAAGACATAGTCAATCTCTCTTTTTTTTACTTTGTATAGTTTGTGGAAAATGTCTTCAGGGCTATTGTCTGCTTCTGAAAATGTGCTGGCTACAGAAAATAAATTGGATTCTGCCTCTGCAGCACTAATACTCTCTTCCTTGGGTGTAATTACCATAGGTGCTAGCGGTGCAGCTGCTATGGGGCCCAGAGCTGAGGAGCGGCCATCTTTCATGTCAAAGCTACACGTGTTAAATAAATTTTTCACCATTGGTTGGTACATAGGGGCACTTACAAACTGTGCTATGGGGCTTTCAAATACCTAGTTACATCCCTGGTCTCTCCTATAGACACGCAATTATAAAAGTAATGAGCTGCATCTTGAAGGAAAGTTTAAATAGGCTTGCCTGTAAAGCTGGCCACACACTAGACCGACTTACATCCAACCATTCAACTAGTTGATTAGTTGGAATGAAAACCTGGTAAGCTATGACAGCAAATGGCAATCAGCTATTTGCTCCCAAACGCCAGAAAATGGACAAAAACAGTTGTTTGAAGAAATTGTTTAGATCAAACATTTAACATACTTGTCTGACGACCATTTTCATCTGTTTTCTGGCATTTAGGAGCAAATTGCTGATTGTCATTTACTCCCATTCCTTACCAGATTTTCATTCCAACCAGCCAACTAGTTTGATGGTTGGATGAAAGTTGGTCTAGTGTGTGGCCAGCTTCACAATTGGAACCCTGTAGTTGCAGACCCTCAAACAAGGCCCCTTCCATCAGGTACAAATGGGCAGATGTACTGTAGTATAGTGGCTCTTATCGTCCCTCTATAGCTCTTCCTGCTGTACCTCTTACAGAGGCAAAGTAGGAGAAATAATGCTGAGATGTAAAAACATGTCTGCACCGCAGTATGGGAGAGAAAACTCCCCCTTCCAGCGATCTGTGTAAGACCCACAGCATATCACCCTAGTGCTGATGTTCTGTGTCTTACCTCCTGGATGGCCGGACTGTGCATGCTCGAGATGTCACAAACATCGTAAGAGCTCTCATGTGTAGATGGACCCCGGGAAACCATCACTGGTTAGCACACATACCAGTAGGTTACCCTGCCGATATGTGAAAAAACGATAATTGCGCTTATTGTTTTTTTAATAACATCTAAATAATTTTTTTCAATTACTATGGCAAAGGTGAAATAGTGAGAAATGTGCCTGGTTTCTTGTGGTCGAACATGTTAGTCCATGAGACGTTGTTTGTAGAACTGCTCTGACTGCTGTTACCCAGACTATCCAGACTTATCTCATGATTTGCAACAAAAACAACAGTCTGGACTCATCCTAATACTCGCCATGCATATGGATCTTGTGCAGCAATGAATTATAGGGTCAGTCCAAATGAGCATTTCTGTTACAGTGAATGAGCTTAAAGGGTCAGCACTGCAGCCACTTCATACAGGGTGAAAACCGGCGATAGTCAAGATTGACACCACGTTAATTGGTTGTGGAGGTGTTCAGCTCAAAATCATAGATTAATAGTGTATCAGAATTGCACAATTGGTTTAAACCTAGAATTGCCTTCTGTTCTGGTCCAGAGAAATGGCTTCAGTGCAATCCTAAGTGGATGGACTATTATATCCTACCCTCCAACATGTCCCCTTCCATCCGGTACAAAATGCTCTGCTCCTGGGCTTCCCACCTAATTAATGATTGCAGACACCTGTGTTGAGCAAGTTAATAGATGAGGCAGGTGTATCACCACAGGTGGCTGCAATCATCAATTAAGAGAGAAATCCAGGAGCAGAGCTTTTTGTACCGGATGGAAAGGGTCATGTTGGAGAGTCTGCTATATTATCCAGGGCAAGGGGAAAGTATTGCGTATCCAACAAGGGCACAATTGTTCAATATTCTGTTGAAATTGCATTCATCTCCACTACCCAATATACCTAACAGGTATGATGTCAGTATATTTGCTATATATGGCCAATACATGTCTTTTTTGCAGGTCTTTTTTTTATTTTAGGATATATATGTATATAAACCCTCACAGCCCAAACTTTAACTTTTTTTTTTTTTTTAATTGGTTACGCACCAATTGACGCCCACCCCCCAAGGGTTCCTGAACCTATTTTTCTATAAAAATAGCACTGATTATAGCACATTTGGCTCTTACCACCACTTAGGTATCCCTCAAAATGTTCTGCTCCTGGTCTTCCCACTAGATATATGATTGACATCACCTGTGTTGAACTAGTTAATTGATGAGGAAGGTGATTTTACACAGGTGGCAACAATCATGATTTTTCATGTGCCTCTTGGCGAGTGTTTGCCCTTCTCATATAATCAGGCAAGCAGATTAATTAATAAATGCATACATACATCATATAACTACCCTCCAACATGACCCCTTCCACCAGGTACAAAATGCTCTGCTCCTGGACTTCCCACCTAATTTGTAATTGTAGTCACCTGTGTTAAACTATGTAATTGATGAGACAGGTGATTCAACACAGGTGACTGCAATCATAAATTAGGTGGGAACAGTGGCGTAACTTCATCCCAGGTGTCTGGAGGCAAGATAAATGTTGGTGCCCCCCCTCTAAATTAAAGGTTACCACCACCCCTCCAGCCCAAGCTGCTGCTGCCCCCCCTATGCAGTTCCTTTTATACAATGCCCCAGTAGTGGTGCCCCTATGCAGTGCCCCCAGTATTAAGCCCCCTGTAGTGCCCCCAGTATTAAGCTCCCTGTAGTGCCCTCAGTATTAAGCTCCCTGTAGTGCCCCCAGTATTAAGCCCTCTGTAATGCCCCCAGTAATAAGCTCCCTTTAGTGCCCCAGTAGTAAGCCCCCTGTAATGCCCCAGTATTAAGCCCCCTGTAGTGCCCCCAGTATTAAGCCCCCTGTAATGCCCTCCCCCGCGCACACACACACACATACAAAAAAAAAAAACTTACCTTAACCCCTGCTCCACTGCCTGCTGCCTTCCGTCCCCGGCGCCCGCTCTTCGGAACTATGGGAGTGACGTCATTCCCATAGTGCACTGTGGGACCCGGAGCTCAAGAGGGAGCTCCTGCCGCCGCTGGCGCTGGGGGGGGGGGAGAGAAGGAGCGGGCGCCCGCTGGTAACACACTCAGCGGACGCCCGGCAAATGGGTGTCCTCCTTATTTACGCTACTGGAGGTGGAGCACTGATCAGCGGCGCTCATTCTCAATGCAGCTCCTCCTCAGCAGTGGCCGGCCCGGATGACAATGGAGCCAGATGCCCCCTTCAGGGCTGGTGTCCGGCGGCAACTGACTCCATTGTCTCTGGGAGTTCCGCCACTGGGTGGGAAGTTCAGGAGCAGAGCATTTTGTATCTGATGGAACGGGTCATGTAGGAGGGTCTGCATATATAATATGTGTGTGTGTGTCTGTGTGATATTGTTCATGACTGCACGATAAACGTGCCTCTTGCAATATGGCGGCGTATATTTCTTCCAATTCTCTATATGGTTGGCGGCCACAAGAGGTCGCTGTGACCATAGCGCAGGAGTTACCAGGGAAAGGACCCGGATATAAAAGCCGCGCTTTCACCCATATCCGGCCTCTCTGTAGCTCGCTGCCGAGCTGGGTGCCGGCCAGGCTGTGCTGTCTGTAAGCGGCCGGGGAGCAAAATTCAGAAACTCAAGGGGTAATAGCCACACCGTACAGGCCACCGCTCGGCATCCGGCTGTAACGCAAGATAGTAATAACCCCCCGGTGTCTGCAAGCAACGTCTCCTTCCATCCAGCCACGCTGCACCCAGTAACCCCACAGCACCGCTCTCAGTAGCAAGCACCAGTCTACTGCCCCTGACACAACAGCGCCCCCTAGTCTCCTGTGTAGCATCGGCCGGAGAGTTTAATCCATATTGTACTGTGCCCCATTTTTCCCCATATACCGAGCCTAGGCTGCTCACTGCCACACCGGGCAGCCCAAGCTGAGAGCAGCCACTTAGCCCGGCCTCACACTACTGCACAGCCTGCTGCCGGGCACACCACGTCTGCAATCGCCTTAATATTTCTATCTCTCCTGTGGAGATCAACCAGCCTGCCATCTCCTCCCCTCACTGGGCTACACTCCTGGGCGGGGGATGCACACAGCTAGCAGCAGCTACCCCATGGCGTCCCTCTATGTGGGTGACCTCCACCCCGATGTCACCGAGGCCATGCTGTATGAGAAGTTTAGTCCAGCAGGGCCTGTGTTATCTATACGGGTCTGCAGGGACATGATCACACGACGGTCCCTGGGATATGCCTATGTCAACTTTCAGCAGCCTGCAGATGGTGAGTGCCTGCATGCCTCCTAGGGCTGTGTACAGCCATCATCTGAACCCGCATTCCGCATGCACAGGGCTGAAGAATTGGCAATACGGAACACTTCTGCAATCATACACGACTTTTCTTAGTGGGTATTGAGACTTTTGAGTATGTTGCTTTGTAGCAATACAATCCGGATTTGAATTGTGTGCCATGTGAATGATTGGAATGGGTAAAAATAGAAAGCACCCTATTTGAGGAGCGTATTGCTGGGCTGATGTGTGGTGGGTTAGACCCAGGGAGTTCTGTGCAGCTGTAAGTAGAATATAAAGCTGCCTGGCTATAAATAAACCTCTCCGCCTGCCAGGTGCTGCTCTTTCTGAGACCACTTGCATGTACTATTAGTGCTAACCTAGAGTATGATTTCTCTTTAGTAAATGAAAACCTAACATTTATATTTTATACTATCTTACAGATGAAATGGCTATATATTATCTTGCAGATATTTTATATCAGGGGTGTTAAAGGAGAAAAGAAACAAACATAAAATTTGGCACAGTGGATTCATATGCAAAACATAAGACAACAACTGCTCTGTGAGCAGCATGAGCTATAGGTAAATTTCTTCCCCACGTGCGGTAGCACCATCACTAGACCAAATTCCTAATATAGTTTTCAGTTTTATCTGCTCTAGTTTGCGGAACCTGTAGTTCACCGAAGAGTTCAAATATAAACACACTGTAATAAAAAACAAAAACAGTTTACTTTCAGCCTTTTATTTCATAGTTGATAGTCTTGTCCTGAAGTAGTCTACCCCAAACACAGATATTCACACAATCAGTCATATATCTGTGATTACAAGAAAGACATGTGGAACAGTTATAGGAACAGCCACTATTATACATTTACAGCTCATATAAAGGCAATCGGAAAATCACCTGTAGATCCAGATCTGTTTAAACTAAAGGTGTGTATCCACTAGCAGATAGTGGAACGACCGTACGATTACAACATTGTAATCGTACAGTCGTTCCTCATGCCCTGTAGTGCCTACTCTGAACGATATGTTGTTCAGTGCAGGCACCCTCCCTCATTCCCGAACATGCCCAACCTGTCGTTATCGGCAGATATACAGACATATTCAGGCGATGATTGATGTCGAAATCGATCAGCAGGAGTGCACATCGCTGATCGTTTTTAACATTTTCAAGCCCGATGTGTGAACGATTAAGAGCGATTGAACGATGTCGCTATCGTTCAATCGCTCAATTTAATCGCCTAGTGGATACGCAGCTTAATTTCACAATGAGTAATGTCACGCCTGCTTAATATTCATTGACATTTGATCTCATAATATTTCTTTTGGTTTAGCTCTGTAGAAAATAAACTTCTATTACGTCCCTGTTCACTCTTACCAATGTTTTTGTATTTTGCAGCTGAGCGTGCGTTGGACACTATGAACTTTGATGTGATCAAAGGGAAGCCTATTCGAATTATGTGGTCTCAACGTGACCCATCTCTTCGGAAATCTGGTGTGGGCAATGTTTTCATAAAGAATCTTGACAAATCTATTGACAACAAAGCACTTTATGACACTTTTTCAGCATTTGGAAACATTCTTTCCTGTAAGGTTAGTTTGTCACTCCGTCTGTGTTTGGGATCAGGCTTTTTCTTTTCTCGTTTGTGGGCTGCACTTTGAGATTTGGAGGGATCTCCTGAGACTTACTCTCCTACAGGTGGTGTGTGATGAGAATGGCTCCAAGGGTTACGCTTTTGTGCACTTTGAGACACAAGACGCTGCAGACAGAGCCATAGAGAAGATGAACGGCATGCTCCTCAACGACCGCAAAGTGTGAGAGGCATTGTGTGCTGGGCGGGAGATGCTGTATGGTAGTAAGGCGGGAAGTGGTAAAGTGAGCACTCTTACTGGGGTGGCAACATGGGGAAGGCCTGTATTTCTCTGATCATGTGAGAAGAAATGATAAAGGGTGTTTTCTGTAAACATAATCTTATAGACTGCCTTCATGCATACCTGTTACAATCCAGAATTAAATGTCTCGTATAAAGCCAGAAAAAACAAAGCATGTGTCAAAATAAATTTGATTCTTGTGCCAAACACCTAAATTGTCTTATCCAGGTTTGTTGGCCGTTTTAAATGTCGAAGGGAGCGGGAAGCAGAGCTAGGAGCCAAAGCAAAGGAATTCACAAATGTTTACATAAAGAACTTTGGGGAAGATATGGATGATGAGCGACTGAAGGAGACTTTCAGCAAATACGGTAACTTTGTGAATTCCCGATTCCAATAAGTTGCTTCTGGCTTAGTGTGTGCCGTGGATAACCTTATGAGCTCCTTGGCTCTGCCCATGCATGTGGGCTTCTGGTTTCACGCGTATGCCGTGGTTAACCTAATGAGTCCCGACTCTGCTCCCGCATGTGGGCGCCTGGTATCATGCGTGTGCCGTGCACCTGCATGCTGTGACCCCGTGACCTCTGTGGTTAACTGGTGTCTCTTGGCTGCAGGGAAGACTCTGAGCGTTAAGGTGATGACTGACCCCAGTGGCAAGTCCAAAGGGTTTGGCTTTGTGAGCTTTGAAAATCATGAAGATGCAAATAAGGTAAGAGCTCCCCTGGAGAACAAGGCAGACCTATAATGTCTGCAGAGGAATGCCAGGTTTTCGGGAGCTCTGCAGAACTTGTGTGGTAAAATACGGGAGACTGTATTTGTTTTCTTTAACAGCCTGTTATTTCTATCAGGCCGTGGATGATATGAATGGAAGGGATGTTAATGGAAAGGTGATGTTTGTGGGCAGAGCACAGAAGAAGGTTGAACGACAGGCAGAACTCAAAAGGAGGTTTGAGCAGTTGAAGCAGGAGAGAATCAGCCGTTATCAGGTTTGTATGCACTAGTTCTTCCATGTATAGAAAGTGTGACAATTAAACAAGTTTGAGCAATGTTTATTTTATTTATTAACAGTTTCTTATATAGCGCAACATATTCTGTTGCGCTTTACAATTGGAAACATTTATAGAACAAAACAGGGTAATAACAGACAGATATATAGGTAGGAAGGCCCTGCTTGCAAGCTTAAAATCTATCAATGTTTAATAGACGTTTCACTTCTAAGAGTAATTCAATACTGAATATCTTTATCTTGACATGTTCTGTATGGATGTGTTTGACTTTTCTCAGGGTGTAAATTTGTATATAAAAAATTTGGATGATACAATTGATGATGAGAAGTTGAGGAAGGAGTTTTCTCCGTTTGGATCAATCACAAGTGCCAAGGTGAGAGGCAGCCCCTAGCTCTGACTTTGTGTACCCCCTCAAAGTACGGCCTTTTAGAAAGTTGTTTTTCCTACCAGAAAGGAGCGCAATTTGGTTAATAATGGCTTGCATGGAGTCCTAAGAATTTCCAATGTCGTCCAAGTTATGTCCCAATGCACTGTGAACTCATCCTGTCCCTGCTGTGTACCGTGCGGGGGGAGGTCACCCAGTGCTATAATAATGCTGAGGAAATCCAGATTGAGCATATGCCTTGTGTTCTGTCTCTACACCTCTGCCACATGCAGACATTTACTTAGCATTTGGGATTTTGCTGTAAATGTATAGTGCTACACTTCAATGCATGCTGTCATTTGCAGGTAATGCTAGAGGATGGACGTAGCAAAGGATTTGGGTTTGTTTGCTTTTCCTCACCAGAAGAAGCCACTAAAGCAGTCACTGAGATGAATGGAAGAATTGTAGGCTCTAAACCTCTTTATGTGGCATTGGCTCAAAGGAAGGAAGAACGGAAAGCTCATCTTACCAACCAGTATATGCAACGTATAGCAGGAATGAGGGCCCTACCTGCCAACACTCTGATCAATCAGTTTCAGCCTGCACCTGGCGGATACTTTGTACCAGCTGTGCCACAGGTTGGTCTCGGTTTAAGAAGGGAATGTGGGTTTTATGTAATTTGCCTTCATGTGCCTTTTTTGTGTAATGTGGTCTCTCATTTTACAGGCTCAAAACAGACCTACATATTATGCACCTAATCATATGACTCAGATGCGACCTGGCCCTCGCTGGCAACAGACGGGACGTCCTCAAGGTTAGCATACTAAGAAATCTGCTTTTTACTGTCTACACCTTTGACATGTGTGCACATTCACATCCTGCTGCATGTGCAGTAATCACATTTATTTGCATTTTTAGGCTTTCAGCCCATGCCCAACACACTACGACAGAGTGGCCCTCGCCAGTCACTACGCCATCTGCCACCCTCAAGTACTCAGGGTACCCGTGGTATCCCCAGCGTAGTCCAGAGAGTTGGTGAGAAAATTATCTGACACATTAGGCCTTCCCAGTAGCGCCATGTTTTTTTTCATTTTTGTTTGGTTTCAAGGATTCCTCAGGACTTATTAGTACCACCTGTAGATCTATTCTATTGTCACTTAACACATCTGTGCTCCAGTTAAATGACCTGGAAAACGTTCGCTGTTAGAGTTCCATGGGAACCAAGTTTGAGAAACACTGTCCTTTTAGGGCATCCTCGCATGAGCAAAGGACGCTAGACCGGCAATTTTTACATTTGCACTTCTGATCAGAGGAAATTTTGTAAATAATATGCAGTGTAAGTAGAATCTAAGTTATAAAATGTTAGAATATAAATATGTAGTTATGTTTTACTGTGTAATACTGTTATAATGCACTGTAAACTCATCCTATACCTGCTACATGGTGCAGTTGGGGAAAGATCACACTGTGCTATAAAAAAATGCAAAGGAAATCCAGATAGAGCATGTTACACCTTGTGTTCTGTCTCTACAACTTTGAAACATGCATATCTTTTCGTTTTGGAATCATTGTCTTATGGTACATCCTTACCTGTTGTGGTTAGAGTGGATTTTACATGTTAGGCAGTGTTTTCATCTTCTGTTTGTCATGTGTTTATATTTATCAGGTTTTTTTTTATTTATTATTCTGAACAGGATTATCTTCTGCTACTCAGACAATAGGCCCCCGACAACCAGTGTCTGCTCCTCCACCACGAGCTGTTCCTCCGTACAAGTACACCCGTTGCCCACTTCCTGGAGTGCAGCCTTTGCAGGTACTGCCTTATTTTTTGAGAAAAGAAGTCAAATGCACTATATACACCTGTCAGCACTCAGCAAAGTAACTATGCCAGTGGTTCCCAAATTGGGTGCCTCGGGTTGGTGGTTTCTGCCATGTAACCTGGTTTTATAACAGATAGAGGTTGGGCAACGAAAATAAAATCTCTCGTTTGGTTGGGGAACACTGTGACCATAGGTTATAGGGGGTCTGTTTATTACCATGCGCCTTTTTCTCCTCATTGAGACCTCCATTTCCACTTATCGCAGCAATGGAGAATGTCTTGGCACTGACATTTATTACAAAGTCACCTGTGAGGTGTTAGTCACCCCTCTGTCCTGCCTGTATGCGATACGGAATGGCATGCACGGGATCTCATTCAGAACGGACGTGTTTGATGATCATTTGGTGATTGTTGTGGGACTGGCAATTAACCATAGTTCCATCTGATGGAGTTATTTGTTCATGGGTAAGCGACACAAAGCTCAACTTTGTAGTCCAAATAACGCTTCACTGCCATACTTTTTTTTTTTTTTTTTACAAAAATGCTGAAAAAAAGGGTTATCGCTTCATACGTCTGCCCTATAGAGGGCAGCCCAGGAGTGAGAGACTTTTTCTCACACAGAACAAAAACCCGGGTATTTGCATGTGTACCAGCATCGACCTGGGTTTTTGCTATGTGTAAATGGAAAGGACCCGGGACAAAGTCCTGCATCCACAACCCTGCTCCGTACCAGGGTCGGCGACTGAGACCCGGTAAATTCATGGGTTAATAAACCTGTGTATTTCCTGTATGTGTTTATCATATATTACTCCGTGTATATCATACATTACTCCCTAGACAGTGACATGGAAATAATAATCTTAATTTTGTATGTTTGCAGAAAATATAACTTGCTTGTTGGTCTACAAAGAGGGAGCACACACTAAACTGGAACTTACACGTGTGTTGTGATAGAGAATTTATTACAGATGTGCAGGGTAATTAAAGGGAGACTTGGTATTACATGCAGTTCTGAGATTACCATATAGAAACAAAAAGCAACATGGTTTAGAAACATAAATGGCTGTGTACTTTTATATTTACGTGCTCAACAGTAATGTGGTCTTCTCCTTTTCCCACAGACACCGCAGCCTGCTGTCCATGTGCAGGGCCAGGAACCTCTCACAGCCTCAATGCTTGCTGCTGCCCCACCCCAAGAACAGAAGCAGATGTTGGGTGAGTCCTATGTGGTTTTATTTTATAAGGAAGTGGTTTGGATGTTGAAGGGGAGATGATAAAAACAGATGCTGTCTTCCATCACTCCATAGGGGAGCGTCTCTTCCCTCTTATCCAAGCCATGCACCCGTCATTGGCGGGTAAGATTACAGGAATGCTGCTGGAAATTGACAACTCAGAGCTTCTACACATGCTGGAGTCCCCAGAGTCCCTGCGCTCCAAGGTACATGGTTCTAGGCTTCAGTGGCTATTCTTTGCAGCAATTATGGCTTCAATGAACTAACTGGTATTACCTTTGTGTCTTGATCTGGACTGTATGATATCCTTTAATCACTGTAATTGTATAATAACACAGCACAAGTAGCCTACATTTCAATTGGTTAAACTTATAACAATATTGGTTTGAGGTCTAATAGATGTATGACCTGACTTGTCAGGGCGTTGGCTCATTGACCACAATAATAGTGTGGCAATGAGAGGGATGAGCTATGTCAGGCATAATTGGTAGCTAATTAAAGAGTTTCTTATTGTCACTAGGCAATGGACATATTTTAGTTTGACTTTACCTTGTCCAGGTGGAGGAGGCTGTGGCTGTTTTGCAAGCTCACCAAGCCAAGAAGGATGCTGCTCAGAAGGTGGGGATCGTTGCTGCTACCTCCTGAACCAGGGTAAACCTGTAAGTAGTATATGCTACCATCTGATCATCTTATCTATAATATAGCACCAACTTATGACACACCACTTTACAGAGGTGGTTAATCATTCTCAGTAGTCATTGCCCCAGTGGAGCTTACAGTCTAAATCCGTAACACCACACACCTGTGGCAATTTTGTCCTAAGCCAATTAGCCTAAAAGTATGTTTAGACTTTCTGAATCGTATGTGCTACCAATCCCATAGAAAAGCTACTTTTGCTGAGCATAACGGTGCAGATCTAAGTACAGAATGTAAATGGTGGATAGCGTGCTTTTGTCCTCTGTCAGACTGGAACCAGTGCAGTTATTGACAGCTGAAGGACACATGATTAGTAAAACGGTACTCAACGTGAGCAGTGTCCCGTATGGATGTTACCTTTATCATTATTACATCACCAAGGGTTTGCTTGAAAAGGAGGTGATCTAATTCACACCTGCATCCCAAAGTAATAGTAATCTAATTGTAGCTGTCATGCTCATTAGACTGTAATGCAGGCTATGAATAAAGGTCAAACTTTTGCAGAATTGAAAGTTGTCTAACTTCTCTTTAACGTGTATTACAGGGAGTAAAGAAGCCAAATAATCCCAGAATGTGTGAGTTTCGGAAGTGTCTGCCAAGAGTCCAATCTCCTTCACATGCTGCTTATCTCGGCCGGAGATACTGTCTTGTTTGTAAAACATGGGGTCTATGCACTATGTCGCTTTATGCTCTTGGGATGAGAAGTCGCATCTTGAGTGAGCGCCTCCAGGATCCTTTCTGAGGAAATCCTGACCTTTTTTTATTTTATTTTCCAGATTGCAAATTTTAGTTTTTGCACTTTTAGTTTCACAAAGTTTGTTTGAATGTGACATCCAAATCGTTTCTCAGTGAAATAATAAAATATTTCAGAGTCTAGTTGATTTCATTTTTGAAAATGTATGATCGTACAAAGCTAGTACACAGCTTTTCTTTTTTTTTCATCAATACATTTTTATTGAAAATAAAGGTACAGAAAAAAGAGAAGGGGGCATAAATAGCAAAAAAGAGAAACAATAGCAACAAGAAAATAAAGAAAAGGTAAATAAGAGGACATCTATAGATATCAAACAAATATCACAATACAAATATATAACAGATAAATACATTAGGTATCTGAGTCTCCCGTGGGAAGTTCGTTTGGATTACAAGGGGAGGGCGGGGTTTGTGGGGTAAGTTTTACAGAGGGCGCACCTTTACTATCGGCAACGTAGATATGCCATAGATACCACTTCACACTAAGAGGATGGAGCCATAGAATAAACAGCGTCTCTAGTCTCCATTTCGAAATGGAATTGGGTTTTCGTAATGACTTTGGCAAATGAGGGAGGGAAAGGGGATGTCCAATGTTGGGCTATATTAGCCCTAGCGTATATTAAAATGTGACCAAGGACCTAACGAGCAGATTTGGAAATAGTAAGAGGGTACCAGTGTAGAAGGGCTAGGGAGGGATCTAGAGGTGATGTAAGTCCAAGGACAGCCTTTATAAGAGAAAATACATTAGCCAGAAAGGATGCAAAAAGGGGCATTCCCAGAAGATATGAAAGATTGTACCTTCAGAGTGGCAAAGACGTCAGCAAAATTTAGAGACTAGGCCATATCCTATGTAGTCTAGAGGGGGTCAAGTACAATCTGTTTACAAGTTTAATATGCATTTCAGTGTGATTAGTGCATTTGAATAGAGAAAAGGAAGATAAATTAATAGATTCCCATTGTTTAAGGGTAAAAGAGCATTGGAGATCAGTTTCCCAGTGGAGCTGAATAGAAGATTTGGTCATCAGATCAGCGGGAGACAATAATAAATACCAAAAGAATATGGCCCACTACTGATGATGCATCTAACAATATACATTGTTCCCATGTTTAAAGTTTCCCTATTCAGAGCTGTCTGTAGCTCTAATATTAATGCCACCAAATTTAGTCATTATACTATTGAAGGGGATGTCGTTTAAATCCTGGCTGACGGTATATAGTGGGGTTAGGTTTAAGCTGCGGGAGGGAGGGTGAGGATACTTATTGACAAGTGTTGGTATAACGAAAAAAACAATCAAACTTATGGCCCTGCGCTCCAAAGCAGCGTGGGTCACTAATAAGTCACCAACCTACAAATACATAGTTAAAAACAGTGACACCACTTGCGCTAAGGATTGTTCCAGCTGACCGTATTCTCATCAACTGTGTTCCAAATTCTCGCTTGGTCCTGTTTCATATAAAGATAAAAATCAATGGTGTAATTTTGTTGGATGGGTTAACATCCCATAAGAGTCCAAATCAGTATATAGGAAGATGGTGTCTAAGTCCCTTTCTAAAGTCCAGACATCGCCACATATCACCCAAATGTGGTGGACAAGGGTACACAGGGTAAACTCTTACATGTATGCTTACACGAGACAGGATGGTGAAAAGCTCATAAAGGTTTCTTTACATCAGGGGTTACCGGTCGATAGCGGTGGACATCCGAGAGCAGCCAGCAGCAGCCAATAAGTCAGGCAGATTCTTAGTGGCTGCTGCACCCAGGACCAGCGCATTGCGCTTAGCTGGCCCTGCACCGCAGAGAGGCGCCTCCACCGTCTACTCCATTTTCCGTGGTGCCCACTGAGAATTTGTTACCAGCGAGTGCCCAGCAGCTCCTTCCATGCAGCCGGAGACTCGAGCTCTCTCCAGAGCTCCGCCTTCTGGCTCCTGCAGTGGGTGAAGGGAGAGACATCTGACTGGCAAACTAGTAAAAACACGTTTGTTTGGTAGCAATAAAAGCAGTTGCCATACCATTTGCATAAATACCCGGGTTCCAGTGCAGTGGTGTGCTATATTTTACATCTACAGTATATGCAATTATGCTATCATAGGTCCAATCCTAGAGAAGATCCCAGCTGATGTAAAGAAACCTTTATTATCTTTTCACCATCCTGTCTTGTGTAAGCGTTTGCACTGTGTACCCTGTCCACCACATTTGGATGATATTACAGAAGTGGGACTGTCTGGACTTTGGAAAGGGACTTGAACACAAATTTCCTATTTACTGTTTTGAACACTTATGGGGTCTATAAGTTAAAATGCAAGAAAATGAATAACTAACCTACAATTAAATTTTTATTTTTCCTCTTTGTTAAAACTGAAAAAGAAACTAACTAACGTGCCAGAGAAATTGCTCTCTCAGCTCCAAACTCGCAGTTGAATTTTCTGATGAGGATGTTGATGTTCGTTGTGACTACCATTATTCTGTACTAGAAATTGCATTTAATGGACAGTTTTCCTCTTTCTCCATTAGGGGGCATAGGGACTCAATGGTATAGCCTGGAGAGGAGAGAGTTTGGGCACCAACTAGTTACATATTCTTTCCCATCACCCCAGGCCTCCTCCACTATACCCAATCCGGGATATTTTTTTTTTTTTTTTGTGGGGGGGGGGTTACTGTGTTTTTTTATTTACTTAGGGTGTCTTTGTTAGGCACCCGAAAGGATGCCCTCGCAGCTGCTCCAGCGCCGGTGATTTCCACTGCGAGACAGCCGGACTCAGCAATGTCAGGTTCCACTGCCGGGTGCTGTGGTCAGGTAAGTGCGGCAATGTTGGACCTAGGTGCCCTGTTCCAACAGCGCAGATTAAAACAGGACACTGCTGTAAGTGGTGACAGCCAGGCCAGAGGGGGTTTACACCAGCAGGGGAGATAGCATCATCCTGTTAGTTCCTCTCCCATCCTTGGGAGCGCTCGCACAGGGTGAGAGCCTGCCTCAGACACACTCCTCACTCCACCTCCTTGGGCATAGTGAGCAGCCATTTTAGACACTGTCTGCCTCAGCTCCACAGGGAGAGAAGCTTAGGGCTCTGGTCTCCACATATACCTTGCTGGCTGGACCGTTGAGCAGTATTTTTCCACCGTAATCTGCATTGATTGTGACTTCTGCCGCATGAATGGTTGTGCCCTGCCGTTTGCTGTCCTACTTGGATACCGCTACTTGGACATCTCAGGGTCAGTCTGCTGCTTTAATTTACTTTTAAATCTGTATCAATTGGAGCCCCACTGGTTGAAGTTGGTACTGTTTACAACTCTTTGCATTTCCCTGTAACACCACAGCATTAGCTTTTGTGTGTGGGGATGTCTTGGATTGCATTACAATGTCTTCCAAGAACAAAGCTCCCAAGAAGGTAGGTGCTTCTATGGGGGTGAGGCGACCGGTCTCTGAACTGACGCTGGAATCCCGACAAGGGAGTTAAGATAGGCGTTGAAATACCGATGCCGGAATCCAGGAGGATTTGTGCCCAAACGAAGGTAAACCCCGGGGTGCCCATAATGTTAGCTGCGTGAGGGGGAGAGTTAAGTTTAGGTCAGTTAGTGGGGTTAGGTATTTTGGCGGGGGAGGTTAGGCACCCCTAGGGAGAGGGTTAGGTTTAGGCACTAAGGGGGGAGCCAATTTTAGGAGCTAACGGGGAGGGTTAGGCTGCAAGAAGGGAGGGAGGGTTAGCGGGAGAAGGGGTAGGGTAAGTATACTTACCCGACCCGTTGGGATACCAACAATCGGGATGCCGCTGTCGGTATTGTGACAGGAGGCATCCTGACAGCCGGCATTACATACCCATTCCGCTTCTGTAACACGCACGTGTAGAACATGTGCTAATACTATCAACAGGACCCAGATCACGATGGCCTTTGTGGCCATTGTTTCACGGCTGACAAGAGGGAGGCTCTTTCAACTGCGGCATCCAGTCAGGAGCCGGCTTCAATGTTGAAGTTGGTTAAATGTTGAAGTTGGTTTCCAGGCTTCCGTCCCCAGCTCTGCTCCCCCTGCCTTCTATGCATCTACTATCGTCTGTAGTAGACACTCCGTGGATGCAGTTGTTTACTCAGTCTGTACAGGGACTGGCGCAAGTGTCCATATCCTTCCAGCAGATGCTAGACAGAAATTGTGCATCCAAGCGTAGGCCTCCCAGATGCAAGAGCTCTACACCCCTGTCTGGTGGCGATTCTGAGGTTTCCTCAGAACATTATAATAGCTTCTCAGTTGCCTCCGATGTTGAGACTTTCTCAATACCCAAGGATTCTGAGCAGACTCCTAAGTCCAAAGCTCCGGTATTCAAGTATCAGAAGAGGGTAATGACTGAGGGCCTGATTCAGAGCCGGACGCTATTTGCAGACGCTCGTTCAGAAAAAGGGGCTGGCTATTTAAATTAAGCGCTCGCTCTTTGCGGTCTGTTGATGCCTCTATGTCTGAACGAACGAAACATGCGCTCACTATTTTGGAAAAACGGCCCCTGGCCGCTCGCATCATACGTCATCTCCGTTATTTATTAGATTAATCGAGTACATCGAAAGGAGTATGAACTGCTCGCAGTGCTTGTGGTTGGATTTTCCTACCGCAATCATGCAAACAGTTCAGGCTAAAAGACAACCAAGTGACGTGGTAGATGACGCTGCTTTGTTAATTATGCACACCCTTAAAACGCCCGTTTGGCACGCCTGCGTTCGGATCTCCACTCCCCGTTTTCAAGCACCTTCCCCTGTTACCACCCACAAACGCCTCATCCTGTCACTCAAATTAGCTGGCATTCGCTATTTTGTGAGCACACGATTTTCGACCGCACTGACTGGTCGCGCATGCGTACTAAAACCCATACGCATGCGCAGATGTGCGAACATCGCTCGGAGCGAACGAGCGGCAGCTTACGAGCAGCTCTGAATCAGGCCCTGAGTCCCCTGATTTCAGGGGTCATCCTCCAAGGGATAGAAGCCAAGAGGAAAGCTGCCTTGGTCTACTAGACGCCCTGCTCCCAAGCCAGCTTTCAAGCCTGCAGCATGATGGGACGGGCCTTCACCAGGTTGACCCCAGTGTGGGAGGGCGGCTTTTCGCACAGGTTTGGTTAAGGACCACAACCGACACTTGGGTCAGAGGTCGTTTCTCAGGGATACACACTGAATTTTCAGAGGTGTCTTCTGGAGCTGTTCTTTTCCACCAGATTTTCAGCAAATCCAGGAAAGGCAAAAGTTTTCAGAGAGTCCATTTGCTCCCTTTTGGCTTCCAGGTTTATCATTCTGTTCCCCCCATCTCAAGAGGTAGGAGTTTCTATGCCAACCTCTTCCTAGTCCAGAAACCGGACGGTTCATTCCTTCCCATTCTCAGAGCTGAACAGGTATCTGCGGATCCCCAGGTTCTGCATGGATTCGCTTCATTCCATTATTCCAGCTCTGGAGCCATGGGATTTCATGGCATCCTTAGATATCCAGGATGTGTCATCGACCAGCGCTTTCTCAGGTTTGCGGTTTGGTCTGATCATTGCCAGTTTTGGGCCTTGCCAGTTTTGGGCCTTACCATTTGGACTGTCCATGTCTCCTCATGTTTTCACAAAAGTCATGTCAGTGCACCTGCGTCGCAGAGGTGACAGGAGCTTACCTTACCTGGACAACCTCCTCCTGGCCCAGTCTCTGGATGTTTTGGTGGACCACATTCGTCTGATGGTGGATCGATTACAGTCACACAGGTGGATAATCAACTAGCGAAAGTCTACATTGATGCCTTCTCAGATGATGTTACACTTGGGAGCCCAGCAGGATTCAACGGGTCTTCTTTCCGGCAGTTAAGATTCAGGGCCTGCAGTCCAGGGTTCGCACATTCCTCAGTCACCGCCGTGTGAACTTATGGTGGTGTACAGGGCTCTTTGCTTAGCGCAGCTTCTCCTCCAAGGTTGCCCGGTCAAGGCATAGTCAGACAACATGACAGCTGTCGCCTACATCAACCATCAGAGCGGCACACTTGGTGCCATGAAAGTCGGACGCATCCTCCGCTGGGCAGTGTCATCTTCCAGGTCTGTGGTGTTCATACCCAGCGTACAGAATTGGGAGGTGGACTGCCTAAGCTGCCAGGACGTACACTCAGGTGAGTGGGCTCTCCATCCAGATGTCTTTCAATTACTGGTTTGTCGTTGGGGCCTTTCAGATATAGACATGATGTGGTCTCGCCACAACCACCAGCTGCCGAGGTATTGCTCCAGGGATCCTGGAGCTCTCCTGGTAGACACTCTTGCGGTGTTATAGATGTTTCTGCTCATTATATCTTTCCTCCACTCTCAATGATCCAGCGAGTTCTCTGCAAGTTCATGTTGGAAAGAGGCACGATGATCCTGGTTGCTCTGGATTGACCGCAGTGGGTGTGGCATGCCAATCTTGTAGACCTCTCTATTGGCACTCCTCTATGTCTGCCCCTCCGGTTGGATGTTCTATCTCAGGGCCCATGCTTCCATCCGGACCTGGCCCGCCTCGCTTTTACGGGGTGACTCTTTAAACATCCATTCTGAGAGCAAAGGGATTTTCCATAAAAGTCATCCGTACCATGCTTAGTGCCCGGAAGCCTTCTTCGGCTTTAATCTATCACCGCATTTGGCGGACATACTTTGAAAGGTTTTCAGCCAGGGGTTTCAGTTCCAGTTCATTACAGCTCACACAAGTATTTTCCTTTCTGCAAGTATGGTTAGATTTGGGTCTCCGGCTTTCTTCATTGAAGATGCAGGTCTCCGTCCTAGCTGTCCTCTTTCAGTGGCAGCTTGCTCTCCTATCAGACATACTATACACTTTTTTCTTCTTCGGGGTCCATAGGGATCCACAGGGATACCATGGGGATATTATGGTTGGAAGACCAGGCACCAAACAGTTAAAGCTTTGGCTCCCAGAATGCCCCTGGTCCTCCTCCATATATATCCCGCCCCTAGCCATAGGACTTCAGTTTGTTTGGTGTGGCAGGATTCAGACACACCTTTTGTACAGGGGACTGCTTAGGCAGTCCTAAGCTTTAATTTTATGATTTATTTTACTTTATGTTTTCTTGAGTTGGCAGTTAAGCGTCTGTATTAAGACGCATGGGCTACGACTCCATCTACCTCCGCCGGGCTGCAACATCAGTAATTGTGCTGGTGAAATTGGCGGGCCGTGGCTGAGCTTAGCTCGCAGCAATGCTGCGACCTGGACTGCACCGGATGCTCGGAGATGTCAGGTAAGGTGATTCCTTGCTTCCAGGCAATCACGCACGGCAGTCCTTGCTTCTGGTGTAGATGCACCAGAAGCCGCTGCTGTAAGTACCAGGGATTGTCCGCATTCTTACTACACCAGCCGGGGCCTTATTGTCTGACACCGGGGATCGGCAGCAGACGATATCTGCTGCCACGAGGCCAGCGTACCCAGTTGGTTAATGCAGTTTAGGGGAGGTAGGCGCTCCCCCAGCAGCTCCTCCCCTAACCCAGACGCAGTACTGATAAATAGGTTTTGCACGCATGGGTTGCTCCGCCTACCCTCCACATGTTTGAGACGCTCATGGTCCACGAAGTGCACCTGGTAGCTGTTGGTCTCAGGAGGGTCTGGGTCAGTCTCCCTGTATACTTCTCCTTTGGTTAAGGTATATGGTGCTCTATCCTACTATTCATTTGCGTTGCTGTAGTTGATTTTGAGCCCATTGTAATTATATTACATATGCATTGCATGTGACTGTTGCTAGCTGCTATTTCTTTTTATCATTTGATAACACAGGAATATGTGGTTGTACATATTCCTCAGCAATTCACGAATATATGCATACTTATGTTCCTTTATTTTCCCTTATATTGCAATGTAGAATAATTAAAAATGTTAAGATGAGATTTGGTATTAGTACAACTGTGTGAGGTGCAGCTGTGTCTCATTTGTTGAATGGTCTCAGGCCTGGAGAGATATAAGGCCTACCCTTTTCCTCTCCAAAGTAAATAGATGGGTCCCTGTTGCATCAGTCATTTTGTTTAATGTTTGATATAAAAGCATATTATATAATGCAGGGATGGGGAACCTCAGGCCCAGGGGCCATATAAGGCCCGCGGAATCACTTGGTCTGGTCTGGGGCTTTTTGTCTGCTAGCCTCATCTGCTAGCAGGGTGCCTAGAATTACACCCTGTAGCCAGAATCAATGCAGCAGTGCCGTCTGGAGCATCCTTAAGACACTTCAGACAGTCACACCGCTGTCCTTAGAGCTCCTCAGGATGCTCCGGGCATTGCTGTAATCACCAGCGATTGAGGCCCTATCCCCTTGTGACTTCACACGGAGGGGACGTGGCCTGCACCGGGCCCACGAATAATGTTTTATATATCAAAATGGTCCTCCGCAGAAAAAAGGTTCCCCACCCCTGATATAATGTATTAAAAAGTATATACAGATTAGTGTTTATTTCTATGTAGCAGTGATTAACTGCGGAGATATGGATAAGTTAGAACTGATGAGGCAGCCATGTTTTTTTATGGTTCAGATAGAAAGGACTTGGAAGTTTAAAATCAAGCTTAATATGAGCAGAAATGAGCAGTCAGTCTCAGATTTTATAAACAAAGAGAGCTAATCAAGATGGCCTTGGCCCACATGAAGCAAGAATTAGTAGCTACAGGGGAACAGAACAAGACGATGACATATTATATTTTGGTTAAGACATATAACCAATTAGTGTCTAGCACGTACGAATAGTACCAATTAGTGTCTAGCACGTACGAATAGTACCAATTAGTGTCTAGCACGTACGAATATTAAATAAATTAATATTCCCCCTTTTGGGTTAACTGGAAGTATAGTATAAAGCTCATGAGAGAAAGAGGGAGGGGTGCAGTCGGAGGATAGAGGGAGGACATCGAGAGTCTGAAGCGGGTGGTGCTGGGCGCGGTTGCCCCGTGCAGTATGTATGAAATTGGCTGACTGGTATGACTGGCACTAGGTGTCACAAATTTATTTTACAAATATTCCTACTGCTGCTAATATAATCTTTGTTTTTTTGTTGTAACTCTGCACTGGCAAAATACATGTATGAGACTGCTGTCTAAAAGTAAAAAACATTTTCATTTATTTTAGAATCTGTATTTGTGTGAATTAATTCATTATGCTTTATAACAAGTAAGGTTTGATGGGTAAACCTAAAACACAAACCGCGTTTTCAATGTAAATTAAAACTGTCACTATTACTTCTTTCTGAGTACTTCACAATCATTTAGAATTTGTGAAGGCTCTCACATTACTTTGCGATTTTTGCCTAAACTTGAAACATGTCTAAAAATAAAGGGAAGCAGGATGGCGAACCACCTGTGTTGGTTTCATGTAAATCAGGTATGGCATATGTGTCCTCACAGGACATAAAGGAGGGTTTGTGTGCTGTCTGTTTTAAAGAGCCACCTTATCAGTCCGGTTTACCTGTTGTTGGACAAAAGCCATCTTGGGTTGCTTCTTTGTCCCAGGTTATGATGCAGATGGTGGATCATTTGGCTACTCCAACGATGCCTCCTTGGATGGGGTGTCCACATATGTTTTCACTTCATCGGCATTCCTCTATTAAGTATGTTGATAGTCATTTTAGTCAGAGTATGGCACCAGCTAATGTTGATAACACACCGGTAGTGACTAAAGCACCTAAACGCAAGTTGTCTCAGTCTGTTCAACATATGGATTCAGACGCATCATCAGAGGAGTCTGATGATGCACAGGATTCCTCTCCAGGATCTACTTCTGGAGAGGAGGATCATCCATCTATTGTGGATGTTACTTCTTTGGTGAGGGCGGTTAGATCAGTCCTAGATATTCAGGATGATGAACCAACTCATAGTAAGAAGCCTCCAATATTAAATCACCAACGAAAAGTGGTCAAAACGGTATTTCCTGAGTCTGAACAGCTCATTGAGCTTATTGAGAAGGCTTGGGGAAACCCTGATAAGTGATTTTATTTTGATAAGAGAATAAAATCATTGTAGCCATTCCTGCCTTCGGTATGCGCTAAGTGGGAGGTACCTCCTACTGTGGATGCTCATGTAACGCAGCTGATCAAAAAGGCTACATTGCCTGTTCCATCAGCTTCTTATCTGAAGGATTCCGCAGATAAAAAGATTGAAACTTGCTTAAGGTGAATTTATCAGCTGGAGCGGTTACCCGTCCGGCTATAGCTGGAGCCTAGGTAGCTAAAGCAGTTGAAGAATGGATTGGGGCATTTGAAAATTCTCTACCAAATGCAACCAAAGAACAGAAGATGAATATCTCACACATACGGTAATCAGCTTCCTATCTGGAAGGAGCTGCAGTGGATGATGGAATCTTAGCTTCTATGGCATCAGCAGCATCCATAGTTGTGGTTAAGGTCTTGGAGAGCTGATACAGCATCAAAAAGGGCGCTGGAAGTGTTAGCTTTTCATGGAAAGGTACTCTTTGGAGCTTAGCTGGCGGTGTCAAAGTCAGCAGGTCTGCCATCTACGTCATATAGTAGAACTAAGCAAGTCTCTTTTCAGTCTTTTCGTCCTGGAAAACCAAAAGTCAGACTTCTTCCAAGCTGAATAGTTTTTGTAAGTCAATATGACAAACTAAGGGGTCTGGCCAGACAAGATGTTCAGCTTCCAGGCCAAGCAATAAGCCCTTGGTCTGATGGTGCGGGCCGACTTCTTCAGTTTGCGGATTGTTGGCATCAAACAAATACAGATGCCTGGTCCGAGAAGTGGTCTCTCAGTGGTATACCCTCACTTTCAGGAGACACCCCTCACCAGAGGTTTTTTGCCACAGAGCCTCCATCGGATGTGAGCAGGGCCTTGGCTTTTCAGGAAGCAATTCACTCCCTGCTACATGCAGGGGTGATAACCCCTTCCCTGTTGAGAGATAGGGACTGGAGCTATTATTCAAATCTATTTCTGGTCCATAAACCAAATGGGGCATATCGCCATATATTGAATCTAAAAACCCTCAACAGGTTTATCCATGTTCCCAAATTCTGCATGATAACTCTCCGGTCAATTAATTTGGCTATGGAGCCGGGAGATTACATGGTTTCCCTGGATATTCAGGGTGCATATCTGCATGTTCCAATTTTCCCATCCCACGAGCAATTTTTAAGGTTTGCTGTCCTTCAGCGACATTACCAATTTCAGGTTCTACCCTTTGGCCTTTCTTCGGCTCCCCGGGAATTTACCAAAATAATGGCGGTCAAGGAGTCAGAATACTGCCATATCTGGATGACCTTCTGATATTGGCACAGACTCCGGGGGTGTTACAACAACATCTTCAGCTGACCATAGCCTGCCTACAAAGGCACGGCTGGATCATCAATTGGAAGAAATCATCACTTTCTCCAACACAGCATATGCTTCATCTGGGAGCATTGATAGATTCTCAGGCACAAAGGGTGTTTCTGCCAGAGGACAAGATTGTGGCATTGTCAATGCGGATACACAAGCTGATACGCAGGCAAAGAGTATGTATTCTGTCAGCAATGCAGATTCTGGGATCAATGGTATCGACCTTTGACACGGTGGGCTATGCCCAGTTCCATTCCAGGCCTCTGCAAAGGTTGATTTTCTCTAGGTGGAACGGACAGTATCATTCAATCTGGTCCCAGATGATCTTTCTCACCTCAAAGGTTCGTCACTCCCTATTGTGGTGGCTAAAAAAGGAGCATCTAAACAAAGGGTGCCAATTCTGGATTCCAAATTGGCTGCTCCTCACCACGGATGCCAGTCTTCGGAGATGGGGGGCAGCGACAGGTCATCACATCTTTCAGGGGAGATAGACAAATAAAGAAATTCATCTGCCAATAAACATTCTGGAACTGCGAGCAGTATACAAAGCACTTCCCAGGCCACAGGACCTGCTTCAGGGCAGGCCTCTCCAGATCCAGTCCCACAAAACGATGACAGTTGCCTACCTCAATCATCAAGGAGGCACAAGAAGTCATGCGGCCATGAAAGAAGTGACAAAAGGTTCTCATTTGGGCAGAACGTCCTCTTCCAGCCGTCTTGGCAATATTCATTCCAGGAATACTCAATTGGAAAGCTGACTTCCTAAGCCGCCAGGACATACACGCCGTAAAGTGGTCTCTCCATCTGGGAGTGTTTCAGCTCCTGGTAAACAAATGGGGTCTACCAGAGATGGATCTCATGGCATCACGCCGCAACCACAAGGTCCCCAGGTACGGGTCCAGAGACCCATCAGCAGCCTTCGTGGATGCACTGGCAGTAAGATGGGACTTCAGGTTGGCGTACCTCTTTCCTACAATTTCCCTGCTTCCAAGAATTCAAGTAAGAAGGCAGAACAGTAATACTGGTGGCTCCGCTTGGCCCAGACGTCATTGGTAAACCGACATACAGAATCTGTCAGTAGACAGTTCGTATCCTCTTCCTCTGTGGCAGGAGCTGCTCATGCAAGGTGCCTGCCGACATCCGGACTTGCCCCGTCTAGCTTTGACGGCATCACTCTTGAAACTTCCATCCTGAAAACAAAGGGGTTTCCCAGTTCGGTTATTCAGACAATGCTTAGGGCAAGGAAGCCTGCTTCTGCCCGCATTGTTACAGGGTTTGGCATTCCTTTGGTCAATGGTGTTCCCATAAGGAATATAATCCTAATGTATTCAGAATTTCCAGGATTCTGGCTTTTCTGCAGGCAGGATTAGACATTGGTCTCCGTCTGCCTACTTTAAGAGTACAGGTGTCTGCACTATCAGTCTGGTTCCAGAAGAAGATTGCTTCATTACCAGATGTTAGAGTTTTTTCCAAGGAGTTCTGCGGGTTGAGCCTCCTTTTGTTCCACCGGTAGCACCGTGGGATTTGTCCTTTGGGGTTACAGGCTTCCCAATTTGAACCTTTGGACTCTGTAGATTTGAAGTGGTTGACAGAAAAGACAATTTTTCTTCTTGCTATCTCATCTGCTTGCAGAGTCTTGGATTTGGCAGCGCTCTCTTGTCACTCCTCATTTTTTATATTTCACCAGGATAAAGCTGTTCTTCATACAAGGGAGGGTTACCTTCCTAAGGTGGTGTCCCATTTTCATGTGAATGAAGAAATTGTTGTTCCAGCTTTTCAGGCTCCAGACCTTTCTGTAGGTGAAGCCTCCCTGGATGTAGTTCTTGAATTCTGTTAAAAAAAAAAAGATTCTCTTTTTGTATTATATGGTTTTCACAAACAAGGATGGCCAGCTAGTAAACAGACTCTGGTGAGATGGCTACGCATGACTATCTCCCAGGTGTATACACATGCTGTCCCAAGCATGGTGACAGCACATTCTAATCTGTCTGTAGGGCAATCATGGGCATTCAATCGTGGTGCCTTTGCTGAACAAATATGCAAGGCTGCCACGTGGTTGTCTGTCCACACTTTTCTTAGGCTCTATGCTTTGATACTTTTGCCTCTCAGGATGCTTCCTATCGGCATTGAGTTCTCCTTTCTGCTCAGGAGCGTCCCCCACCCTAGGGGAACTACATTAGGACGGTCCCCATGGTATCCCTGTGGTTTCCTATGGACCCCGAAGAAGAAATATCGAGTTGATAGACTTCCCTAGAAAACTTATTTTCTTCAAGGTCCATAGGGTCCACAGGGCACCCACCCTGACGCACCTGGCTTCATTGGGTGTTTTTCTTTCAGTCACAGATTCCCTCATCTTGTGTAAGAGTGTTTCTGGTGTACGATTGGTCTTCCTTCTCCTGCCTTTAGGCTTGCTAACTAAACTGAAGTCCTATGGCTAGGGGCATTCTGGGAGCCAAAGCTTTAACTGTTTGGTGCCTCATCTTCCAACCATAATATCCCCTTAGTATCCCCGTGGACTCTATGGACCTCAAAGAAAAGGAGTTATCTAGGCAATATAGGAAATGGACCTCAGACTGCACACCTAGAACATATATATACATAATTGGAGGTGCTACCTGTGGAGACAATTGATATATGCACAAAAAGAAGATATACAGGTGCTCAACTTCAAATTAACTGATTGTATATAAATAAATAATTTTTTGCAATGAATAGAGGTTTTTGGCATAATCTTGGCCAAGGTTATGGGCCTACCCACCACATCCACGTAACGTCTGTCGGGTAGGTCCCTAACATACTAGGGTTCAAATCCAGAGTGCAGGACACCTCCAAACTGATCACCCAGGGCACCGTCATAGTTAGAAAAGTGCAGTGTAAAAGAGATAGTTAAGAGCAGCTACTGCTGCATATAAATAATGAAAATAAAAAAAGTGTGGTACATTTATAATAAACAGTGAAGGGTTAAAATGTGTTATAAAAGAAAAATGTGTTATAATGCAGTGCCCTGAAACAGATCAACCAAAGTAATCCAGGGGGACTCACGCCCCAAAAATGAACCAAACTGCACTACACAGTCTAAATATTTGCAGGACTTACCTATATTGTGCCTCTGACTGGTGTGCATATTACTATGCCAGACTCTTCATCTTTTTGGAGTTATCTAGGCAAGTCTACCATAACTCTATATTTTTCAAGGCATCCTACATATACAGCCACCATTTGTTCCTCCAGTTGCCCCATGGGATTTGCCTTTGGTTCCTCGGTCTCCCCAGTTAGCTCTTTTTGAACCTTTGCACATGATGGACATTAGATGGCTTACATGGAAGACAGTTGTCAGGATGTGGCCTGGGATCGGCCGCTACTCATCTCCGCACCAGCATCCTTGGGCTTAGGTGTTCAGTCGCTTGGAGTGGAGGTGAGTGGTGACTGATTATTTTCCCCGGGGTCTGCTAGGGCTTCTAGGCATGCATCCTGGTTCCCAGGGTGCCGGGCATGGGCGCAGCCATGTTGGTCCATATCACCTGACTAGTCTCTCCCAATGGTAGTCCTGTGGTCATTCAGCTGATCCTCTGATCCAATGACCAGCTATCCAGGGGTATTTAAGTCTGACTCCAGGAACAGGAAACTGCTGTTCAACTTCACTGTTCCAGTGATTGTTATGCTCTCCAGTGTTTTCCATGAAGTATCTACAGTGTGTTGTTTCAGCCCTCACGCACATCTCCAGTGTTACTTGTATTTGCTCCCATGCTAGTTTCACTTCAGCTCTCACAGAACTCCAATGTTTCTTGTAAATCCCTGTGTTGTCTTTTAGTGTGCTGCTCAGCTCTCTGCCTCCCTGTGTTCTTGTGGTGTCCTCTTTCATGCTAAATTAGTAGTTAGCTCTCAGCTGGATCTCTAGTAATTCCCAGTACATGCCTGTATCCACATATCTGTGTTTCTCTGTGCACGTCAGCACCTGGATCTCTAGCAATTACCAGTACATGCTGTGTTCAAGTATTCAGTTCATACCCTGATCACCTGTGCTCAAGTATTCAGTTCATCTGCAAATCTCCTGTGTTCAAGTATTCAGTCCTAGCTATTTAGTTTTCACGCTGGCCTCTAGTGCTATTTCATTTCTAGGGTTCCCAGAGCTAATTCATTCTAATATAGTTCCGGTCTTCCTGCCACTCCCAGGTACTTGTCCAGAGGGCTGCGACCTGCCCATTTGTTGCAGCGAAACCCATATCCCAAATGGAGGGGTCACTGGTGAAGACCACCAAGTGAGTTAGACTCCGCGCCTCTGGGCAGGTCTAGCCAAACCTGTGTTTGGCAGCAATAGGGAGACCTAGTACTGTCACTCACCTGGTCGTTCCCTAGGTGCCCTAATGCCCTGGCTTTTGTTTTCTCCCGAGGAACTTCCCATATGGTTCCTGACAAGTGTCTTGTTGCTCTGCCTTTCTTATTTTTAATTTCTCAGGACTCGCTTGGGTTTTTCCCCTAGTGTGGTTTCTCAGTTCCATATCAACCAAGAGATTGTGTTACTGTCTTTCACTGATCCAGACTCTTCTCCGGAGGAAACTTCTCTGGATGTGGTGAGGGCTCTCCACATTTATGTGTACAGAACCAGAGATGTCCGTAAATTGGACACGCTCTTTGTCCTGTATAATTTTCACAAGTGGAGCTGGCAAGCTACGAAACAGATTTTGGCCAGGTTGCTCCGCTTGACTATCCATCATGCATTCTCGGCATTGGGTCTTCCTGCTCCTCCTGTGGTGATAGCTCATTCCACCAGGGCAGTAGGAGCATATTGGGCAGCTCAATGTGGAGCTTCAGCAAAGCAGCTTTGCTTGGCTGCCACCTGGTCATTTGCCCACACTCTTCTTTGATTCTATGCGATTGACACCTTCGCATCTTCAGACTCTGCCTTGGGGCAAAGGGTTCTCAGCGAGCTCAAAAGCATTCCTGCCTTCATGGGGATAGCTTTGGAACATCCCATTGTGTCCATGTAACTCCTAGTGGAGGCAGAAGAAAACGATATTCATGGTCTTACCTGGTTAAATCCTTTTGTTCTACTCCATAGGGGGCACAGTACCGGTTCTCTGAACACCCTCGATGTGTGCTGGTCTTCCTTCTCAATCTCTTTCTCCTCTCTGCTGCCCTGGGCTTGTTATTTTATCTGAATAGCCCAGGCTGGGGACTGGGTATAGTGGAGAGGGAGGCCTGGGCTGATGGGAAAAAAATATTTAACTATTTGGTGCCCAGACTCTCTCCTCTTCAAGCTATAGAATTGTGTCCCTGTGCCCCCTATGGAGTCAAATAAAAGGATTTAACTAGGTAAGACCATAAATCTCCTTTTTTCACACAATCCTTCTAGCCATGACTTTAACAGTACAGTATACTTACTAAACAGGCATAAACTATCTGATTCTGCCACAGGCTGAAAATTGCAGTCAACTGATCAGCAGCTATTCACCTGTTTAGCCTTGCACTTTGTTTTAATGCTGACATCACCTTAGACACCATGGTTTGTGAAATATTAGCAAGTTCAGATCTTGATCACTATAATTCCTTGTCAATGAGCCCCAAAACTAACTCCTGTCAAAGTCGTTGAGGTCTCTAATAGCCACGCTTGCTATAACTATAGGCAATAACACCTGTTTGGGAGGCCTTTCAATGCTATTTAGTCTCATCTATCTAGGTGTTGCTATTCTATTAATCTGCCGCTTGTACCCATTACATCGGGTCTCTCCCAGAAGTGCGCCTGCCCTCTTCTGCTAGTCCATCTACATTTGTGTGGGCTTCTAAGCCCTCTGGGGAGATCATCGTTTACATCTACCTGATGGTATGAAGCTCCACGGAGCTCAATACAATTATTTTTTATCTTTATTGTTTCCATTGAGCGCTCGGACACAATTGACTATATTACTATCTGCAAGTGTGAACACGCTTATTATCCCTATTCCCAACAGACTGGGTTCTTATATGACTGCGTAAATCAGATCCACCTCTTTAAGTGTGCATATATATTCACACAATAGACAGTCAGTTTTTTTAATAGATTTATTGATTATATGTATTTGTTTTTATATATATCATGACTGGTCATTTACGCTTTTTCGATATGTATGTATATTAAATTTGTTTGTTATCACCTATTTAGTGCATGATTCATTCCATACTGCTCTCAAATTTGGCAGATCATAGCGCAAAGATATGCTCTCTAGTTTTCTGTTGCTATTTTATTGTCCAAAACCTGTAGATCTAACTGCAGCTAACTTCCTACTATTAAACCTACTTTATCACTAGGTGCTAAATATACTAAGCGTCAGTTTTTCGGGGGTTTTGAAACACCTACACATTGCAGGGAAATTAAAGCTCCAAACCACTGTATTTATTATTATCCTTTATTTTTATGGTGCCACAAGGTGTTTGCAGCGCCTTACATAGTACATAATCAGAAACAGTTGAAAAAAAAAAAAAAAAAAGTGATTAACAGTACAAAACACTGCAGAACATGGACAAGGTTTATAAATATTGCAGTATCAGCAGTCATAATACCCAAATATGCAGCAAGGCAGCAGAACCCAAAGGTTAGGTGCCGTTGAGGGCAGTGGGGAGAAGATGAGGGAAGGAAAAGCACACGAGGGAAGAGGGCCCTGCTCGTGAGAGCTTACAATTTATATACTATTTATCGGTTTTGATGGAGTTTTGTAAACCAATGTCGATGTCCATCTGTTTTTACGTCAGTTTTGTTGGAGGTTTTTAGAATAGGATTTTACCCAAATCAACATAAAACCAATGCATCCATCTGGCCAATCAGAAAAAGAGGAATCACAATACACTTATAATTAAACCAATTACTATGTACTGAAAAATTAGTCAGAAACTATTACATCGATAATTTTCATATGTAGGAAATATTGTATTAATATAGTGGAAAAATTGTTTAATTTTATTAAAGCAATATTATTCATCAATTATATTAAAGGGACAATATTAAGTAATTGTTAATTGGTATTTAAAAAAATATTGTAATGATGGGGGAAGCATTTATTATTTTATGGCTACATAAAAATGGTATCCACCTTATAAAATATTGCTTCCCAATCATTAAAAACATTTTTAAACACCAATAACTTAATATTGCCACTTTAATATAATGAATGCAAAATATTGCATTCTTAATGCAAATAATACTATTTTATTAATGTATTACTGGAAAAAGTATTTCCCTCAAGAGATTTTTAAGGCAGGAGTTAGCGCTCACAGAATTTTCCCAAAAATGGAGAAGGGGGGGTGGGGGAGGGTTTTGTGGGGGAATACCACTAGCTGCTGGCTCAATAAGAGGTGTTCTGACCTCCTTAATGTAGAGTAATTTCACATAAGGGAGCATAGCAAGCGGTCTGTGGTGAGAAGGATGTATTCTACTTATGTGTTTGATATATAACAGAATTTTGGTGAGATGTATAAATCGAAGTAAATGTGTAGATGATTTCAAGTGAAAACTGCTGGGCAATAACTTTAGGTAGGGTGTTCGTTTTTTAATGTGGGCTAAAGTCGGGCTTTTAGGCAATAACTGTAGGCAGAGTATTCGTCCTATGGTGGGGACTATATTAATGCTCCAAATAAAGGTCCAAGATTAAACAAAAAACAACTAGGTGTCCTTCGTCCACTGGTGGGCAAAAACTGTATGCAGTTTTTAAAATGGTCACTAATAGACTTTTGTAGATGAGCTGATGTTTTTCTTTCTGTATATTCCTTATAAGGATCTATAAGTCCCAGCTCATGCTTACCTTAGGGATAATAAGTGCAGTATCAGGGATGGATGCGGACACTAACATGCAGATGTTGAATAAGTAAGGTACTACTCACCAAATAATCAATATAGGATGGTAGGCGCTCGCAGGATGTGATTGAACCTACTAGATCACTAGCTACTTACTTTCTGAGGTGTTCCAACCTCTAAAAAATTATAGTAGCAACTTTGGGGAATGGCAAGCGCTCAGTGATCTAGCATATAGTATGGACATGTGCTAAATTATGTGTGTTGGCTGTATCCCTTGATATAAATGTGTAAAGAAAGTGGTGACTCTAAACTTCTTGTCCTACTGGTCGGCAATAACTGTAGGCAGAATATTCGATATATAAATGTTCTTTGGAATCGTCAGTTTATAGAAAGTTACGTTCTGATAGTCTAATATGTCCGCTTTGCAACAACTGTGGGCAGTGTGTTCGTTGATGCCAGAATAGCATTAGTCTGTAGCAAGTTGCGTTATGATGGTGTGGTGTGACAGCTTGGCAATAACTGTGGGCAGTGTGTTCAATGATGCTGTAATTGTGGTGATTTTCACTTTTACACGCTTGCTCCCATACGTTACCTCTCCTAATGCATTAGGAGAGGAATCGGTAACCAGGAGGACCAGCAGAAGCTGTTTGGGTAAGTACCATCCAACTTACCTTTATCTGCACCACCAGTGTCCGCACAATCCTGATACTGCACTCATTATTTTGAGGTACCCAAGGGAAAATAGAGGCAAGAAGAGGTAACGTATGGGAGCAAGCGTGTAAAAGTGAAAATCACCACAATTACAGCATCATTGAACACACTGCCCACAGTTATTGCCAAGCTGTCACACCACACCATCATAACGCAACTTGCTACAGACTAATGCTATTCTGGCATCAACGAACACACTGCCCACAGTTGTTGCAAAGCGGACATATTAGACTATCAGAACGTAACTTTCTATAAACTGACGATTCCAAATAACATTTATATATCGAATATTCTGCCTACAGTTATTGCCGACCAGTAGGACAAGAAGTTTAGAGTCACCACTTTCTTTACACATTTATATCAAGGGATACAGCCAACACACATAATTTAGCACATGTCCATACTATATGCTAGAACACTGAGCGCTTGCCACTACTCACCAAATAACTTCTGCTGGTCCTCAGGTTCATGCTATTCTGCACACCCATTCAGTAGTTACATGCAAGTATGAGGGCTGAGGGCAATGTGTTCCTAAGGCGAGCTCAGGGAGGACAGAAACCTCCCGTGGAGCAGAAGGGCTATGACAACTGAGAGAATATCAGGTAAAAGTAAATGCTCACATTTATTGTCAAAATATACTAAGTACATGTAGTATAAAGCTACAGTGCTGTGATCAATTATGTAAAAGAAATCAATTGATTATGTCCTGAGTTGTACCCAATGCGTTTCTTCCCAATCTGGGACTTTTTCAAGGGCATGTGAGGTAGTTCATGTCTTCCCTGGATTTATACTTACAGACTCTGGTAATCAGCGGTGATTGTAAACCACGCCGCTGGGTTCCATTACTGGCACTTCCAGGTCACGTGTCCGGCATTCATTCAATGAGGTAAGACTCTTTGTATGTGTGCCTGCGCCTGTGTTGCGCTGTAGAGTTCCCAACAGGTGCTGCCTCTAGTGTTCATTTATAACCTATGCACAGAGCATAGTCCCAGATTGCGAAGAAATGCATTGGGAACAACTCAGGATATATTCAATTGATTTCTTTGATCTCATTGATTGCAGCACTGTAGCTTTATACTACATGTAATTAGTGAATTTTGACAATAAATGTAAGCATTTACTTTTACCTGATATCCTCTCAGTTGTCATATATCCACACATTGCCCTCATACTTGCATGCAACTACTGAATGGGTGTGCAGAATAGCAGGAACCGGAGGACCAGCAGAAGTTGTTTGGTGAGTAGTACCTTACTTATTCAACATCTGCATGTTAGTGTCCGCATCCATCCCTGATACTGCACTTATTATCCCTAAGGTACGCACGAGCTGGGACTTATAGATCCTTATAAGGAATATACAGAAAGAAAAACATCAGCTCATCTACAAAAGTTTATTAGTGACCATTTAAGAACACCCTGCATACAGTTTTTGCCCACCAGTGGACGAAGGACACCTAGTTGATTGGTGTTTAATCTAAGACATTTGCTTTTTGGACATTTATTTGGAACATTAATATAGTCCCCGCCATAGGACGAATACTCTGCCTACAGTTATTGCCTAACAGCCCGACTTTAGCCCACATTAAAAAACGAACACCCTGCCTAAAGTTATTGCCTAGCAGTTTTCACTTCAAATCATCTACACATTTACTTTGATTTATACATCTCACCAAAATTCTGTTACATATCAAACACATAAGTAGAATACATCCTTCTCACCACAGAGCACTTGCTCTGCTCCCTTATGTGAAATCCCTCATAAGAGAATTATTAATGCAACAGTTTGATTTCTTTTGCAATATACAATAATTGCTTTCATTATTAAAAAAGGTGAATTTGGAGCTGGTTATTTCAGAGTTTGCAGTCTCTGGACTCTGAAAATCGAGGAGTGCATGGTTTCCATTTTACCTAGTTGGTGCACAGGTGTATAATTGCCGGCTTTCACATTTTAAAAGATCCACAGGTGCAGCTAATTATTTCACTTGTGATTCTGTGACAAGACATGGAAACCATAGAGGGGGAATATATTCAGGTGACGAGCGAAGCGAGCCCGCATGGGGTCGACTTTCTTATTTTCCTGGGCAGAAACCTCCACTTCCGCCCTCACTCACGTCACTTCCAGGTACGGCCATTTTGCTATTGATAGACGATCAGATCTTTTGGATGGTATGCAGTCGGGAAGCCGGGGGACCTAATCCCGACAGCCGGCTTCCCGACTGCTTTATCCCGTCGAGGGTTAAATGACAGGCGTCTAAATCTAGACGCTTGTCATTTTACCGACGCTGAGAGACCGGCGCCCGGTATCCCGATCGAAGGGATGCCGGGCGCCGCTGCAGACAGCCGCGTGGGGGGTGGTGGGGTGTGGGGGTGGGAGAGGGTTAGGGCTCCGCGGGGAGGACTAAGGGTTAGGCAACCCCCGGGAGGTTAGGGTCAGGCTAGGGGAAGGGGGGGTTAGGCACCCCCTAGGAGGGGAATTTAGGGTTAGGCGGCGGGGAGGGGGGGGGTTAGGTTTAGGCACTTAGAGGGGGGATTAGGGTTAGGCACTGGGGGGGGAGGTTAGGCGCCCTAAAGGAGGGTTAGGGGGTTAGAAATAGGTTAGCTAATACTTACCTTCGACGATAGGGATTTCCTCCTCTGCCGGCCTCCTGGTGTCGGGATTCCAACCGCCGGGCAAGCGTCCGGCAGTAATTCATACCGCTTCCTTTTGGATTGATAGGAGAGAGCTGTATTCTTATTTCACAATATTTGCACCATATCAATTTTAGCAATACTTACATAATTAGGATGCAGCGATATCATTGTACTGATATCTGTGTTTGTTATAATAGCACTAACACACGCAAACTAAATAATCCTTTGGAAAACAAATACGCCGCTATGGCAGATACGTGCCACCATGAGCTGAAAGACACTTCTCTGGCTTTCACTTTGGCCTCTAGCGGTAAATGCGGAGAGTCCGTGGTGCTGGGAGTGACGTAGCTCGGGGTTGTGAGGTCGGAGGGGAAGGGTTAAGGAATCGCAATGCAATATGGCGGCCACCAAGCGGGTGCTATACGTGGGTCAGTATTGTGAATAACGTGTATAAAATATATAAATGCTAGCCTACTGCGCTATAACAGGTGGGGGGAGCAGGGATTAGCAGCGTATATCTGTATCCATAATATTACAGAGGGAAATATTTTCATCCACGTAACAAGCGCAGTGGCCAGAACACAAGTGTTTCCTGCATTCGCCTTGTACAGATCAGGGTGTGCTGACATGTGTGGCGATGTGCTCTCTCTTTACAGGGGGCCTGGCTGAGGAGGTGGATGAGAAGATCCTACATGCAGCCTTTATTCCCTTCGGAGACCTCACAGACATCCAGATCCCCCTGGACTATGAGACAGGTAAGGCAGATCACTGATATTAGCTCTGCAATGTAATGCAGCTGCTCTGCATGTTCAGGAAATATTAGTTACACTGGTTTGGGAAATGTCATATTTACCATGTGATCCCCCACATCAATTGGATAATGATGGCATTACAGTTGTAAATAGGCTTAGAGCCATAACTAGACTTTTTGGTGCTCTGTGCCAGAAAGAGCATTGGCGCCCCCCTCATTTTTCAAAGGGACATAATGCACTCAAAAAAGGTTGATGGCCTCATGGGGAAGAGATAGGGGAGGCCAGAAGATGCTGGGGATGAAATAAGAGGAAGCTACAAGTGACAATGACAATAAACAGAAATGTGACAGGTCCAAACAGTGCCCCCTGACCTGTGATGGCATCGGCCGCACTACCCCTAGCTACAGCCCTTACCATACTATCTCTTTAAACCAGGACACTCCTGTAATATACAGGTTCTGTGGTTGAATAAAACCAGGTTAAATGCAGGCTTGAAGCTAGCAAGCCACAGAACCTGTGTAATTCATGAGTGTCCTGGTTTAAAGGGTTAGTATGGTAAGCCTAGTCATAAATGAACATAGTTGTTAATTATACCTATGCTGCTTACTCTTGCTCTGCACCAGCTGATCTCTTTTTCCCTCTGCCACCCACCACTATACTGAGCAGTTTTTAAAATGAGCAGAGCTCAGCAGCCCCATTGCCCACTAAAGGTGCGTGCACACGTAACGATTTTTTGAATGATTTAACTATAACGACGTTATCGTTCAAAAAATCGTTCAGTTTCTGAGTTAGTACGATGAACGAAAATCGTTCAAGCGCGCTCCCGTTTGTAGTTCATTTCAGACTGTTCACCATAACGATTTTCATTAAGGGAAGGAACATTTTTTGTTCATCGTTGTAAAAATCGTTCATTACACTTCAAAAAATTGATCGTTTTTCAAGGGAAAATTTGACAGATAATAGTTGGTTACAAAATCGTTACGTGTGTATGCACCTTTAGGCTCTCCTTGCCTTATCAGCACAGCACTGGGTTGTCTGACCGCATTGGCCCAAACTTTACACTATACCAGTGTTGGCTAACCTTGACACTCCAGCTACTGTGGAACTATATATCCCAGCATGTCCTGCCACAGTTTTAGCATGCCCTAATAGCAAAACTGTAGCAGTGCATGCTAGGTTATGTAGTTCCATAACAGCTGGAGTGTCAAGGTTAGCCAACACTGCACTATACCATTGGTGTTTATTTCACTCTGGGGGAAGAGATATAAGGGGAGGCAGAGGTTATGGTGGACATGCAGAGGGGAACCATGGCAGCATTAAAGAAAGAGGGGCAAAAAGGGGCGATAACTAAGCTTAGAGATGTGACAGAGGTTTAGCAGGGAAAATGCATACAGAGGCGCAAAGGTAGAGAGACAAAATGTGTAGAAAGAGAGACTTGGGGGTTTATGGGGTCTATTTATCAAGCAGTGGAGAAGTTGCCCATAGCAACCAATCAGCTTTGAAGTAGCATCAAGTACAGTCTATAAAATAATAGGTAGCAGTTGATTGTTTGCTATTGGCAACTTCTCTACTGACTCACTTCTCCATGCTTTTTACAGCCAGATGTAACAAACAAGCACCATTATTTCATGGATAACTTGAAAGATCAATATTATCTTTGTTGTCCACATCACCCATAGTTTTGGCATTCTAAAATTTAGTTGCATATGTGAATTCAGTAGAGAAGGCCTATTGTGGACTTTCAAGTAACGTCTGCGTTTTATAATCCATTTAAGGTGCAGTAAACACTTCATGACTTGAGGCATATCCATGTTGATATGATTCAGTCTCTGGCAGTTTTTATAGGTCCAGTTCATACAGTATATGTTAGTAATAATTGGCTTTGAAGGTCCAATTCCAGTCTAATGGCATTTTTGTGTAGACGAACATAGTGACATCACATGGATTCTTCTATCCATCTTCACTGTTCTATCATGTGTACTGTTACTTGCACATGTTGTGAATCGGGTTCTCAGCTACTATGCTCAAGCACCACTAAAAGGTTATGTTTTGTTTATTTCTGTCTGTGGGAGCAGGTGGGATAATTATTGACCCAGCAAAATAGATTAACTCATCTGTGCATGATTAAAGAAATCCACAAAACATGATCTGTTGGTGGTACAATTAAAAACTGTTGGCTGTCCTTGGAGATGGCATTGTGCATTTCACAGCTGTATATGCTATTTATAAATGTCATACTGTAGAGTGGAACTGAAAAACATTATCTAAGTTTTTTTAACGTCAACCTGCCTAAATGCACAATGGACCTGTTGACACCATTCACTGTTGGGTAACACCAGGGCATTATGCTGGGTACGCACGGAACAATCTGTACCACCAACGACTTGAAAGATGTCTTTCAGTGAGGTCATCCTGCCACATCTCCGAACAGGCAAAGTTGACGATATCGTCCAGATTGACCTGCATGTACGAACGGTCATAGCTATCGTTATCGTTCATACGGGAACACGCATCGTTGGTCGTTCACTGCATAAAAATGAAGGATATGAATGATATCGTTCATAGATATCGTACCGTGTGTACGCACCTTTACTTAGATCGTGTTCTGGTTGGTGGCCTGGATTACTATTTTTGACTCAAAGAATAGGCTATATATGTAATTTCACATTGGAAAAATACCACGTGAGATTGTGGTTGGGTAGTTACTGATTATTTTTACAGTCCGCCGATCAAAACAAGTTTCCTTCTGGTAAGATTTGTACAGCTGCAGAGGTATTTTGAGTAAAACTAATAGACTGGTCTCACACAATCTTGATGGTTTTTCTTAAATATTAAGGTCTCCTAGCAGAAATCATACACACATCTCTGCACTAGTGCAGATATGAAACTAAGTTCAGTGGGTTCACAGTATTGAAGTTCTTGTTTTATTTTTATCTTTTTTCATAAAAATATATTTTTAAAAAAATAGTATTTTTTTTTTCTTGTATTGGCTTAAAAAAACTATTTAAACATTTTGTAGCTTACGTTAACGTAAAAAAAAAAGTTTCATATCATGAACTGCAACCACATAAATTGGTTTGTGTAATGTTTCCTATTGGTGTTTTTTTGCCTCTCAACTCATATTTCTGTTGTGTTTACTTCACAGAAAAACATAGAGGGTTTGCATTTGTGGAATTTGAGCTACCAGAGGTCAGTTTGTACTGTTTTTGTCTGCCTAACTTCTCAGCTACAGAACTTTATAGACTGGTTGAGTCTCTGATATCCAAATGCTTGGGACCAGGGGTATTTTGGAATATTTGCGAACCATAATGAAATATCTTGGGAATGGGACCCCAATATACACACAGAATGCTTTTATGCATTATATACACCTTATACACACAGCCTGCAGGTCATTTTATACAATATTTTTAATAATTTGTGCCTTAGACAAAGTTTATGTACATTGAACCATCAAAAATCAAAAGTTTCATTATCTCAGTCAAGCCAAAAAAATTTGGATATGGGAGATTCAACTTGTATTTACATTGTATATGGACGTGTACACTTGTCCCTGTCATTTGTAGATTGTATTGTGAAGTACTTATATTCATGATATTCTATTTATTTCAGGATGCAGCTGCAGCTATTGATAACATGGTATGGACTTTTTTTTCTTCAAAGTAATTTATTGTGCTTTTCAATTTACAAGTAATGAAGATACATTGAACATGTCAATTTTTAGCCTGTATTGTGCAGATAACAATAAACACATTTCCTATTAAGGTTGAAATAGACACTGACTTTCAGAGTTGATTCACACAGATGTGTCCTCACTTACTGGTTGTCCGTACGCCATACAGTGGAAGAAGCCCGGCGTGACAGATGCTCTGAGACAAGTAGCGTACTGTATTTTTCTTTGCATTTGTATCTTAGTCACATCGCAGACACAGTGTACTAGAGATACTGGGCTACATATTAATTACACAGGAATTGGCTTTACACATGTACAAAGTTGCAGATGAAGAACAACACAACTTGGCGTGAGGAAAAGCCACAGCTGCTTGCATTGGAGCCCATTTTACACAGATTCAGTCTCCGTTACAAACAGATGTACAAATGTCACAGTCAATGTACACTGGCAGTGTAGTTTTTTTTAGCTCCTAATTATTTAGTTATGGAAATAAGACGCACATTTTGAGTGTGCCAGGTTACACTGGACCTGACGCACCAACAGGGGCTATTTGGTGCGACTGAAACAACAGTAAGAAAAGACACTTGTTATGTTTCACCAGTGGGCAATGCTTCCAAATATTAGTGTATAAATAGGTGGCACACCATGTTGGGCCACACTTTCAATTTTTTTTATTTTTATTTTTTTAATCATGCCGTTGAACCATGAGCTACTTCTGGCTACATTTCATCCCCTTGTGTTCTGCCTGGAAGGTTCATTTTTCCCAATTGTTGTAGTTGAGTCTCTAAGCTGGCCAATTTTGTACCATTTGTCTCCATACCTGATTTACTATGAAAACCATGCAAGTTGTGTGTGTGTGTTGTGTTTTGTTTTTTTTCCCCTCATCCACTTTCAGGTTGTTTTAGGTTTTTGATCTCTTTAACCAGATGTAAGGAGTGTGATTGTTCTTTTCAGAGACATATACAAGGGGTATTTCCTTTCACTGGATCGGTGCAGCAGTCTAGCAGGCCTCTTCTGTGGCATGATATTTCTCTTTAGAGCAATAGTACATGCCACATAATAGGTAACGGTGGACCAGTTTTACAGAGTTTATCCTCTCCTATTTTCTTGACTTAACAAAGTAAACATTGCTGCCTCTGTGGATGCCACCAATAGTAGCAAAATTCTCAGGGCAGCTATTGATTTGTTGGCTTTCCACCCCTTACATTGATGGAGGCTTGGGAACATACCACCATCTGTGCCCTCTACTGCCAAAGATACATGGACAATACAAAAATCATTGATTCTTCTGTTTTAAGTGCACCTAGAGGCAGCCACTTTCTCAATTCACTTGTGGTTATGGTGCAAATATATTACTACTTGGTACTGCAGTATGCAACTTTGTTTCATTATGGACAACTGTTAAGCTGGCCATACATGGTGAGATTCAAAAGTTGGTAAGACGAGTTGTATGATTTCCCTTGAAATGATTCCCTTAACATCCTGGACAATTTGTTTTCAAAATGCAACGATTTCACATAAGACCATCAGATAAGACCAATCTTATACGATTTGAAATCGTATAAGATTGATCTTGTGCAGCACATTCACACATGATTCATCTGCTGGAATGTCAGCTAGGTGGAGGGATGTCCCTGTAATTTTTCCCTTTAATTCCCGTTCTTTTGTACCTGTAAAAAAAAAGGCGGTTATAAGTTTTTAATAAAAAATGACATAGGTCCCCCCCCCGAAAGCCTTACCAGCCCCAGGCTTGCCAGCCAGGCCTGGTTTCTAAAATAACGGGGAACAAAATGTGCAGGGTTCCACCGTAATTTAGAAACCAACACCAGGCTGCAGGGACCAGTCCTGGTCTTAAATATAGGGGGTCAAAAAGACGTGGGGTACCCCCTATATTTAAGACCAGCACCAGACCCAACCGACCGGGGTGTAATGCCACAGCCCGGAGACCCAATCACCGGGGCTCCAGGTCCAAAGCATTACACCCCAAGTCGGTCAGCGCAAGCCGGGGATCTCGGGGGAGTCGGGGAACCCCCAAAAAAGGGTCCCCCCTCTCCCGAGCACCACAGGCTTACGCTGAAGCCTGGGGCTCTTCTCCATACCCGTGGAGCGGTGGGTATGGGGGTAATGGGGGGGGCAAATAATGTAAAACTATTGTACTTTACAGTGGGACTACAGGTGCCAGCATGCCTTCCCTTTGGCACTTGTGGAACTACAAGTGCCAGCAGATATACGGCACCTGTACCCCAATGCTCGAGCTGTGCTGTCTGTAGTACTCACTTGAAAACGCTGACACAAGCGTGCTTCAGCTATTATTTTTTTGCAGGTACCCGGCGTCAGTCAAAATGGTGGAGGGGAGTGGCCAGGGACAGTGTAGGTCGTACAACTGATCGTACATGTGCAAAATACATACGATTGGGCTCAATTCCTACACGATCAGTTGAGAGGTCTCTCTGCAAAACCATCTGATCTGCGATCCAACTACACGACGGCAGGGACGCGCATCGGGGTCGCAGGAGACTCAAAATACAACTATTTTCATAAGATTGGTCTGTCCAACCTGTAAAAACAGCCCTAATCGTGTGATCAATCGTCCCGTGTATGGCCAGCATTAGGGGCAGATGTACTCAGCTGTGTAAAGTGATACATTGGTTGGTAGTTTATCACTTTCCAATCAATTTCTAACTGTCATTTTTTAAACACGGCCTGTAATATGACAGTTAGAAGCTGAGTGGCTGGTAGTTATTACTCTCCCAATTTATCACTTCCCAGAGCTTAGTACATCTCCACCTCAGTGTCTTAAATGCATCATTAAATATTGCATGTTTATGCTCAAAGAAAAGCTTTACTTTTTTTTTTTTGTTCTCACATTTAGATGGGAAAAGGACACTCTTTTGTAAGGATGTTACTGAAAATAGTAGTGGGACCTAATTCTGTAAACTACATGTTAGAGCAGTATTCCAGCAAATAAGATATTAGACATTATACAGCATAAACCTTGTGCAATCCTTTACTATAGCCTGTGGATGGTGCCATGCACTTTCCCTTCAGTCTAGTTGTGGAAAGAATGATGTCAACAGAACCCTTCCCATATAAGGCAGTAGTGGACAGACTGCTTACTCAATATGGGGGGGGGGGGGGGGGGCTGCAGGAACCCACGCGCTACACATTAGAGGGTGGTTTTTATCTTGCCAGCCTCAGGAGCTGCCCCTCAAATAGTTTTTTTTGGTAGAGTATCTAAACTATTTGAATGTCCTTTGCATACCCTGTCCTAGCTAATTCAGTAGGTGGAATAGGTCCAGTCTGCAGCAGCTGACCAGTCCCTGTGGGTCTGTGGAGTGACAGGCATAGAATGTGTCATCCATGTAATAATGCTTGTTTAGCTCTCCACTTAGGAGCAGATAGTTGCAGCACCTCTTGGAAATGCACTAATGCATTGACTTCATTACTGGCTGCTCCTCCCATTATATGCAGATTACAGTATATATTGGGGGTGGAGAGGATTTATCAGATGCTCTATTAGTGGAGAAAGAACTGGCTCAGTAACCTACCTGTTAATGAACCAATGCAACTCCCTCCCTCCCCAATGCGCCACAACCCGTCATCCAGAACCCTCACTAATGTGGTCCTTATTGCCGGAGGACACAGATGCCAGACAGACTGAAATATGACGTTTGCGCAGCTCTGCATCACATCCGGCGTCCATGTCTGTGGCAACAAGGACACATTACGGGTGACCGGGCAACTGGGGACGCGGCACATTGGGGCGGGAGGAAATGCTGGGCAGTAAGTTGTACAGGGACACGGTGCATGGGGGCGAGGGGGAAGTGCCGGGCGTTAGGCTGTTTCTGCCGGGCGCTGCACCCGCAAAATACAGCCTGGGGAGAACACTGATGTAAAAATAAAACAAAAAACTTTCTAATGTCAAAATATTGATTCTTCCTCTTAAATAAGTCACTAATTCTGAATCTCTTAATGTCTAGAATGAGTCTGAATTGTTTGGTAGAACAATACGAGTGAATCTGGCAAAACCCATGAGATTAAAGGAAGGCTCCTCAAAAGCAGGTAGGTTACAACAGATGACTTGTTCTACAAGACGTACTTTTATTTCCAGTAACTCATTTATCTGTGTATCACTGTTAGTTTGGTCTGATGATGACTGGCTCAAGAAATTCTCTGGTAAAACACTTGAAGAGAATGAAGAGGCTGAAGGGACAGAAGCTCCTAAATCTGCAGCACAGGAGGTAATGTCGGTTCCTCAGTCATGTCTGCATGTTAGTGTAGTAGTAACTGTACACAATGCCCACTGGGGGAGGTTTTAGCTCTCCGGTGGGATAACCACTGATGCCATGTTAGTGCTGAATACTTTTGACAAACCATTTTCTATAAATATCTTAATTGTTCACCACTGTCAACGAATGCTGCTTTTCATTTTACAGACTTAGTACAAGATAACAAAAATTGGTTACTGCACACTCTGTGTATGATAATAAAGTAAGTGCAATATCCTGAGGCTACAAAACCTTTCATTAAATCCATAGCCGATAACGGCACAAAAAGGGACACCTTAAAGACAACAGCACTAGTACTTTGTTGCAATACCGTTAGCTAATACTACAGCCTGGCTATTTGGAGCATAAACTCAACAAGATTGAGTAAACGTTGCTGAGGAATATTTGTCCATTCCCTTTGTAAAACACGGAATAAGTACCCTGATTTGAGCACTCTTGGCTCCCTGTTCGCCTGTCTAGCTTGGCCAACAAGTGCTCAATGGGATTTAGGTCAGGGCTTCTATTTGGCAACTCCAATACATTGATTTTCTTTTTGTGGACATGGGGCCATATTCAATTTGATGGAGAAAAGTCCAAGGTCAGACTTTTCGCCATCATTGCAGGTTTTTCAGGGATAAAGTATCGGGCGCGTGCCTGCTTTATCCCCGTATTCAAGTAGGATCCGGTGAAAAAGGGACCGGCGGAAAGGTAAGTATCAAAATCCATAGAATTTCCAGGAAATGTTCCTGGCACCCCTTTAAAGATGTACAGACTTGGGGGATCACTATGGGTACCCCCGTTTTGGCCTGCTGAAGGAAAGTCAGATTTTTAAATAGCCGCGGCAGGTGCATAGATGATCCTGTGCAGAATAGAACTTAGCTTTTTTTTTTTTGGCGAAAAAAAACTACTTCCATCAAATTTTGGGTACATGAAAATGGGTGCAAGCATATTTTTAAGTCCCTAAAGTGAATTTTGAAAATTCTTTAAAAAATGCACCTGCTGCTAATACCCGCATTCTTGGAAACACCGGCCGCATACATGGGGACCTCCCTGAATCAATTTCGCTAGTTTAAAACTTTGTTCCCCTATTTTTTTTATTTTTTTTCGCCCCCAAAATTAAAGTAATGTAAATTTTTTGGGGTATCCTGAGGATTTTTTCAAATATTTTTTTAACACAGATTACTTTTAGGGGACCCTCCCAGGGCTGCAGGCTGTTTTTTTTTTTTTTTTGTAAGCCTGCACCACTAAACCCCAATTCTGCACTCTTTTTCGCCATGTATAAATGGTGAAAACTTGTCCCTGTTTTTTAACAGACTTTTCGCACCGGCGAAAAGTCTTTGTAATTGAATACGGGGATAATTGAAACAGGTGAAAATTACGTAATCACGGGTTATCGCCTCAAATTGAATACGGCCCATAGTCTTGAATCATTTTGGATCTGTTTGGGGTCGTTGTCTTGTTGGAAGATCCATTTTTGGGGAATTTTTTTTTTTTTATGCAAACAGTAGCATTTGTATATCTAAGTTTTATATGTAAGCAAACCGATCCATGATACCCTCTGCACGGTGTAGAGGACCAACATCTGTGCTAGAGAAATACCCCCAAATCATGATCTGTCCCGCACCATGTTTCATAGTGGGTGCCTGGTACCTTGCATTGTATTTTTGATTTTCAGGGTGACTGATATACTTTATTCCATCAGAGGATCCCAGCCTAAATTTGCTCTCATCACTCTCTAACACCTTGGACAAAACAACCCTTGCTCTCCTATTTTTGGCACTGATAAAGGACTTCTAACTTGGACGGCAAACCAGTAAGCCGTACGCCCTTCAGTCAACGCTCTATAGTTTAAGTGTGGACATTTTCTTTGCCGTATATCTTGAGCTATTTGCTGTGCAGACTTGTGGGGAACAGCTACCAATTTATTTCTAATCATTCTTTCATGGAACTCCTGGAGACGTTTACAAACATTGACCATTTGACACAAGATAATAATTTATTTATATAGCGCTTTTCTCCTAAAGGACTCAAAGTGCTTTACATTTACAGTACAAAATACAAAATAAGCTTAAACAAGGGACATTAGTGAAATGCTTGGGTGAATAGGTGAGTCTTGAGTCTATTTTTGAAGGATTCTAAAGTGGAGGCCTCTCGAACTGTGCGGGGAAGTGAGTTCCAAAAGGTTGGAGCCACAAAACTGAAAGCTCGACCCCCAGACGAATTCTGTGAGATTCTAGGTACTGTTAATAGTCCTTCGTCAACGGATCTCAGTAATCGAGTGGGACAGTAAGGAATCAGAAGTTGCTTCAGGTACCCTGGGCCATGGTCATGAAGGGCTTTGCAAGTTATTAATCCAATCTTGAAAGCAATTCGCCATCTGACAGGCAACCAGTGAAGGGAGTAAAGAATGGGTGTTATGTGGCTGGAACGGGGCTGGTTGGTAAATAGCCTGGCAGCTGAGTTTTGTACCATCTGCAAGCAGTGCAATTCTTTTGCTGGGAGTCCAAGGTAGAGAGCGTTGCAGTAGTCTAGGCGTGATGATATAAATGCATGTATGACTTTAGGCAGATCTTCTGAGGGAATTAAGTGCTTGATTCTGGCTATGTTCCTCAGATGAAAGAATGAGGATTTGATTGTGGCTGATACCTGATGTTTAAGTGTCAAGCCACTATCCAGGACAACACCAAGATTCCGCACATGTTTAGTGTTTTGTAATTCTGAACCACCAAGCGTAAGTCCCGTTGGTTGGCTATGCTGTAGCCCTGTCCTGTGACCTATCATAAGAACCTATGTTTTATCAGGGTTCAGTCGCAGCCAACTGGCACTCATCCACTCCTGAAGCTCAGCTAGGCAGCCATTTAGGGTTGTTATTGGGTCCTTTGTACCTGGAGCAAAGGACAGGTACAGTTGTGTATCATCTGCATAGCAGTGGTAAACCAGGCCATGACGTCTGATTATTTCACCCAGTGGCAGCATGTATACTGCAAAAGCATGGGAGATAGTATAGAACCCTGTGGGACACCGCATGGAAGTGACACTGGTGATGAAGAGTTTACTCCAGAAGAAACTCTGTGACCTGCCAGTGAGAAATGATTTGAACCATCTAAGGACTGTGCCATCCAGTCCACAGAAATTTTTCAGGCGCTCAATTAGAATCCCATGGTCCACAGTATCAAATGCTGCTGAGAGATCCAGAAGGATTAAGATTGAACAATCGCCTCTGTCTCTTGCCATCAGAAGATCATTAAGCACACATACCAGGGCTGTTTCAGTGCTATGTCTTCTCCTGAATCCTGACTGGAATGGATCATAAATATCATGGGTAGACAGGTGGGTTTCCAGTTGCATTGCCACCACTTTCTCAATGACCTTTCCTAGAAAAGGAAGGTTTGATACTGGTCTATAGTTGGTCATGCAGTCAGGGTCTAAATTAGGTTTTTTAAGAAGTGGTCTAACAATTGCTTCCTTTAGTGGTTCTGGAAAAATGGCTGTTTGCAAAGAGCATTGAACTATTTTTGTAATTACAGGGCCAATAATGTCTATACACCCTATGAGAAGCTTGGTTGAGGCAGGGTCCAGATCACAGGTGGTGGGTCGCAACATTCTGATAATTTTAGCAATGTCTTTTACATCCATTATATCAAAGCTGTTCCAGGGAGACAGGTGGCTTACCTTGGCAGGCTTGGTAGTTTGGCACTCCTTTGATGGCACTGTGGGGATTCCAGCCCGGATGGAGGATACTTTATCTGCAAAGAATTTTGCAAACTCATTGCATCTTGACTGGGAGAGGGTTTCATCAGGCTGTAGGCATGCTGGTTTGCAAAGCATCTCCACTGTATGGAAAAGCTGAGCCGGCCTATTGTTTGCTGCCTTGATCTCATTTGAAAGGAACACTTTTCTTATAGAGGCGGGTATCCACTTGCCGACAATGAAGGACTGAACAATATCGTTATCGTTCAGTCGTTCATTTATACTGTGCAGTGCCCACACTGAACGATATGTTGTTCAGTGCAGACACCCTCCCTCATCCCGAACATGCTTAACCTCACAATATCATCAGGTTGACAGTCATGTTCGGGCGATGAGCGATGCTGACAATGACCAGCGGGAGAGCGCATTGCTGTTCGTTGCTGGCATATCCACTGCACGATTAATGAACGATAACTGTCGTTATCGTTCAATCGTCCATTTATATTGGCAAGTGGATGCCCGCCTTAAGTCGCGTGCAATGCTTGCTTGACTACGTAGTTGCCTTAGCATGTTTGATAGCCTCCCTAATGTTGGTGAATATTTTCTGCCTATCCTCGCCATACCTATCTGGGAATGCCGTAACTGTCTGTGATGTAAACAATTCAGAGATGTAACTTACCAAACGTAAGATATCAAAAGATTTTTTAGCCATCGGCCCAAGGTATTTTTCTTATATAAAACTGTTCTTACTAATATCTTTTGAAGTCCCAGTGCTGAGGTGAAATGTGTGTACGATATGATTTTGTGTGCCCACTCGGACAATTGCACCACTGTTGCCAACTCTAAAGCTGGGTACACACTAAACGATGTGTGTACCAAACAATGTCGCCGAAGATCCCAGCACCAACGTGCCGACGTATCGGGCGATCCGTACACACACTGGATGATCTGGTGCCCGACCGCTCAATATGCTGGCCCCCTTGCATGCCGCTGTATGGGATCGTTGGCCACATCGCCTGATCTTACATGCTGCACATAAGATCAGGGGATGAGGTTGACTACTCCACGGGAGCACGCACTACACATTTTTAACGATTTCTTGTTCCGATGTGTCGGAATCTGCCAAATCGTTAAAGATATTGTGTAGTGTGTACCCAGCTTAAGCGCGAAAACCAATCTGTCCAAAAGACTTTTAAGCTTTATTGTGTATATTTAACACATAATTTTTTTTTATTATTTTACCCATGCAGGGAGAACCACCTCTTAAAAAACTCAGAGTTAACCCCCAAGTGTACATGGACATCAAAATAGGGAACAAGCCTGCTGGCCGCATCCGGTTTCTGCTGCGAGCTGACGTTGTTCCAATGACAGTAGGTAAGTGTCTGAATCAAATGTCACAAATACGCACACAAGTTTCAGGATACCATTATCGGTAAGCATTGTTCTAAAATAACGTCACGTAACTCGTAGTGTTCACTCTAGGTCCATCGCTGGACCTAGAAAAAGGTCACATCTTTTCGATGCGCCCCTGAAAAGGGGGATTGCCAAGGGAAAGGGGCGAGTCTTTAAGACTCGGCCCTTTTTCATCGCTCTTGGGGGTGTGCCCGGCACTTATGGGCTGGCTGTTTCAGCGGGGCGCCGGATGGTAGGGTGCTTTTTGCCTTTTTAGAAATAGGGCGGCCTCCGGCGGTACTGACAGTGGGCCCCATGTCGTATCTACACTCTAATCACCAGGACAGACGCTGGCAAGGGGGCATCATTAATTAATAGTGGCCATGTCCCTTAGGGGTTCAGTCAGATGGAGCACTATAGTTTTCCTTATTGGTTCCTCCCCCAACCCTTGGCGCATTTTCTCATGCACCATACCCTCCAGAGTGGAATCGTCTCTCTCTCCTCCCTCCCTACAATGCTGGGCAGTCATTTTAACACATTGCCTGCTTCCTCTACACAGAGAGAGATAACCAGGGCTCCTGCCTCCCTGTATACCTCACTCCAGCAGTCTGGTTATATTTAAGTTCCTTCCTCCCCTGTATCTCTCAGATGCAAGGGGATCCACATATTACCTTATCTGGACGACCTGCTTATTCTGGCCCAGTCCCCAGAGGTACCTCTGGACCATCTCCGTCTCAGGGTGGATCTTCTCCAGAACCATAGTTGGATCTTCAATTGCCGGAAATCCTCTGTAACATCATCCCACGAGATGGTTCACTTAGGAGCCTTACTGGACTTCTCAGTTCAGAGGGAGTTCTTCCCATTGGACAAACTCCTATCCTTGCAAGCCAAAGTCTTCATCCTGGGGAGGAGGTGCGTGTCTATTCATGCTTGCATGCAAGTCTTGGGCACTCTAATTTTCACATTCGAGATGGAGTATGCTCAATTTCACTCATATGGGTATATTTACTAAAGTGAGAGTTTTTAGAAGTGGGATGTTGCCCATAGCAACCAATCAGATTCTAGCTATAATCTTCTAGAAGGTGCTAGTTAAATGTTACGTAGAATCTGATTGGTTGCTAGGGGCAACATCTCCACTTCTAAAAACTCTCACTTTAGTAAATATACCCCATAGTCTCTGCAACTAGAGACTCTGACCAAATGGCACAAGTCCCATCTACACCTCAAGTCTCAGATGATAAATCTATCAAGAGAGGTATGTCACTCCTTAATTTTTTTGTCTCCATCGCTCTCATTTCGACAAGGGCCACCCTATCTGAATTAAGGACTAGGTTCTGCTCACCATCGACGCTAGTCTTCAGTGGTGGAGGCGGTGACTTGTTAGACCTTTCAGGGGCAGTGGACTGCTCAATAGAGCCTACTTCCCATCAACGTCCTGGAGATTCCAGCGGTCTACAACGTGACTACTATCACCTACATAAACCATCAAGGAGGTACTCCCAGTCGAAGCGCCATGAAGGAGGTGCGACAAATTCTTCAATGGGCAGAGCGTTACCTTCCGGCTCTGTCTGCGTTATAAATTCCAAAATTGGGAGGCAGATTTGCTCAGCCACTAGGATGCAGACGAGTGGGCACTCTATTCTGAGGTCTTTCAGTCACTGGTACGTTGCTAGGGCCAACCGGACATCGACATGATGGCCTCCTGTCACAACCACAAGCTGCCAAAGTACTGCTAACGTACCAGGGATCCGGTAGCTCTTCTGGTGAATGCTGTCACGGTCAGGTGGTTGTTTCCTCTCATTTACATCTTTTCTCCAATTTCCATGATTCCGCGGGTTCTTCGCAAATTAAACATGGAGGGTATCTAGATGATTCTCATTGCTTGGGGCTGGCCGTGCAACCTACTTGGTCTTTTCATCGACACTGCATACCGCCCCCCTCTTCAAACTGACCTTCTTTCTCTGGGTCCGTGCTTCCACCCAGATCTGACTCCTCTTGCCTGAGACTTCAATCCTAAGGGCCAAGGGTTTCTCATGCGCAATCATTTAAACCTTGCTTAATGCTGGAAAACCACCTTTGGCTGGCATCTATTATAGAGCTCTTTCAGTCTGTCGAGGATCTTATCCTTCTTACAAGCTGGATTGGATTTGAGCTTTCATCAATCAAAGTATGTTTTCGCCCTTTCGGTCCTTTTTCAACGTAAGGTGGCATTATTGCTGTATGTACAAACTTTTATCCAGGATGTGCTACAGCTCCAGCCTGTCTGTTCAGCATGTGGCTCCATGGGTCTTGCCCTTGGTGCTTCGGGCCCTCCAGGATCCCCTTTTTGAGCCTTTATATATGGTGGATCTTTGTTGGCTTACATGGAAGACAGTTTTCCTTCTAGCCATTGCGTTGGCCCGCCAAGTTTCCGACTTGAGCGCTTTGTCCTACCGGTATCGGTGGTGACTTGAATTCAAGTGTTTATGTACATGTGGTAGAGAACATAGGCCCTCATTCAGAGCCGGACGCTCTGAGCAGAGCGCTCGCTCTGAATGAGGGCCGTCCTCCTTAAAAATGGAGCGTCCTCCAGGACGCTCGTATAGCTGTGGGTCACCACCCACAGCACATACGAGCGTGCAGGATGATGGTCCCGATGGTCTTGACCATCGCGACCATCGCCAGTGCGACCAGAAGCCTGTGGTCGGGTTTTTCGACCACAAGCCCTGGAGTGATTTTGGCTCTATCAGAGCCAAAATCACTCCCACTGACATCACTAGTGATGTCAGTGGGGCCGGCTTCTGACGGTAGGCGTTCCCTTGGGAACGCCTCTGTCTGGCAGGCACGCCCACCAAAGGGGGCGTGCTGTCAATCAACATCGACAGCACGCCCACTTTGATCAGACACAACGAGCGAAGGAAAGTCCTTCGCTCGTCGCGTCTGGCGCATGCGCACCATCGACCCACTTGCGAGCGGACAGCCGCTTGCGAGTGGGTCTGAATGAGGCCCATAGATTGTAAGCTTCACTGGGGTAGGGACTGATGTGAATGGGCAGATATTCTCTGTAAAGCGTTGCGGAATTTGTGTGCACTATATAAATAACTGGTAAGAGATTTAAAGACTTCATTTTTTTTTCTTGGATTATAATATAGCTTATTAAATATTCACACAGTTTTGTTTGTGACATACAGATAACTTTCGCTGCCTCTGCACCCATGAAAAAGGATTTGGCTACAAGGGCAGCAGCTTTCACAGAATCATACCACAGTTCATGCTGCAAGCAGGTGACTTCACCAATCACAACGGTACAGGGGGGAAATCCATCTACGGGAAGAAGTTTGATGACGAAAACTTCATTTTGAAACACACAGGGCCAGGTTTGTAAGCATTTTAGACCAATGTGTCACCCTGTGTGTATATGAGTATAGATAGATATCTATATAGAGTGTGTGACACACACACGTATGTGTGTGTGTGTGTATGTATGTGTATATATATATATATATATATAATTATAGAAGCATAAATGTGCAGTACTCCCCTCTCAATAAATCAAGCAGAGACCAAAGGATCAATAGAAGATGGTTGAAGATAGCACTAAAAGTACTGAAACGTTCTATTGATCCTTTGGTCTCTGCTTGATTTATTGAGAGGGGAGTGCTGCACCTTTATGCTTCTATTTATCCCTATGTGAGGGCACCCCTGCAGGATTTGGTTTATTATCTGGAGTGCCGGACCTGGAGATATATATATAACACTATGACTGGCTTTGAACGTGATGAAAAGGTATTCTACGCTATCAATGTCGAAGCATTCTCATCGCGCCATGCATCTGGCGTAGAGATGCTAGGTGTATGAGGACACATCTGTGTTCTCTTATGCTCTGCATTGTTTTGTACTGTAAAACTTTTGCACTGTTACAGTATGTCTGCACTGTATCTGGTCATACTTCCTATTTCGTCCTTATCTGGGAAACACTGATGCTGTTAAATGAGGGAGAGGCCGAGGAGTAGGCACTAAAATAATTAATGGGACGAGCCTCCCCCCTCCCTTATATCCCTTCCCCTGCCCTAGCAGACTTCTATTTATGTAAGTCATGCATCTTTGGACATTATCTATCTCTGCATGAAAGTCACTTTGGTTGCATTCCTGGCAGGTGAATAAATGAGTCTTAAGAAGAATTGGGAAGCAATTCCCTTCATAGGACAATTGTTATTCGGGCCAGAACTGAAGCGTATAATTATTCAGGCAACTGGCAGTAAGAATCAGTATCTACCATGTCTTCCATCCCACCCTACAACTCCTAGGTATCGGCCCTTTTGGTTCTCTGGTAGGTACCGGCTTCCAACCACCAGTGGTGCGACAGAAGGTCACAGAACAGGTCAGTTCAGCAGGCGATTATCCATTAATTCCCGCTGTACAGACTTCCGTAGAGGTGACAAGTCCTCCCAATGACTTCTGTCAGAGGGATTTCCATTCCATCATCTAAGGGCCCGTCGTCTTTTGTTCTGGGATATCTTATTCCGTTCATAGTGTTCATTCTAGGTCCGGCAGAGCGCCGGACCGTAGAAAGGGAACTCTCGTAGCTGCGCTTGCAGTCGAAAAGGGGACGTGTCTTTAAGACGCACCCCCTTTTCATCACTCTTGGGGGCGTGCCCATCGCTTACAGACATGCTGGCCTGCCCCCAAGCTCTTACCACACTAATAGATGCCGCATCTATTCACTGGCGGTGAGTGCTGCACAGCAATTCTAAACCCGGGTTTTTAGAGGTGGAGATGTTGCCCATAGCAACTAATCAGATTTTAGCTATTATCTTCTAAAGTTTGCTAGGTAACTATCAAGTAGAATCTAATTGGTTGCTATGGGCAACATCTCCACTTATAAAAACCCGCACTTTAGTAAATATACCCCTTAGGTTTTTAATCATATTTTTTCCTGCCAAATAAACCAGACCCACCAGACCAGGGGTTCTTTACCAAAAAAATCTCTACGATCTGTAATTGCATCTATATAAGGGGGAGAATTTCTTGTGTCCCTCGACATCAAGAACGCATGTTTTGGAACAAGATCATGCACTACTGCGTTTTTCGGTAGGTCCTTTTCAATTTCAGGCTTTCAACCAAGGGTATTTACTAAAATCATGACACCTGTGTTAGCTATACTGCGTCAATAAGGCATCGTGGTAATTGGTAATTCTCTACCTAGATGACTTGCTGGTCAAAGCGTCATCAGCAGATCTACTCAGTGCTCGCTTACAAGTTGTCATGTCAACTTTGGAATTTCACGGCTGGGTCCTCAACCTGCCCAAGTCCAATCTGGTCACAGCATGGGAGGGTTTCTCTTCGACACCTTGTGTCATCGTGTGCTTCAGCCAGGGGACAGGATCTGGAAATTGCAGTGCCTGGTACGTTTCTTTTTTTTGTGCCTCCACAGGGTGTCCATACTATGCTGCAGCTACTGGGAAAGATGGTAGCCGCATACGAGGCGGTTCCTTTTGCATGACTCCAGGCCACCAGCATTTTATCCTTCAGCGTGGGAGGAGGTGAGGTACCTGCCTAGATAGGCACCGGGGAGGGTTAGGGTAGGGAGAGGGGAGGGTTAGGATACCAACTAACCGGTGTCGGTATCCTAACCCTGTTGGGATGCCGGCTTCTGGATTCTGATCACCAGGATCCCAAGCGCAGGGAATCCCGTACACATCCCGTCCCACCATGGGAGCTTTAATTTTGTTTTGGCTGCTCTTCAGTGAACTTCTTTTGAGTCACTAAATACTGTGGAATGAAGGTAATTTAACTTGGAAGGTAGCTTTTTCTTTTGGTGATTTCTTCAGCTTGCAGAGTTTCTGAGCTGGCAGCGTTGTAAGCCACCTCCTCTCCATTTAATTTTTCATGCAGATCGAGCGATTCTCCGTACTTGGTCGTCCTTTATTCTTAAATTGGTTGCACATTTCACCTTAATCAGGAATCTGTTGTACCAGTGTTGCATCCATGTGATCCAGAGAGCCCCCTCCGATTTCTGGACGTGGTACAAGCACTTCGTATATATATATGTGGGTAGGACTGCTGCTTTGCGTAAGGCGGACTGTCTCCTATTGCTTTATGATGCTCATAAAAGAGGCTGGTCAGCGTCTAAGTAGTTGGATTACTTCAACCATCAAGCAGACTTATGTAGCTATGAGTGAGTCTATTCCTTTCCTGATCCCATTCAAGCGAATTTGACTCGAGCTGTGAGCGCTTCTTGGGCAGCTCGGCAGGGTGCCTCGATTGAACACTAAGCAGGGCGGCCCCCGGTCCTCAGTACATACATTTACCAAACTTTATCATTTTCACACGTTTGTGGCTAAAGATGTGAGTTTTGCATACAGCACTGCCTGTGCGTGATCTCTCGCCCTCTTGAAGTTTGCTTTGGGAAGTCCCAGCGTCCGTCTTCTCCATCTAAGGATGAAAGAGGATTTTCCTGTTACCGTAAATCAATTCCTTTGAGATTAATCTGGGTTCCCTCCCTGGTGATTTATATCACATCACACACCAGGAGGGTATATAAATGAAGGGGAGGTTTAGCCCATTAGCTATTTTAGTACCTACTCCTCGGGCTCTACCTCATATCCCAGCGTCAGTGTTCCTTAGATTAGACTCAAATTGATTTTCTGGTGAGTAACAAGAAATCCTCTTTTTGTAAGGTGCTGCGTATCCCTTGTGGTGCCAAATAAAGGATTATGATGATAATTGCATACAGTGCATCCGGAAAGTATTCGCAGCGCTTCACTATTTCCACATTTTGTTATGTTACAGCCTTATTCCAAGATGGAATAAATTCATTTTTGTCCTCAAAATTCTACACACAATACCCCATAATGACAACGTATAAAAGGTTTTTTGAGATTTTTGCAAATTTAAACAAAAAAAAAAAAAAAACCTAAGAAATCACGTGTACATAAGTATTCACAGCCTTTGCTCAATACTTTGTTGATGCACCTTTGGCAGCAATTACAGCCTCAAGTCTTTTGGAATATACCACAAGCTTGGCACACCTATCTTTGGGCAGTTTCGCCCATTCCTCTTTGCAGCACCTCCCAAGCTTCATCAGATTGGATGGGAAGCGTCAGTGCACAGCCATTTTCAGATCTCTCCAGAGATGTTCAATCGGATTCAAGTCTGGGCTCTGGCTGGGCCACTCAAGGACATTCACAGAGTTGTCCTGAAGCCACTCCTTTGATATCTTGGCTGTGTGCTTAGGGTCGTTGTCCTGCTGAAAGATGAACCGTCGCCCCAGTCTGAGGTCAAGAGTGTTCTGGAGCAGGTTTTCATCCAGGATGTCTCTGTATATTGCTGCATTCATCTTTCCCTCTATCCTGATTAGTCTCCCAGTTCCTGCCGCTGAAAAACATCCCCACAGCATGATGCTGCAACCACCATGCTTCACTGTAGGGATGGTATTGGCCTGATTATAAGCGGTGCATGGTTTCCTCCAAACATAACGTCTGGCATTCATGCCAAAGAGTTCAATCTTTGTCTCATCAGACCAGAGAATTTTGTTTCTCATGGTCTGAGAGTCCTTCAGGTGCAGTTTTGCAAACTCCAGGCGGGCTGCCATTTGCTATTTACTAAGGAGTGGCTTCCCTGTGGCCACTCTACCATACAGACCTGATTGGTGGATTGCTGCAGAGATGGTTGTCCTTCTGGAAGGCTTTCCTCTCTCCATAGAGGAATGCTGTAGCTCTGACAGAGTGACCATCGGGTTCTTGGTCACCTCCCTGACTAGGTCCCTTCACCCCCGATTGCTCAGTTTAGACGGCTGGCCAACTCTAGGAAGAGTGCTAGTGGTTCCGAACTTCTTCCATTTACGGATGATGGAGGCCACTGTGCTCATTGGGACCTTCAAAGCAGCAGATATTTTTCTGTACCCTTCCCCAGTTTTGTGCCTCGAGACGATCCTGTCTCGGAGGTCTACAGACAATTCCTTGGACTTCATGCTTGGTTTGTGCTCTGACATACACTGTCAAGTGTGGGACCTTATATAGACAGGTGTATGCCTTTTCAAAATCATGTCCAAACAACTGAATTTACAACAGGTAGACTCCAATTAAGCTGTAGGAACATCTCAGGGATGATCAGTGGAAACAGGATGCACCTGAGCTCAATTTTGAACTTCATGGCAAAGGCTGTGAATACTTAATGTTTAAAATTTGCAAAAATCTCAAAAAAAAACTTTTTACACATTACCATTATGAGGTATTGTGTGTAGAATTTTGTGGACAAAAATGAATTTATTCCATTTTGGAATAAGGCTGTAACATAACAAAATGTGGAAAAAGTGAAGCGCTGTGAATACTTTCCGGATGCACTGTATATGAGAAGCCAATCCAGTAAATTGAAGTGCCTAGAATAATAACTGTAATTAGGCAAAATAATGTATCATTGATGAGTGGAGTAGCCTGTTAACTATGCTTATAACTAGGTTAGTTTTGCAAAGATTATTGTAATTTGATTAAATAAGCAAGGACCGATTTTTGTACAGGCTTGTTATCTATGGCTAATTCTGGTGCAAATACGAATGGCTCCCAGTTCTTCATCACATGTGACAAGACAGACTGGCTTGATGGGAAACATGTAGTTTTTGGAGAGGTGATGGAGGGAATGGATGTGGTGCGTCAGATTGAGGTCAGTATTTCCATGTTTCTTTTATGACTCCTGTCAATAGAGAGGGCACTTTATAGTTGTTTTCACTTTCTCTGTGACTACTCCTTTCTTTTAATTTTGGATTTCCTCCTAGAAGATTTGCAGACTCTCAGGTTACAGGCTTGTAGATGCCATCCTGACACTTTCATTAAACTCCTTACTTTATTTCTGTGCTTCCCAGCACATCCTGTACATTATCCAGTAGGCAATAAAGACCTGCTCCGCACATTGATTAGAAGTATACCTAAGTGCATCCGTCATTGCAAGATCAACAAAAGTAAACGTGTTGCCTTTCTCTGTTCATAGACCTTATAGGAAATTACAGGAGCATGCAAAAAAAAATAATGTTATATTTCTCTCGAATGATGAATAATACATTGTCACAGCGGTGAGTATGTGCATGCAGGACCCAACGTGCATGGCACGCACCATCTGCTCACAGCCTTTTGTGCCCCCTGAGTAAAAAGTATTGCCGAGAATAGCAGTACGTAACATTGGGTACTGCTCTTAAAATAACACACATTATTCTCCCACATTATCCTAAAAAGTTACATACACCCTGTATTTATTGTATTTTAAAATAATAAAACATCAGGCAAACGCACACATGCACATAAGTCTCTAAAATTAAAATGTTTGTCCTGCTTGATGAAATCCTGCTTACCAAGTGCAATATAAGTAAAATGTACACATAAGGAGCTTATTCTGAGGTGGGAGCAAAGCAGAAAAAACTATTAACTTTGTATCTGGAACACCAAGTTGTGATGCAAGGGGTGACAAAAATAATAATAATAATAATAAAAAAATATATATATATTTTTTAAATGCAGGGTAAATGCTGGCTGCTTTTGTCCACGATCTTTGCCTGTTCCCAACACTACAACAATTGTGGTGGTGGAAAACATGCAATGATTGTTGGTGAATATGCGTGCACACATATACACCGACTCATTCACATACATACTGATGCAAACTCCTCCTTTAACCATACCAATGCAGACATATAATTAGTAACTCAGTCGCAAGGATATAAAATACGAGCCCCATGCTCATTGGAGTAGGTCTGTGCTATCTGATTCACGGCACTCTTTTTCAAAGTTTTGCAAAATAAGCCCCACATCAACGATCCACCACACCCAAACAATTTGCCCTGCGCGCACCACGTGTTCAAAGTACATGTAGAGAAATTCCCTTAAAAAAAGTGATTGCTTTGACGTAATACTGCACCACTAAAATCCAAAAGCAACTCTTTTTTACCATTTAAAAGATTGTATTTGCCAGTTCACCCCCCCCCCCTCCTCTCCCCTGTTCACACAGACATACACACAAACATACACATGTACTCGGACACACTCCACTGCACTCATTTAGATTTCACTTACATTTGATCTTCATGAAAATGTCGGCAACATGCACAATGTGGAAGATCAAGATGTCTCCCGAAAAACACCCACATTGGGGGGATTGCCAGATTAACCATACCCCCACATCCCCAAAGCAGCCTCCATCCTTTTTGGTAAATGAGAGGTACATGCAACAAAGAGCGATTTGAGAGTGGGGAGAATGAGGGTTAGAGCAAGAGAGAATACCACTTTCAGACCAAAGCCGGGGCTACGACCCTGCTTTTTTCTGAGTCACAACTAGTATACCCCTTTCACGCTGCACCTTGGTACCAGGTTATTCCCGGGTCGACCCCTATCACACACACCCTGTGTCAGCCCTGCAAAACAGTGTGTCATAAGAAATACTTTTTTTTTTTTTTGGGACACAGTTTGAGGTAATGAAAAGTGGGTGGTGACTGCTCCACAGCCGCTGATCAGCTCAATTTAGGCATGACCCGGGTCACATCTTTTTTGGACCTGGGAAGACCCTTTTCAGGTACAGAAAGGACCCGGGTTGACCCTGCTTGCCCTGGCAATCTCCTGGGACCAAATATCTGTGTGAAAAGGGTATGAGTGAGCTAAACAGGAAAGCGAATAAGGAGAAGAGGATGGCAGGCCAGACACACCCAGCAATGGCAGGCACAACAGCTAGTTATACATAACTAGAGATATGCGCGTTCGGTTTTACTCGGTTCTTTTTGCCACGTTAGCGCAAGTTCGGATTAGTTCGGCTTTATCTTATTGGCTATCCAGCTCTCACATGTTTTGGATAGCCAATAAGATAAATCCGAACTAATTCGAACTTGCGCTAACGTGGCAAAAAGAACCGAGTAAATCTGAAGCCACACATCTCTAGACATAACACTTTAATGTTTCCATGACTATAGGTAACCCTGTTTATGTAAATGATACAGTATACCTATTACTTCCTGTGACTATTACACTTGTTCTAAGGTGTTCAGCTGCCAATGGAGAAAACCTGGTTGTTGAACAGAATTGACAGAGGCTTAATGCATTCTTATAGAGTTGCAAACATGCCTGCAATTCAGTTTTGTAAAGAAAAAACATTTTGATATAAAATGATCTCATAATAAACTCAACGTCACTAGAAAGACCTGCTTAGGTTTGTTTTTATTTTTTTGTTTATTTTTAAACCTTGACCACTACTCCTGGACTTTTTAATGATGTTTTCCTGTAATGTGCCCAGGACCATGTATACTTTAAAAGAGGTTCTACAATTACAAATAACTATAGATACTTATCTCTCAGCAATCTTGTGCCTTCCCATAATAGTAATTCAGTTTTAATTGTTTACTTGGTGTTTCCAGCCAGTGCTGATAAAGCCTTTCACCCAGGCTGTATGGGACAGATTTGCCTCAATACTACACTGATATGTGCAATATGTGATAGAACCTGGCTTTATAGGGGCCTATGTATCAAGCCGTCTATTTACATAAAATTATGCAGAAACTGCAGTTTCTGCATAATTTTATGTATGGATCCTATGTATTAATGGCACATTACAGAAGATTTCACAGAAAAAGTGCTAATTGTCACTGCAGATCGCAGTCCCCATTATTATCAATGGGGACTTTTCGGAGTTTAGCACCGTTAGTTTACATCATCTTCAGATAGTGTAAACTACTGTTTGCCTATGGGCGCTCCATTTTCAATCTCTGCCCCACAGCCCCCGGCCAGTCCCGCAAGCTGACTCTGTGCGCATGTCAGTTTTCCACGGAGAAGTCTTCCACTTCTGTGAAAGACTTCTCCGAAATGCCGGGGATATAACTCGCGAGGACAACTGTTACCACAACCGCTGTCCCTGTGAGTTCCCGGGCCGTACTCAATTAGCCGCTATAATTTCGCAGCTGTCAGCGGAATCTAGTTTCCACCTACATCGCGTATTTTGGCCGCAGAAACTTATGGGGCATGTCCCCGCTTATCCCCGTATTCAATTCCAAAGGACGCAAAAACGAGTCCTGGCGAAACGCAAACAGGCAAAGTCCTGTCAGATTTGGGGAAATCAGCTTGACACCCCCAAAAGATGCAGTAACATTGAGGATCATGGTAGATGCCACCGAATAGACCTGCTGAAACTATTTGGGGTACTTTAATGCTCTAATTAGCGCCTTTGCACAAGTGGTGAAGAATAGCATTGAGCAGTGTACTTTTGTAAGAAATAACTATTCCCAGCAAATTTGGGGCACATGAAAATGGGTGCAAACATGGTTAAAATTTGTAAAACTGAGGTCGTGAAAAGGTGTTTTTTTTTTTTTGTTTTTTTTTATATTGCAGGTGCTTGCTGAAGGTGCTTCAGCAAGCACCTGCAATAAAAAAAAAAAAAACCCATACTTGCAGACCCTCCCAAGTCTTTTTCGCTAGTTTTTAAGTTTGTACCCCAACTTTGAAAAAGAGGGCGAAAAAATGCAGTTATCTTTTGGGGGCTGTACAAAGGGTACAGAGTGGTTTCCGCACTTTTGCACCCCAAAACCGCAATTCTGCTCTTTCTTCCGCCGGGTATTCACAGGTGAAACTTTTTTGCCTATTACATTGCATTGAGTTTACGCGTACGCTAAAAGTTTTTGCAATTGAATACGGCGAATAGTTCCCGCCTGGCGAAAAGACGCAATCAGCAATACTTTTTTTTTGCACCTAATTGAATACGGCCCATAATGTGAAAGTCTCTAGAGGGATGATGTGTTGCCTGTTTATTGGAATTACAAATGTACTGGGAAACAATATATGTTTAATTCTTATTATATCTTATTATGTTAAAGGCTCAGGGTAGCAAGGATGGCAAGCCTAAACAGAAAGTGATCATCTCAGACTGTGGGGAATACGAGTAACGTTGGAGGCTGCTGTATAAGGTGCCGCTTTTGGAGCTTTGTTTTGCACACTGGTCTCCACCATCGGGAGCCGACCAGTCTAGAAGACTTTACATTTTCCACTGGACATTTTGTAAATTATTCAATTGTTTAAATAAATTTTCTTATTTTGTATCCTTGGTTTGTTCATGTGTCGCACCTCTGGAAAGCCCATCACAAATACCCTTTGTTTAATAGTACTGTGTATGGGGTTCACAATTTTGGTATTCAATTAATCTTTTAAAGGAATGCAGCACAGTATCCTTTTTACTGATAAGCTACATCTGTATTTTGAATGTTTAGGAAAATAGAGTTGGTAAAAACAGTGCATTTAGTAATATTAGCAGGATAGCAAACACAAGCCAATTAAGTAAAATATCTGAAGGTGAAAACCCATATAATGGAGATGTAGAACTCTGGTTCAATATATTTTGTCGACATGACAAAATAGACATGGTCTTAATATCAACATGCTCAGCATGTCGACATTGACAACGTTTACATGTATGAAATTTCGACATGATTAGAGTGTCTACAAAACTGTCTCCCTGTGCAGCGGCCTCACTTACCTGGTAGCTGATCTCCGGCAGTCATGTGATCATGACTTATCATATAGTGGTCCCTTCGGTAAGTAACCCACACCCTCCCGTCCCATAGCCTAATCCTAGCCCTGCGCTTCGTGCAGAATGTCGACATTGTGAACATGACGATATTTTGCAGATGTCAACATAGTTAAGATTTTGACATCACAACTGTTGACGTTGTGAATGTCATCAATTCCAATGTCGACATTTTGACTGCATCTTGTAGAACTCAAGGGGCTATATGTATCAAGCCTTGGTAAGAGAGAAATTACCAACCAATCAGTTCCTAAATGTCACTTTACAGGCTGTGTTTGAAAAATGACAGGAGATGATTGGTTGCTACTTTGGGGGGGAAATGTATGAAGGGGGCAGCTATCGTGCAGTAAAAGCCTGGACCTGCTTCTGGTTTTTATCACGGGGATGCAGGTGCAGTCACCACCTTCATGTATTAACAGTAGGTTTGCCAAAGAGGGAGTGTGTTAAAATATGTGGTTACCAAAGTACATTCTCCCTCTTTCAGCTTCTGACCAGCGCTTGTATTGCATCTGCTCATGCGCCGGTCAGAACACCCCAGCAGCACCCACCGCGTAGCTGTTAAAAAAATTAAAAAGCTTTAGATTTTTTGAATGCACAATCCCTGGCCAGGGACATTATCACCATTATCCATACATGTATTGTCCAGGGATTGTGCTATGCATACGTCAACTACAGCTGTCGAAATCGATAGCTGCATCTGTTGGAATGATTAGTGCTATAGACCATTCATACATCTGCCTGCACATCGGCACCCTTTCTTGAAGATAGGAGGGCCGATAATGACGGGGCGCATATCGTTCCTGTCATTCTGCTCGCTTCCGTGTAGTACTACATGCAGGGAAGCAATAACTTCAGCACTTAATGTGTGCAGTTATCGTTTCCCACTCATCATCCCTTCATACTTCTCCCCCTTTATCTCCAAGTACCAACCAATCAGCTTCTAACTGTCTTGTTACAGGCTGTGTTTGAAAAATTACCGTTAGGAGTTGATTGGTTGGTACTTTTATTTGTCCATGTTATCTGCAAAGGTTTGATAAATCTCCCACGATATCTTGAATACAAAACATTAGTGCTTTAGTACACTCACATTTTACATGGTAATGAATGACGCTTATCTCGGTGATCTGGTCTCCATATAGAATGTTCTGAAAAATCTGAGAATATTTGGTCAGATTAGTTTGTAGTCAACATGTCCATGATCACCACCTGTAACAATGTAAAATGCTTATAAAACGCAGTCACCACAAACTGCCTGCTCCTAGATCAACTGTAATGTGTGATTCTGGATGAGGTTTGGTACCACCAAAAACAGTTTCTTCCCAAAAAAATTGCGACTAGTGTTAACATTTTGTATATGAAAAAGCTTTTCTATAGTATTTTGTGACCTACATATTTACAACTCTGGTGTAGCTATCTTAAACCTGTTGCCAATTACATATATTGCAGCAGTATAAGTTGGCAAGCAGTGAGATCTATTTAATTGAATGTGAATTTTTAGAAAGACTATTGAACTTGGATTCATAACTGTTGCAAAGGCAAGGATACACAAAATAATAATATCAGTAATAAAGACCACTATTTGACGCTGCTATATAATTTATTAATGTATTAGTTGAATGGTTTGCATGAAATTACAGGAGTATTTTATACTTGCATATGATCACCATGCTTTTCTTTCTCAGCAGCGTGTGTCTATTTTAGGCGATATGCTTGTTGGACTACTATAAGCAGGCAGAATTTAATTTGCAGAGTTGCTCTGTCCTGAGGACTGGAGTTAAGGAACACTGCCATAGCCTAATAGCCTTTTCTCTAAATTTTAATTTGAAGCTCCAAATCTCTCAAGCACACTTCAATTGCTTAACCCAGAGGTTCACAAACTTTTGTCATTGCAGTCCAGGTTTTAAGGCTATCCATGCTTGAGCCCAGATGGTTAAATCAAATTGACTGAGGTGCTGATTAAGTCACCTATGCTCAATCATGGAAATCCTTAAAACCTGGACTGTAATTGCAGAGTTTGGGAGCCTCTGGCTTAACTATTAAATTCTCTCCTCGAGAGATCTGTAATATTAGGTGGTGTTTGGTTGAGGTAATTTTGTGTTTGGAAGGTAATATTGTGATATTTTCATAAAAAGAATAAACTTCCAAACTATTTATATATTTTTCAAGCCCTCACCAAGTTCCCAGTCGCTTTCCCACCCTGAGCTTTGTCAGTCTGCTTTTATTGAATTTGTTTGGTCCCATATGCCACCAGAGCTAAAGAACGGCAATATAACTATTTCCAAATTGCATATACCACAATAAGTCCTAGGGACCCCAAACAGTGCATGTTTTCCAGGTCTCCTCACAGAATCACAAGTGAAATAATTAGCTCCACGAATACACCTGTCTACATGCTAGGTGACCTGGAAAATGGGAACTGTGTGGGAACCTGAGGACCGAGTTTGTGAACCACTGGCACATACCTATAACCTTAGTCTGCTGTTATAAGCAGATTACTCAACTCATACTTTGGGGGCATTGGTTAAGTATATTGAAGATACATGGACAGTGTCCATGATTATTCTGTTGTTACAGTGCCATGATTAGTTGTATTGGTCTAATATGTTAATCATCTTACGCTCCCCTTAAAACCCTCTGGAAGCACTGCCACGTCATATCTGGCCTACAGTCTCAATTATTGTCTGTACTATTGGACTGTTGGCCCTCCATTTTGTGTACGCTCAGCTGCAGAGCATGCGCAGTGGGAAAACATACTAGGTACATACAAACACCAATTGACTTGCTGTCAACTCCGCTTCTGCCCCCTTAATATCTTCTTATTTTATTGTACAATTATTGGTTTTGGCTACCCAAGTGAGCATCCCCTCTACTTGCATAAGTCCATCTAGTAGAGCAAATATCGGGGAACAGCAAGAAGAATGAGGATCCTTGTGACTCAGATTAGTCATCAAAAAAAATATTAGTTGCAGCAATTTTTTTTTTTTTTTGCCTTTACCTATTTATTCACCCGGTTACCATAAAGTCTACAGAGGAGACCTTATTATATATGACGCAGTGTGAGAGTATTTAGACTGCTGTGTTTGGTTATCATTAGTATTGCCACTCATACATAAACCCCTGTGGCCGCATGTGGTGTAATGTCCTATAGGTTCTACCAGTGTTGGTGCTGGACATCCCCCTGGGCAGCACTATATTTGCCCATGGGTGGAGCTAGACATGCCCCTTGGTCAGGACAAGTCCCCTCCGATAACATGCCTGGATACTACTTGGATGGTCTCCCTGAAGTTATTTTTCAACAGTAGGCAAGCATGGGTTTACTGTGTATGTTTGTTTAATGGAAGTGTGACCAAGAACACTGCTCTAGTAATAAACATTTTGTGCCCTGATATTAAACTTTGTTTCTACTTCAGGGTCCATAGGGGGTCCACAGGGTTGACCTTGGGGTATAGGTTGGGAACCAAATCCGGGCACCACGCAGTTAAAGCTTTTAGCTCCCAGGATGCACTGGGTCCACTCTCCCTATAACCCCACCCCCAAGCCAGAGGCACCTCAGTTTAAGTTGGTGCCCGGCCGGAGTCGGGTCACCGTTAGCGCAGGGGGAGCTGATTAGCAGCCCCTAAGCTTATTTTATTTTTTTAGGGACAAAGTTTTTTCCATGGACTTTGGACTCTTCAGAGCGGCAGCGTCGGACTGTACATAGGACGTCTAAGCTGCCGCTCCGTCACCCCGCTGGCGCTGAGACGCCAGTACAGATCTGGGGATCTCAGCGGGACCCCAGAGTCTGTACTAGCCGGACTCTGTGGGCGCCCAGGACTGCTGCCGGATCCACGGGGAGCAGGTAAGGTCGCGGATCACCGCTTGCGGTGATCCGCGCATTTCAAATGCAGTCCTGTGCCTCCGGTCTCAGGGGACAGACCGGAGGCGCCGGCAGTGGCGGCGGGCCCCCCATACCCCGTGTGTCCACTAGACCACCAGGGACTTAACGATCGGTGCAGGGAGCCGGCGTCCCGGGGGTTAATAGCCGGCCAGGGGAGGCAGCCTTCCCTGTTACAGCGGCTCCTCCCCTCAGCTCAGCGCGCCTTTCAGTATCCATAGTCTGGCGTCGCTGAGCTGCTTCCTCCGCGGGCCACGCTTCTTCTGAGGTCTCCAGCGGCCATTTTATCTCTGTGGTGCAGCAGAAATCTCTCAGGATGGCAGTGAGTCCAGTCCCCCTGCGTACCTCACCATCAGGTCAGTGTACACAGCACTGTAGCCTTCCCAGACACTGAATCTGGGCAGTTGAATGCAGTGTAATAGTGCAGTATATTATATGACATGTTTATGTATATATGTATATATCTGCATTGTATGTGACTTATGCTAGTGCTGACTGTACTTTATTCTCTCACCTGTCAGTGTATATCTATCCCTTTTCTTTATCTGCCCTAATACAGCTGTACTTAGGGTGGTTCTGAGACCTCACATTTATATACTTGTTAATATTTGTGTGGTTTGTCACATACTGTTGCGTGCTGCACGTTGCCATATTTTAGATGGAACTGTGTGTTGCATACGCTGAAAATGGGTCCCTGCAGCTAATTTTTGGCATCAGTCAGGACCAGTATAGCGCTGCTTAATATTTCCGCCAAGATTGGTCAGATATGTCTGACCAGGAGATAGAGCGTTATACTGCACCCATTTTTACTATCCTGCAAGTCATGTGCTGCAGGTGTTAGTGCGGAGGATTTGACTCATAAAGGGTTCTGTATGTGGCGTCATCTGGTGCTGGCCTCTTTCACGACCCCCTTGGGCGGTTTGTTTTCTCGGGATCCTCTCAATTGCGGATCGCCGGGCGGGCCCCATTGTTGTACCTCACTTGGGGTTACTTCACCATACTGCCCTTTTCATCTCAGGGTATCTCGCAGCTTCTTGCACTCTTCCCCTGTGACACAGACTACCGCTCCCTGCAGGGGTTTTTCGCAGTATATGAATTCCCCCTGGTGCCACAATAGTCTGTCATTCCCCTTGCAGGGATTACCACAACAGCCACCCTGGGTGGATGTCGTTTTCTACGAAACGCTAATTGGCGTGGTTGACGCCCTGTGGTTACTTCCCAGTTGGCTCTGCCGTGAACTGGGTACTGTTCGGGGCTCTTTCCCTCTTACACGGGGGGAAGCCTATTTCAGGTATTATTATCCCTGCTTTAGGGCTGGTAGCAGGTCCATTCTGGTTAGAGTGAATGTTGACCTGCACCTGTATCATACACCCTCAGTATTGCGTGCCTTCGGGTTCCCTGTTGCTGACTAGCGGGTGGATCGCATAGCGGGACTCTGGCTGTTGCCAGATAGGAGGTATTACAACAGTGTTTGGCCTCCTGTCCCAAATTCCCTGAGGGTCATCACGAGCCCCTCCTGGGGGGGATGGGCGTGTTACTCGTCTGATTACAGACGTTACTACGCCTCCCATTCCTGCGTGGTCGGATTCTTCGGATCCGTAGGTGGTAACTCTGCCTGAAATCAGTATACTTGCTTTCAGGAGTTGTTACCCATCCTACCATGGCTATAGCATGGTTGGTTAATACTATTGCATATTGGGTTGATGCATTTGTAACGTTTTTTCCCCTCCAACACGTCGGGGGTTCAAATGTATTTGGTCGCTCACGTAATATATGCTGTTGTCATAGGTGGAAATGCCTATATTGGATACCAGTCTCCTAACTTTCAGAGTTCCGGCTGCGACTGTATCCTCCGTAATACCCTATGGCTGCGCTCTGGGAATGCAGAGGTGCAGATACCATCTTTAGGGTTGATATTGTTTGGTCCTGACCTTGACAAGATTGTAGTAACATTGGCAGTATTACTAACGACAAGTTTACCGCTTTCAGCTATGCCCACTACAAGGCCTCAGACTAAGTCTGTTAAGTCTTTTTTGTCCTCTGGGTCAGCCTAAAGGTCTGTTTCTTCGTAGACTGTCGGCATCTACAAGGGCCGACATATCCAGTACCGAGCAGGCCTGGACTGCCAGCCGATCCTGCTTCTGAACCTACGGATATCTCTTCAGCCTGACGGGACAGGCCTACAACTGGGAGATACCGATTTTCTCAGTTCGCCCGGTATTAGTGTCAAGTTGCCGCGGCTACGTGGGTAGGAGGGTACGCCCTCTTTACAAGGGCCTTACAGATCCAGAAAGCTATGCAGTTGTTGCGGTAAGCGGAGCTAATTAGGCCATCCCCACTATCTCAGTGAGGGACTGGTTGTTCTGCTTTCTTTCTGGTGCGGTGGCTGAATGGTCCTCTTTGGCCTATTCTCTGTCTCAATTCCCTGAACCAGTTCCTAAAGCTACCTGGGCTCAGGAGGAAATCCCTATGCTCCATCATACGATGTTTGGAACCTGGGGACTTTATGGTATCACTGGATATACAGGACGCGTGCCTACGGGTACTTACAGAGACCTTTCCTCAGCATGGGCTGAGGTTTGCTGTATCACAGCAACACTTACAATTTTTCGGGCTCTGCCTGTTGGGGCTGTCCTCAGCCCCACAGGGGTTTACCAGCGTTTTGGATTTTCTGACAGTTCTTCTGTTCAGTATATCCCAATGCTCCTGTACCTGGACGGCCTCCTGCTCTTAGCGGGATCACCGGGGTACTTTACGGCCAGGTCAGGATGACTGTGGCTTCTTCAGGGTGCAGACGTTTAATCAACGGGGAAAAAGTCCTCCCTGCATCCCTCTCTGGGTATTCTTCATCTAGGATCCCTGCTGGATTCTCAGAATCTGAGAATTCTTCTGGCGTAAGACGGAATCTCCTCTCTTCCATTAGGAGTACATGGTTGTCTGCGCAGTCGACAGATGTCTTTACACTCTGGGATGCATGGTGGAATGGGCTCAGTTCCATTCCAGGCCTTTCCATAATTGGCTCATCTCCAGATGGAATGAGTTTTTTCTGTCGGATAACTGTTCAAACGATGATGCTCTCTCCGGAGGCAAGTCGGTCCCTGTCCGGGTGGCTATGGCCATCTCGTCCAGGGTTTTCTTTGCTATGGACAGTGTCTGGATCGAATCCTTTTCAGTGCAGTTGGACGTCTGTCGATTCCACCCTGTCAATTAACTTACTCTGGCATAACTCTTGTTTCCCGGTGAACCTGAAAAGGTTCAGTCCGACAGGGTCAGGACAGTGGCTTCCTTTTTAGCAACACTGTTCGTTGGGTGGCAATGACAGGTATGTCACATATTCGGACATAGTCCGAGGGTCTCCTCCCGACCATCTCGGCAGCGTTCATTTCAGGAGCTCTCCATTGGGAAGCGGGAGTCCTCAGCCGTCACGACGTGCATCCCGGGGACTAGTCTCTTCCCCAAGAGAGGTTTCATCTCCTGGTGAGCAGGGGGGGCCCCCCTGAGGTGACCCTCATGGCCTTCTGACTTTATCACACTATGGTGTTACAGTTCAGCTTTGGGGATTCTGAAGCAACCTTCAGCGACTCTTTGTCGGTGAAGTGGTCCTTCCACTTTGTGTACCTGTGTTCTCCGGTCTCCCTTCTTCCTCAAGGTCTTTGGAAGTGTTTTCAATCGAGACGGAGATGCTTTCCTGCTGGTGGCTCCTGATTGCCCCAGATGTCAGGGGTACTTGGATCTTCGGAGTCTCTACATCGATACTCCATCCCTGATGCTTCACTGCCCGGACCTGTTGTCTCAGGGTCTTTGGTTTTGCCTTGGACCTGGGTCGTTTGTCTTTGACTGTGTCCTTACAGTGGTCTTACGGCTTCCCTGGCTTTGTCATCGTTGGAATGATTAGAGCACATGGATCAGCTTTTGCTGGGACCTACCACAAACTGTGGCAGCCATAAATCTTATGGTATTGTACCTGTCGATACAATCCTCCGGTGTCCAGGATTTCCAGATATTCTGGCATTCCTTCCGGCTGGCTTGGGTTTCACACTTGGCCTGGTCTTCCTGACAGTGCGGATCTCTACACTGTCAGTATGGTTAAGATATGGAATTGCTCCACTCTGGTATCCAGTTCATCCTTTGGAGTGTTTTCTTGATTATGCCTCCATTTGTCCTCCCTAGGGACTCCTGGGGAGTAAGTAGTGGTTCTTCGTTACCTCCGGGGACAGTCAATGGAACCGCTGGTTGTGATAGCCATTACATGGTCTATTGCTTAGGCTCTCTCTTTCTCTCAGGGTGTTTATATCAACCAGGAGAGTGTCTGAATTGGGAGCGTTCTCATGTGGCTCCCTCTTCTGGAGGGCATCATGTCAGGGTGGGAGTTGCTCTCGCCCTGTGTTGCTTCTTAGTGGTTTTCAGGTTCCATATTATTCTGGAACTTATGGTACGGCCATTCTGTCCCCAGTCCTCTCGGCTGGTGTGGCCTCATTGACTGTGGTCTGGCCTCTTTGGATTTTTGTGATCCGTTCAGGTTCCTTACGGAAATCGGACTCCTTATTGGTGGTCTGAGATTTCTGGTTTTCACAGGAAAGGATGGCCGGCCTATAACCAAATGTTGGCTGGATGGCCTCGTAGGTCTTCCTCAGGGGCCTACCCATGGGTAGGCCTTCCTGTTGTTGATGCTTGTTTTTTCTCGGGCCATGTGTGCGGCTCGCTGTGGCGCCTCGGCTGTTTTACCTTACTAGGTGGCCACGTGGTCTTCTGTCCACACCTTTTTAAGGTTCTAGGCATTGGTTTCCTTTGCCTCTCAGGATGCTTCCTTTTTGGCGACGGATTCTCCTCTCAGCACAGGAGCGTCCCCACCCTTGGTTGAACTGCTTTGGGACATCCCCAAGGTCAACCCTGTGGACCCCCTATGGACCCTGAAGTAGAAAACAAGAGATATGGTAAGAACTTACCTTTGTTATCTCTGTTTCTACGAAGTCCATAGGGTCCACAGGGCGCCCGCCCTGACGCACCTGGCTTCATATGGGCTGTGTGGCTGGTCACCGGTTTTCCGTCTCCCATTTCGGTGAGTATGGTTATTGAGTGTTCCAGTTTTCTCTCTCTTTTTCTCTCCTCCTCCGGCCTTTGGCTACTTACAAACTGAGGTGCCTCTGGCTTGGGGGTGGGGTTATAGGGAGAGTGGACCCAGTGCATCCTGGGAGCTAAAAGCTTTAACTGCGTGGTGCCCGGATTTGGTTCCCAACCTATACCCCAAGGTCAACCCTGTGGACCCTATGGACTTCGTAGAAACAGAGATAACAAAGGTAAGTTCTTACCATATCTCTTGTTTTTATACGTTGTTTAAAACTTTTATAAATCTCAAGCAAGGCTCAAAAGTCTGCAAATTCTGATGCAAATCAAAACTCACTCTGTCCGGACTGAAAGGATCATGTTTATGTGCCAGTAATGCTTTACGGAAGCACCTCAGGAACCCAATCTTACAGAATCAGCATGCAGTCTCCCATGGAATTGAGATTTGTCTAGTAGATTAGAGAACCGTAGTAAAACTAGTCTGATTAAGACGTAAAATGCCACCAACCTGTTTCCATTCATATATAAGGTATACTGCAGTTCCCTGAAAGAGTGGTAAAAAAAAAAAATAAGTTAATACAAACTTTAACTTCATGTACTAGAGTGGTTCTTAACTCTGTTTCAAAGTCCAGACCGAAGTTGATAATGTGGAGGAGTCTTTAATGCTTAGGAATGCCATCATCTTGGTACTACATTAATTGAAATTGACATCAAATTTCCTCTGTTATCTGGTGAGCATTTCTGGCAGGCTGATACTGCCCTCTGTTCTAGCAGCAAATAAGTGTTACGCTGTAGGTGGAAGCTGTCTCTTCACAAAAGAATCTTTGTTCTGCTTTTCATTCTGTATGTACTGTATATAAGAGGTAGAATCCAATGCATGTTTCATGAAGAATGGCAACTATAAAATGTGTTTCCACTATAATAATGTGTACAAATTGTTCTTGTGTACAAAACATCACCATTATCCATACATGTATTGGGATGACTTGAGAAAGTTTCACAAATAACTTGCATTGACAAGTTAAACTAGGGGATAAAAAAATGAGCTCTGGCAAAAGAATATACAGTAGAATCTAAATATGATGTCTGCAAGTGGTTTCACAATTTTTTCATATGGTATATTAATTTATTGCTATTTAGAAAACTTTTTTTTTTTCTATCAATGGCCTGTTTATGACACTAACGCATAGGGGGTAACAATTAAAGCATTGTAACTATGAGGTAGGTGAAGGCTGGGGGAGAGAGGAAGGGGCAGCTAGTAAGTCATATAGACGAGTAGCAGTGAAAGAGGAAATTTAAATTACACTATGGGAAAGGGGCCTTGGTTACTAGAGGGGAGGGTAAAAAGGTGAGAGTCAAATGGACACAAGTCCAGAAGCACGCCAGCTGATACAAAACGACGTGGTCATAGGCCCAGGGGATAAAATGTAGTAAGAGGGGAAAGGAAAAGGTGCTCACAGGGAGGGCCTAAATAGTTTAGATTTGAAAGGAGCAGACATTAAAATAAAGTGAGTGCAACCAAATATCCCTAAAGTCTACATAAGTATCATCCGAAGAAATCACGTGTTCAATGTCACATTTGGAGAACCAGCACAATATGATGGAAGGAGAGGAGGCGCACCAACGAACTGGAATAACCACCCTAACAGCATCGCTTAAATGTTTCAGGAGAGTTTTTTGTTGCACCTGGCTATAGGCATCGGTGCCAAATAGAAAAGCCAGTGTGTGGGATCAGATGGGACTTCTCCAAGAATCTTGGCTGATATTTTCAAACTGCATTCCAGAAACCCAACCTCTTAGATGGAAGAATAAGATGATTCTGCCCATTTAATTCCTGGACTGATTAATAATTTGAGTGAGTCTCAAGCAGCCTCAGCACATCAAAGATTTTCAGGCTGTATTCAAACAAAATAATTTCTATCATGTACTGTATATTGCTTCTAGTACATGTGATGCATGTCCACCCAAAATGCCCATGTACTGGAGTAATTCTCTTGGGATTAGGTTAGCATTGGTTTTCCGTCTTGAATATAGCCGACAATTTGTGTCCTGTTTACAACAGGGACTTTCACTATTAGCTTTTGAGAAGTGAATGGTTCATGTATTTTACTAATTTCTATATACCATCCAGTGTTTTGAATATTTCTTCCCATAAAAAATCGATAATTATTATGCTGGGTACACACTAAAGCTGGGTACACACTTGTCCAAACTTCGGGAGATCCGCCTCCCGACCAACGGGTCTGCCTGACATTGAACAAGTGTGTACCTGCCACCAACAGATCCGGTCACCTGTCTGGTCTCCTGGTTTTTAAACATGCTTAAAAACTAGGAAACCAGACCGCCGACCAGGCCACCAATGTTGTAGTGTGTAGGCTGCGAAGACCGGAGCTGGTGACCGTTCTTGGTCCTGGAAGCCCAACACACCATCAGTGTGGTGGCGGTGTGGGATCCCGCACCGTCTGCCACTGCTGCGGGCATGGTGGCACGGGAGGCAGCAGCTGGACGATGTGAGAAAGGTTGCTTACCTTGCAGAGTTCTGCAGCAGGCAACAGCACGGCTTCCTATTTCAAAAATGGAATCGCGGCGCCATTTTTTAAATTCAAGATGGCTCGCCGTATCATCGCCCTGCCCCTTTTTGCTGGCTTATATAAGCCAGCGCGAGGCAGCGGACGTCAGTCCGATGGTGGAGAAGGAGCGAAGGAGTGCTCCTGAAGATCGAAGATGCCAGGGAAGTCCTGGCTGACCAGGTGGAGGTGCAGCAAAATAAATTATTAAAACAATCGGTGTTGTGTTTTTATTTTACTATTTCTTTTTCAGGGGTACTATAGGCACTAGTGGGCTTTTAATGCCCCAACTGCTGGTACTTGTGGTTCTCAAAGTACCAGTATGTGGGGGAGGCTTCCTGGGACCTGTAGTTCCACCTGTAAAAGACAAAATTACACTTGTAATAATGTACTATCAAATCAGCAGCCACAGCCCAGATTTTCCAGGAATAGCCCCAGGCTTCAGCCCTGGCCGTGGGTGCCCTGGGGAGGGGGGACCCCTATTCCCCAGGAATCCCCAGCGGGATCCCGGGAAGTGTGTCCCCTGGCTGTGGCATTATCTCCCTGCTAGTGGAGCATGGTGCTGGATCTGAAAATACGGGGGTTCCTACTTGTTTTGTTCCTCGTATTTTTAGAAACAGTGTCAGCTCCAAGAGCCTGGTTCATGGGAGACCCCTACACATTTTGTTCCCTGCATTTTTTGAACCAGGGCCAGCTCAAAGAGTCCGTGGCTGGTTATGGCTCTCAGGGAAACCCCACGCCATTGTATTTTTATTTTTTTTGGAAACCTGAAATCCCATCCCCCTCCAATAATCCGGTTCTTAATTCTCAACCTTCCTCTCTTCACCATTATAATTAATTAATTCCTCATTAATAAATCCCCTTTCCTGCACAGCCGAATTTTTTTATTTGTTTTTAGCAGACTGTTTCAGCAGACACAGATTGGAGGTCTGCTGAAAAATAGGACAAGTGAGTAGCGAGGACTGGATGTAGAATCTGCGAGCAGGTCTGGAGTAGACAATCCTATAAACAGTCTTATCTGCGGTCTGATCTGTAATCAATGGAGAAGCAGTCCCCGCACAGGCAGGTTTTATTGCGTGTCTTTGACAGGTGATGGCACGTGGTGGTGCATTGCAATACTATAAGTTGGGTGCCAGACAATCTCTATGTAGAAAAATAGAACTCTTTATTTAAATGCCTTCTGTACTCTAGTGCAATTTTTGGGATGTAAAACTATAAAATGTAATGAAATATATACTACTACTGTCCCCTCAAGCACAAATCTTGGGATACAAAGATGACAAAGAATAACATCTCCCATGCCACCTCCTGTAGAACAGTTTATGATGTATAACAGAGTATCAAATCAGTCCCTCTATGCACCTATACCTCTCTCCACAGTCTTTTGCCCCTATTCTCACCCCATTGATCTGCATGTCCCCTTTCTTTCATTTAGTCCCCCTTTCAGTACATCTTCAGCAATATACAGACTTTCTCCAAGTCTGCCTCTTCTGTCACTCCCCCCCCATCCATGGATTTACAGGGCCAACATTATACAGACTGCTCATAGGTCTGCCTCTCTCTGTTCCCCAATCAATTTACATGGCCAGAAATATGCAGTCCTTCTCCTTACATGATTGCTGAGGACTTTTGTGGCTGTGGACTCTCCTCTCATATATGGGTAATATGGAGTTCCAACCTTCTCAACCCAATGGGCTCCACCTCTTCTGTGGCATGGGGCTTATGTTATGGGCACTCTCTCCTCACGTCATCATTTTTTCCTGTCGCTTCATAATCACATGCCCCCTTTTGACTCGCTTTTTTATATACAGACTTTTTGCCTCTGCTTTGTGGGGTGTATCCCTTTTACAACACAATGGGGCAACCTCTGGTTACTGTGTAAGAGTTTATGTGCAGTCTGTACTATCAGAAATTTAATTTTCACTGTTGGGCTCTTCTGGTCTATATTTCTGACAACAGTGACCCCCCAACCCCCCCCTCCACACGCACACACCCTTTATGGTTTCTGAGGCTTTTATATAGGGACACCCCTACTCTTTTAATATAGGCCTTTTACTATATGGTAATGTGGGGGAGTTCCCCCTCTATTGTTACTCTGCGGAGCACCTTGCTGTCTCCGTGGGCCCTGGCTGCGATGTGCCCCTCTGTTCTCACAGAATGGAATCATATTAGGAAATGCCATGTGTAACCGATGGTTCACAGTCATCTGTGTTTTCTGTTAAATGGTAATGGTTTTTCTATTCAATAGCATTAGGACGATGCTCGTCATCATTGATTGCTTAATTCCAATGTGTTTTTAACAATGTTTAGTGGTCTAGTTCCAGGCATAGGAAGTTTGATGCCATATATAAGGAATGTGGAACTTCTGAATACATATGGGGGATCTGATGGCTATATCAGGAGCTCTGAGGGCATGTTTGGGGATCAGATGGACACATTCGGCCTGATTCAGATGTGGACGCATGGCTGATATTTACTCAGATTGTGCGATTGTTAGCCATTGCGAATATAAGTTGAAGGCCAATGGCCGTCTGATCTGCATTCATTGTATCTGGTTTGGTGCATGAGCGAAGGATGTGAGATGCTTTCAGTGGGTGTCTAAGCACTTTACTGCTACTGAGTCATTAGCATATTTTCACAATTGCGATCCGTGAGAAATCGCAACTGCGATGGCACTTGCGCCAACATCTTAATCTGGCCCATAATAGGCATGTGGGGAAGTCTGAGGGCATGTGGAGGGTTTGATTAGCATATAATAGGCATGTGGAAAGATATGTCTAGCAATTTTTACCAATACAGTGTTTTGTTTTGTTTTTATTTATTTAAAATGTGACACATATAAACGTAATTTTTGAGTGGTTCTCAGCAATAAAAAAATTGGAGAACCACTTGGCTAGCCACTGTCATTTGTTTAAAAAAAAAAGTTGCTTGTAGTGAACTTACCCCTACTTAAAAGGCTTTAGTGCAGTGTTTCCACAGTTTTAACTGTTTAGACAAGTTGTTTGCATTACATTTTATGCTTTTATTGGAGGATGCGGTGAATACGCTGTATTACATTTTCCTGAACATATTCTGCCCAAAGGGACTATTCTTGCCACCATGGCTTAACGTCCTTTGTGCAGCCTTGTTGCGGCAGCCACCAGGAAGGTTTCTTCATTCTCAGAGGTTCAAAAAAGGTTCCAAGGAATTCTGGTACAGGCAGATGGGTATCTGACATATAAATCTAGACGATTGTTTATTCCCATTGAGAAACTACAAAAAGGGGTTTTACAATGATTTTATAATGGATTTACTTTACTGCCAGACACATAGTGGCCCAGAAAACCATTGCATTTATAAGTCAGCACTATTGTTGGCTACTATTCAACAAACAGAACAAAAAGTCACATTTTACTGTAGCTGTGATAGGAATGAGATTCCTCATCCCCATATAAGAAGACTTTTACAGTCATTACTTCTACTTTCAGAGCTCCATTTCTATCCAATATACCTCCCTACCCTGTTATACCATATTTGTGGTTATTTATAGATTCAACAAATATAGCAATTTGTTTCTTCTAAAAGGTCTACTCCCAGCTCTCCAAGCTTTTATCAAAGAACTTTATCTTTCTATGGATGTCCAGAAGATGATACTTCAGATTGGGTGTTCAATTCACTATACAATTTCCATATGTTTAAAATAAAGAGATACAGGGGTCTATGTACTAAGCAGTGATAAGAGACAGAGTGAAAAGTGATAAGTCAGTGATAAGGTGCCAGCCAATCAGCTCCCAACTGCCATCTCACAGGCTGTTTGAAAAATGACAGTTGGGAGCTGATTGGCTGGCACCTTATCACTTCTTTATCACATTTCACTCTGTCTCTTATTACTGCTTAGTACATAGACCCCACAGTATTTGTCCACCACCTGCCACCGACAATCAAATGATCAAAGAACCATGCCTTGGTATATTATCTGAGAACACATATTACTGTATAACAGAGTTTCCTGGTTTTAGTTTCTCATATAGATGACTTCATCTTCAAAAAAGCTTTGTCAGTCTGCCAGTCACAAACACCATCTTAGCTACTTATGGAGTGCACGTATAAACTTACCTTGCCTCTTGCACTAAATGTCCAAGGTAAATCAAAGCATCCATAAGACTCATGCATACTCACATAAGGTACACAAGAGGCTTGCAAAGTTAAAGTGGACAAGATCTGGTCTTCAGCATACCCATATCATCAAGTCGGCCAAAAAGTATGGCTAAGTGTAAAAGTTACAAAATTGAACTTCAAATTGTAATTTAGGAGATTTTACAACTTTTGCACTGTATTTCTTCTGCATAGTCATTCTCTGTTTTTGCTGCAACAGACACTGCTACTTTTGTGACAAGTTTATGTTCATTTCAAAGTTTTCTACATAAAAGTGAACTTACAAACTAATAACACATTCCCAGGGGACAAAATGCCCTTCTCACCCTCCAGCTCTTCATCTGCAGGAGTTAAACACCTACATAGTTACTGAATCAGACATCAGGTACCATACGATATATAATCTACGTGAGTTACACACTGGAGGCGTGTGATTTTGAGCACAGTAAGCGTGTGTTTATGCTACCTTGTGTCTTTTTGTTACCATTTTCATAGCTAACAAGTTGTGTTCTGTATCGATTTCACCTCATGCTTCATGTGGTGTTTACCCATCGTCTGGATGAATGGTTGTTCTCAGTGACTGAACAGGGTGACCTGCTGAACCAAGTGCTTCTAAATGAAAGCATACAGAAACAGGTAAAAAAAAACAAGGCATTTGAATTTCCACTTGGCAGAGCATTAAGGACAGGCCTTGTTTTTCTAGCCCATTTAAACTGCAAACCTTTATAGACTCAAATCACTACCTGGCAGGAACACTGGCTAAGGTCTTTAGGATATGAAAATGGGCTGATGGCTGAGGAGGAATGATCTGATGACTCGTGGAAAGGAAAACATAAAGCTTTAAACAAAAAAAAAAACTTCATATGTAAATATATGCTCAATGATAAATAGAACTGGATGCGTTGTTTAGTTTTCTTCATTGCAAGCAATATTTTATTTGTCCCTAATGTGCAATCAGGTGGTAAATCATCCATGGCACACAACATACCAGGGGTTTTATTTACTAAGCATCGAGTTCTAAAACCCAGAGCTTCCAATCGTGTGTATGCTCGAAATTTAAAAGTGCAATGAATTTACTAGCAAAATGCTACAAGTAAAACAAAACATTGCCCTTTTAAATTTCGGCATAAACACGATTGGAAGTGTTGGACTTTAGAACCCAACACTTTTTAAATATACCCCCTAGACTTGAGTATGTTATTGGGAGAACATTAGGCAAGAGCATACAAACTACTCACTATGGGGGAGATCTATCAAGTCATGGAGACAGATAAAGTGGAAAGAGATAAAGGACCTCATTCAGAGTCGGTCGAAGCGGCCGCACGGTCATACGGGAAAAAGGGCCGGATATGTAAATGATTCAATCGCAATCTGCGTCCCTAAGTTCGGATTGGTAGCTGGCCGACCAAGGGGAGGAAGCGGCCGGAATACAAAAAAATACGCCCCCTTCTCGTACGCATTACACGTCATCTCCGGGCATATAAGGATTAATCGAGACCATCGAGAACCATCGGAACTGGTCGTAGAGCTTAAGGTTGACCATACCCTCTCTTAAGCTCTACGATCATGTCAGTGTACAAACCTCCCATGTCACATGTGCCATGACGCTACTTTGTTAATTATGCACTCCCATAAACCGTATGCACTCCCATAAAATGCCGTTCGCATAATTAGGCACGCCTGCGTCCGGATCTCCACTCCCCCGTTTTCAAGCACCTTCCCCTGTTACCACCCACAAACGCCTCAATCTGTCACTCAAACTACCGACCTGGCTGTGCTCAAGGAGAGAGAAATTTCTGATCGTAGCGGCTAGTTTGCGCACGCGCATTGCGAACTTTACGCATGCGCAGTATAGCGAACATCGGTGGCGTACAACTGTGCGGCCGCTTCGACCGACTCTGAATGAGGTTCAAAGTACCAACCAATCAGCTTCTGTCATTTTTCAAACAAAGCCTGTAACATGACAGTTGGTAGCTGATTGTTTAGTTCTTTGGAGGATATGTACTAAGCCTTGTAGAGAGATAAAGTGGAGAGTGATAAATTACCACCCAATCAGCTCCTAACTGTCACTTTATAGGCTGTTTGAAAAATGACAGGAGCTGACTGGTTGGTACTTTATCGCTGCCCACTTTATCTCACACCAAGGCTTGATACATCTCCCCCTTTAGCTCTCTCCACTTTATCTCTCTCCAAGGCTTAGTACACTTTCCCCTAAATAATATAATCAAGGAATGCTGAGACTACTCCATTTGTAGAATGTGAAGTTACACAACATTATTATGGGAGTACCAATTAGAGAGACAATGTTGTGGGGCACATTTGTTCATACTTTGTTAAAATGCATTTTGGGAAAAGCAATGTGGCACAATGACTATCGCTGCTGCCATAGATATGATTTTGACCAGGACCCTATCTGTGTGGAGTTTACATGTTCTTACTTTTGCACTGGATTTCTTCAGGTGTTCTGCTTTTCTCTCACAGTCCAAAACGTACTGGTAGGTTAATGGCTTCTACCAAAAATGGACCCTAGTGTGAGTGTTAGGAAATTTAGAATGCAAACTCCAATGATGCAGGGATTGATGTGATTGATTTGATATTCTCTAGAAAGCACAGGGGCGGGCTGACAGGGCTGTCGTCAGGAGCGCTGTAGCCTGGGCAGCCTCAGCCAATCACACCCCTGAACATCAAAGTAACTGCAGCTAATTAGGCCAATAGCAGCAGCTGCAGTTAGAGTGAAGGAGACAGATGACCACTCAGGAGCTTGACTTTCCAGTGGCCACTGCAATTGCTCCCTGTCCTGGAGGCTGCTGTGATTGGCCAGAGCAGCTACATTGTAATTACCCCTTTGCAACTTCAGAAAAGAGAATCAAGCAGTTGAAGGGTGAGATATGTAAGTAGAAAGAAGAGGGTTAGCTGCGAAGAAACATAACAATAAGGGAGAGAAGAAGGAGAGCTGGGAGAGAATGAAGAGTTAAGGAAGGGAAAGAACAGGGGAAAGATCTATATGATGGATGACAAAGCACAATGGATAGTGGGGAGCCATGAGGAGAAATGCAGTTTAGTTGGGGGACGGGGGTCTGAGAGATAGCCCATGGTGGAATAATAGTGACTGATCACGTCTGCTGCTGCGGAGAATACAGCAGGAGTATACCTGCAGACCAGGTGCAGTAGAAAGGAAGTGGATCAGCGGACAGCGCTGAAATGTGCAGCCAAAGGAATTGAGGTTAGTGTGTGTTTGTGTGAATGGGCAGAGCATGATAAATTGTAATATAAAAATAAAATTACATTTGATGTTAATTGAAATAAATATTAGATCTTATACTATGTTAATTATAATTTATTAGCATGTTCTGAGAAGCAAAATACAGTATTTGTATTTTCGAGTTCAGTAGTGCAGAGTATAGAGGTGTCAGTAATGTAGTGGTGGGTATAGAGGGATCAGTTATGTAGTGTAGGGTATAGAGGCGTTAGTGATGTAGTGTAGGGTATAGAGGTATCAGTAATGTAGTGGCAGGTGTAGAGGGGTCAGTTATGTAGTGGCGGGTATAGAGGGATCAGTTATGTAGTGTAGGGTATAGAGGGATCAGTGATGTAGTGTGGGGTATAGAGGGATCAGTAATGTAGTGTGGGGCATAGAGACGTCAGTTATGTAGTATAGGGTATAGAGACGTCAGTGATGTAGTGTAGGGTATAGAGACGTCAGTGATGTAGTGTAGGGTATAGAGACGTCAGTGATGTAGTGTAGGGTATAGAGACGTCAGTGATGTAGTGTAGGGTATAGAGGGATCAGTAATGTAGTGAATGGTATAGAGGTATCAGTAATGTATGTTGGATATAGAGGGGTCAGTAATGTAGTGTAGGGTATAGAGGTATCAGTAATGTAGTGAATGGTATAGAGGTATCAGTAATGTAGTGTGGGGTATAGAGACGTCAGTTATGTAGTGTAGGGTATAGAGACGTCAGTGATGTAGTGTAGGGTATAGAGACGTCAGTGATGTAGTGTAGGGTATAGAGACGTCAGTGGTGTAGGGTATAGAGACGTCAGTGATGTAGTGTAGGGTATAGAGACGTCAGTGATGTAGTGTAGGGTATAGAGGTATCAGTAATGTATGTTGGATATAGAGGGGTCAGTAATGTAGTGTAGGGTATAGAGACGTCAGTGATGTAGTGTAGGGTATAGAGGGATCAGTAATGTAGTGTAGGGTAAAAAGGGGCCTGTGATGTAGTGTTGGATCGAGAGGGGTCACTTATATAGTGTAGGGTATAGAGGGATCAGTAATGTAGTGTAGGGTATAGAGGGGGCAGTTATGTAGTGGTGGTTATAGAGGGGTCAGTAATTTAGTGGCATGTATTGAGGGGTCAGTAATGTAGGGTAGGGTATAGACTAGAGGGATCAGTAATGTAGTGTTGGATATAAAGGGGTCAGTAATGTAGTGGTGTGTATGGGATGTAGTTATGAGATCAGTGGCCGCATGGCCACGGGTCTCAATCCCGATGCTGCAATCCTGGCAAGGGATTTAACATAGGCATCAAAATATCAACAAATACATACACTAGACCCGCGTAGACTGCAACAACTTCATCCCAGCAAGCAGCAACCACCACAATAAGTGGATTGATGGAATACCAGGCAGCCAATTCAAACACCTGAGAAGGAACTGCTTCAACAAAAAAGATTTGAAAGATCAAACATCCACTTTAAAAGAAAAATTCCTAGAAAGAAAATATAATAAACAAGTAGTAGATAAAGCATTGGAGGACACAGAAACACTGGAAAGAAGAGACCTTTTAAAATACAAATATAAAATAAAAGAGGAGAAGAAGGAGGAAGTGCTCTTTATAACACAATTCAACAGCTAACATAAAGAACTGGAGAAAATCATCAGAAAAAACTGGACTATCCTAGAATTAGAAGAGGATCTGAGGGAGATCATAAGAGAACACCCAAAAATTGTGTACAGAAGGGCACCAAATATCAAGAACGAATTGGTATCAAGCTTTCTGAAAGAAAATACAAAACAGAATGAAACCTGGCTAAAAGAAAACAAGAAAGGCCTTTTCTATTGTAATAGATGTAAACCATGCCAAACCACCAAAAAACAAGGAAGAAAACCCATCACTAATTTCAACGCAGGAACAACAAAAGAAGAATTCAAAATAAAGGACAAACTAAGCAGTGATTCAAAAGGAGTGATATATCTGCTCACATGCCCTTTTTGCCTTCAATATGTGGGCTGCACAGCTAGAAAACTACACACAAGAATAAGAGAACATCAAAAGAACATAGAGAAAGGAATGACCATTTCAGTCAGAAACAAAATAGAGACACAGCATCCTAGAATTCATAACCATAAAAAAAGTTGAAGCCCCCTGGAGAGGAGGCAATTACACAGACATCATCTTGCGTGAAAAAGCAAATGGATATATAACCTACAGACACTTGCACCAAAAGGATTGAACGTAGACCTTGAACTGGCTAGCTTCTTATAAGAAAAGTAACAATTTACTCCCCAAAAAATGGTCTGCAAACCTCTTGTATAGGTGAAATATACAATCATACCTCCCTGACAATGCCTAACCACTTCCGAACTTGGAAGCTAAACAGGGTAGGGTCTGGTCAGTATTATCAAGGGAGACCTGTAAGAATACCAGGTATTGTATACCCAGACAAGAGGAAAAATTACCTATTGGGAACACAAACATTGTTGCGACAGAGAAGCCGTAGCCACATGAAGAAATGAGGAAGAAAGCAGGATGAGAATTTATGTGAACCACATCGAAAGAGAGTACCAAAACAAAGCAGGATAAGTATCCATGTGAACTATACCAAAAGAATAAAGCAGAATATAGATCATCAATTAAATAGAAACAAGCAAAGACTCAAATATAATTATTAGTAACCATCCAATCCGCCCTTACAATTATCTATCTAACAGAATTTCCCCCTCAACTAATTAAATATGTAAAAAGCTTACTGGAATAAAGAAAACCAATTCACCACAAAACAAACACCGGAATTAATTTGTTAGATTATACAAAAAAATTACACCACTCTCCTTAAATAACGAGTTTCAAACACACTATATTATGTTTTCTTTTAGAATCCCACCCAATAATCATTTTTACATATACCGCATTAGATTTCCACGAAGAACCTTTTAAACATGCCTGATAAGCAATTACTATACATTTGAAAGTATTCTAGATTTTTATTTAAGTCTTTAATCACAATTTAACATCTACCACTTAAAACATACAATCAACTTCAATTTATAATAAAATTACAAATAACACTCAAGTTAAAACACCATTCCATTGAATATATTACATCCCCCTTGTTTCAATTTGCTACATTTTGTTGCAACAAATGTAGATTGGATACTCTGTTGTGATATAAACAGACACAAACACCAAGCAGATGATTGACACCATGCCTGACCAACAAAGAAACGAGGACTCCCATAATACCCCTTTCAGACTTGCCGCGTCTGTCTGAAAGGTGCCTACCCGGGAACACGTTCCCGGGTAGCCGCCCCTGCAATTGACCAGGGTTTTTCCCGGGAAATTACCCTGCACTTGTGTGAATGGTGCTACCCGGGAATTTACTCCCGGGCTTCACCAAAAAGCTCCTGAATGGCCTGGACGTGGCTGCCTGTTGATGAGATCATCAGCAGCAGCCGGACAGTGGAGGGCAGACGCCACAGACGCACACATAGCACTAAAAAGGCAGTGCAGTGCAACAAGGCAGATATAGGTCCCACAACAGCTGCAGAGAGACCCTCAACACTACGAGGTGACAGAGGAGAGAGTGCAGTACCAGGTGGTTTGAGAGTGGTGCCAGGTGTGTAACATTACTGTTTTTTTATTACCTTATTAAAAGAGCTTGTTTCTATTATTATATATGGCATACATTTTAAAATACTGAAATACATTATTAATACACCATACAAGAGATTTATTTTTTAATCATTTGCTTATTTATTATCTAAATTTTCTGGGTTTTCTTTAGTGCGGTAATCTTTCTTTTTTCTGTGTACAGGTGGTTGCTGATCATGGCACATTGGAAGGACGAGGAGGTCCGTGAGCTCTTACATGTGAGGGGAGAGGAGGAAATAAATGCTCAAATCACAGGGACTGTTAAGGATGCCATGATCTATTGCAACATTGCCAAAATCCTGGTCAACCGTGGTATTGTGAAGACACAGCAGCAAGTCCTTAATAAGCTGAAGAGCCTAAAGAAACAATACACAAAGGTCCATGACCACAATCGTAATCGCAGTGGTGTGGGAAGGATGGAGTGGCCCTTATACGATTTATGCACTTCGGCTTTTGGGCATACAGCACTATGCAACCCCATTGCTCTATCTTCTTCAAGTGATGCTGGCACACTGTCTGCAACAACGACATGCACGCCTTCAACAACTCCTGAGAGCAACCAGCAGAGCCCGGCATTATCGCAGGTCCTATTTGATGACCCAGATGAGGACTCATCTAATACCATCATCATTGAACCAAGCACTGGCACAGATGTGATCTCTCCAACGCAAAGGCAAGATTCTGAGTCTGAGCCACAGACCCAGGGAGACAAGCCTACCCTACACAGTAACAGTAAGTTTAATTCAAATAACTTATGTTCTGCTGCATTAATCTATGTAATGTTGTAGTTCAATTTCTAGTATATAGTAGAAACCATATTATTTGTGCGTTTATCTTGTAGTGGAGGATGGGCACCGCATGCAAAGAGACGTGCTGCTTTTTGAATTGGGACCATTTATTGTTTTGTATTTCAAATATTTTTTACATGATCTGCTCAATGTTTTCTCTCTTTTACTTTCAGTTTTCACAGTACCAACACGTAAAAAGAAGAAGAGCAAAATTGATGTTGCTACCAAAGCCATGACAAATATTCTTTGTGAACAACTACGCGACCTAGATTCGGAATGGCAGACACAAGAGGATGCCAGACTGCAGCGGTTTATGGCCAATGAGAGAGAAATGCAGAGTCATTTGCTAAAGGAAATGATGGCTATGCAGGAAAGGCTTAGTCGCGATAACCGCAAATTTTTTACTCAAATCTTGAGCACAATCCACTACAAAACAACACATGTTCCACCACCCACCCATTTTGGGCACCAAGCTAATTATCCAAAACCATTTGGGGAACCATCCCAGTATGTGGAACAACCTCAGTCTCCCACCTCATTTGAGCATACTTCGCAGTATGACCAGCACGCTAATTTCCCCACAGCATTTGGGCAAACTACATACAAGTATGCTCAACAACAAGCAAAGCCCCCCCAGCATTTGGGCAGACATCCCAGTATGCGCAACAAGTAAAGTCCCCCCCAGCATTTGGCAAAACATCCCAGTATGCGCAACAAGTAAAGTCCCCCACAGCATTTGGGCCGACTACATCCCATATATCCAAGCATCCGCAAACACCTCAGTCATCCTCAACATTTACAGATAATACATTAGATAATGTACTCAAAGGTCAATTATAAAGATTCTTTGTCAGCTAATACTCTGTCACAGGAACTTACTCCTGTCAAAAACCCAGAGTTTACAATTTACCGAAATATTTAACTCTGGTAATTAAATATACAGTATCTAGTGATGGTAACTAGACATATCCGTATCATGATGTTGAAGATGTTATGGTTACTGCTTGTTGTTTTTTTGTTTTAATGCCTCACAGCTATATGCGCACCTAACATTGTTCTCATTGTCTACGCTTCGACAATATCAATCCATACATACAGATGGAGTACTTTGGGTTCGGAAGTAAATGTGCTCTTTTATTTATTTTTATACTATTGTTTGGTTTTGAATTGTGTTGTATTTTGTGCAACATTATTTCCTATGTAAGAAATATGGAAATGCTTTCAAACTTCGTATGCAACTTAAACAAAAGGCCTTTATTAAAATAAAAGATTTTTTGAACAATTCAAAAATTAAGTTTTTGTATTTATTACAATAACATAGAATTAATGTTTTTTGAAATGGTAGTTCTAATCAATTCTATGTCATTGGTTCGATAAGCAAGTGAGGTTGATGAAAGGGTAGAAGGATCACTCCCAACAGGCTCCTCCACGATGTCCCACTCTGGCAGGTATTCTTCTCGTTGTATCTCACAGATGTTATGCAAGATACAGCATGCCGCTACAACATCAGTAATCAGCAGAATGTCCACATCGTTTCTTTTTAACAAGCAGCGGCAATGTCCCTTCAGTCTCCCGAATGCATTTTCAACAACCATTCTAGCTGAACTGAGGGTATGGGTGTAGGCGATCTGCTCGTTCGAATGCACAACCTGTTGGCTGTACCCTTTCATCAACCACCTCCGTAGTGGATACGCAGCATCCCCAATGATGTGGACTGGTATCTCCACTCCATCCACAAGCTTGGACTTCTGCAAATAGAAACAAATATTACAGTTATTATTAAAGGCTTTACAGGTAACAGTGTTGTATGCAGATACAGTATATCAGAGCAAATTGCAGGTGACATCCCAAAAATCATGTTTTGGTTCGGTATGGAAGATAATACATCTCGGTTTTGCAATAAAAAGCATGACGTAAATGTGTGTATAGTTACCTCACGAGGAAACAGCCAACCATTCTGCCTCTCCTCCGCAATCTTGTAGAGATCAGAATTGGCCAGAACACGAGCGTCATGAGCACGACCAGGCCAGCCAATGAAGACATCAGTGAAGCTGTGAGAGCAAGATAATATCCAGTTAAAACTAGACATATAGACCATGTGAAGTAGAATCTGATTGGTTGCTAGGCCCAACATCTCCACTTCAAATAACCCGCACTTTATTAAATATACCCCTAACTTTTGAATACACTACAATATATACATTCATTTATTTCTGATAGAAAGCGTATATAAGATCCGGTTACAACTTTACATATAAACTTTTTAAACACACAACATTTTAGATACTTTACTTTGCATGCAGGTCACAATATATATCTAATTAAAAGTAATAAATGTGGCTTACCAATATCGATGGTCAACGACGGCTTGCAGAATGATGGAATGCCATCCCTTTCTGTTATAGTAGTCTGCTGGGCTGTCTGTGAGAGCAATTATGGGGATGTGGGTGCCATCAATTGCCCCAGCACACTGTGGGTAAGCGCGGCGCAGAAACCCGGACACTGTCTCATCCAGTCGCTGCCCATGGGGTAGGGCAATAAACCGGTGGTACAAGGTATCCAGGATGGCCTGGGTCACTTCACGCACCAAAACACAAACCGTGGAGATGCCTACACCAAACAAGCAGGATATTGTGTGGTACTCGCCAGGGGTAGCATACCACCACAAGACGATCGCAAGTCTCCTGCTCGGGGTAATGGGCCTGGTAAGTGATGGGGTCAGGAGTTCCAGGATGTAATTAAAGGTGCCTTGCGACATCCTAAAATTTGCAATCCATTGGTTCTCTGTAAACCCCTGAACCGTATCCCAGAAAGCCTCTCCATGTTGTCGATCTCGAGACCATATTGTGCGAGATGACCCTCCAGTCACTCTCAATATGGATGAGATGCTGGACATTACCAAGGCTCTCCTCCGGCGTAGGTAATGTCGGCGCTTGGATGCCCTCTCCACCACAAAATGCTCCCTTCTTCTCAGGATCTCACACTGTACGATTATGAACAGTGTGAGCAGCTTCAGCCATGCCTCAGTTGCTGTGTAGCACACCAAATCCACCAGACAATAGAAGGTCATGCTACACAGATGCTTGGAAATACAGCAATGCCTTATAGGTGCCCCTCCCAGTCCCCTTATACCAAACCCCCACCTTTGCATGACCTCATTAATGTGTGCCAGCATAACGTCCACTTAAAATGACAAAACTGTGATTTTCTGTGTAAAACCCAGTTCTTGTCTGAAAGGGGTCTACCCGGGAATTTCCCGGGTAGACGTTGTAGTGTGAAAGGGGGGTCTTGACCAAATACCCGGGAATTTCCACAGGAGAAATACCCGGGTCTGAGCAGGAAATTTCCCGGGTCGTATGTCTGAAAGGGGTATAAGAGACAGATCGGCAGATAGCCAATCAAATCACCCTGATGAAGATCACCCACCTTTTGAGATCGAAACACGTTGGTCCCACACTATAATAGTGCTACACATACCCTCCCCAGGAGACCCATCTGGCTTTGAGCTTAGCTCAGGACTCTACAAATATTAATATACCCTATCTAAAGGGAGAAAGTGAATCCCTTTAACACCATTTAAGTCTACATTACAAACTTGCTTTTTACTGTATATATTTTTGTATATTTTCATGCACAATTTTCATGCATATCTGTATGTGATACACCTGCACCTACTATAGAACTATTACTTTTATATGCTATTCATTTTTATGAACAACTTTAAATGCATATCCACATGTGTTAAATCAGCAAACATTTTATATGAATACTTTTTATCTAACATACAGTGGCATAATTTCATCCCAGGTGCCCAGAGGCAAGATAAATGTTGGTGCCCCCTCCCTAAATTAAAGTTTACCACCATCTCCCCAGCCCCAGCTGCCGCTGCCCCCCTATGCAGTTCCTTTTATACAATTCCCCAGTAGTGGTGCCCCTATGCAGTGCCCTCAGTAGAAGTACCCCTATGCAGTGCCCACCTATGTAATGTCCCCCAGTAATGGTCCCCGTATGCAGTGCCTCCAGTATTGGTCCCCCTATGCAGTACATCCAGTAGTGCCCCCAGTAGTAAGGCCCCTGTAGTGCCCCCAATAGTAAGGCCCCTGTAGTGCCCCCATATGATGCCCCCAGTAGTAATGCCACTGCAGTGCCCCCTGTAGTACCCCCATGTGATGCACCAGTAGTAAGCCCCCTGTAGTGCCCCCAGTAGTAAGCACCCTGTAGTGCCCCCAGTAGTAAGCCCCCTGTAGTGCCCCCAGTATTAAGCCCCCTGTAGTTATCCCAGTATTAAGCTCCCTGTAGTGCCCCCAGTAGTAAGCCCCCTGTATTGCCCTCAGTAATGCCCCCAGTAGTAAGCCCCTGTAATGCCCCCAGTATTAAGCCCCCTGTAGTACCCCCAGTATTAAGCTCCCTGTAGTGCCCCCAGTAGTAAGCCCCCTGTAGTGCCCCCTGTAGTAAGCCCCCTGTAGTGCCCCCTATAGTAAGCCCCCTGTAGTGCCCCCAGTAGTAAGCCCAGTAGTGCCCCCAGTAATGCCCCCCAGCCCCCAATAGTAATGCCCCTGTAATGCCCCCAGTATTAAGCCCCTTGTAGTGCCCCCAGTAGTAAGCCCCCTGTAGTGCCCCCAGTAGTAAGCCCCCTGTAGTGCCCCCAGTAGTAAGTCCCCTGTAGTGCCCCCAGTAGTAAACCCCAAGTATTAATCCCCCTGTAATGCCCCCATATTAAGCCCCCTGTAGTACCCGCAGTAGTAAGCCCCCTGTAGTGCCCCCAGTAGTAAGCCCCCTGTAGTGCCCCCAGTAGTAAACCCCCACTATTAAGCCCCCTGTAGTGCCCCCATTAGTAAGCCCCAGTATTAAGCCCCTTGTAGGGAATCGGTATGAAATACCGCTGTCCGCATGGCTGGTGGTTTGATTCCCGGCAGCGCCTGGCCGACCAAAGCAGAGTTCCCAGCAGCGGAAGCCCGACAGTGCTGGAAATCCCGATTGTCGATAGGTAAGTATTGACTAACCTAACCCCCTAACCCTAACCCTCCCTCCCCCTAGCCTAACCCTAACCCTCCCGGGGTGGAGGTGCCTAATCCTAAGTCCCCCCCGGGTGCCCTAAACCCTCCCGATTATTTAGCACCAGAATATATATATGTATATATATAATGTGTGTGTAAATAGACCTATCTATCTATCTATACTGTAAGAAGATGTTATATAATAAAAATAAAATTATTTGTCAGTTTGACTTACCACATGGATGCTTCTGGTTCTGGCTGCACTGCAGGGAGAATGGGGGGGGACTGTTCTGGCTGCAGGGGCTGCAGGGGGCTTAGAAGGGCTGTGAAGAGGGAGAAGCCAGGCAGATGAAAGCTGCGGGGAGGGAGAAGGTGGAGGACCTTGGCAGTGGGCTTACAAGGGCTGTGGGGAGGGAGAAGATGGGCAGATGAAGGCAGTGGGAAGGGAGAAGGCAGGCTAAGCATGGCTGTGGGAAGGAAGAAGGCGGGCAGATAAAGGCTGTGGGGAGGGTGAAGGCAGGCAGATGAGGCTGCGGGGAGGGAGAAAGCAGGCTAAGCATGGCTGTGGGGGGGGAGAAGGTGGAGGACCTGGGCAGAGGGCTTACAAGGGCTGTGGGGAGGGTGAAGGTAGGCAGATGAAGGCTGCAGGAAGGGAGAAGGACAGCTAAGCGTGGCTGTGGGGAGGGAGAAGGGGGACTAAGCCTGGCTGTGCAGAGGGTGAAGGCGGGCAGATAAAGGCTGCGAGGAGGGAGAAAGCATGAAGATGAAGGTTGCAGGGATAAAGAAGGCAGGCTAAGCGTGGCTGTGGGGAGGGAGAAGGTGGGCTAAGCGTGGCTGTGGGGAGGGAGAAGGCAGGCAGATGAAGGCTGCGGGAAGGGAGAAGGAGAGCTAAGCATGGCTGTGGGGAGGGAGAAGGCAGGCAGATGAAGGCTGTGGGGAGGGAGAAGGCGGGATAAGTGTGGCTGTGGGGAGGTAGAAGGGGGACTAAGCCTTGCTGTGCAGAGGGTGAAGGCGGGCAGATAAAGGCTGCAAGGAGGGAGAAAGCATGAAGATGAAGGTTGCAGGGAGGGAGAAGGCAGGCAGATGAAGGCTGCGGGTAGGGAGAAGGTGGGCTAAGCGTGGCTGTGGGGAGGGAGAAGGCAGGCAGATAAAGGCTGCGGGGAGGGAGAAGGCGGGAAGATGAAGGCTGTGGGGAGAGAGAAGGCAGGCTAAGCATGGCTGTGGGGAGGGAGAAGGCGGGCTAAGCATGGCTGTGCCGAGGGAGAAGGCGGGCTAAGCGTGGCTGTGGGGAGGGAGAAGGTGGGCTAAGCGTGGCTGTGGGGAGGGTGAAGGCAGGCAGATGAAGGCTGCAGGGAGGGAGAAGGCGGGCTAAGCGTGGCTTTGCGGAGGGAGAAGGCGGGCAGATAAAGGCTGCGGGGAGGGAGAAGGCGGGAAGATGAAGGCTGCAGGGAGAGAGAAGGCAGGCTAAGCATGACTGTGGGGAGGGAGAAGGCGGGCTAAGCGTGGCTGTGTCGAGGGAGAAGGCGGGCTAAGCATGGCTGTGCGGAGGGAGAAGGCGGGCAGATAAAGGCTGCGGTGAGGGAGAAGGCGGGAAGATGAAGGCTGCAGGGAGAGAGAATGCAGGCTAAGCATGACTGTGGGGAGGGAGAAGGTGGGCTAAGCGTGGCTGTGTCGAGGGAGAAGGCGGGCTAAGCGTGGCTGTGGGGAGAGAGAAGGCGAGCTAAGCGTGGCTGTGGGGAGGGAGAAGGTAGGAAGATAAAGGCTGCAAGGAGGGAGAAGATGGGCTTAGAATTGCTGCGAGGGTTTGGAGCAGCAGGAAGGGACACATGCTGGCTGCACTGCATTGCCGCACTGGTCGAACGTGCCCCGAGCCGGCCCTGAATGTAGTGTAGGGTATAGAGGGGTCAGTAATGTTGTGTAGGGTACAGAGGTATCAGTGAATTAGTGCAGAGTATAGAGGGGACAGTAATGTAATGTAGTGTAGGGTATAGAGCGGTCAGTAAAAATACTAATCCCAAATACTTAATACACTATTACTGAATAAGTAAAATACAGGAAAAAGTATGCAATAAGGGAAAAAAAGGCAAAGGTCAGAGGTTCAATACGAGTGATCCGCACCGTGCCTTGAATGTATCATTATACTATGTTAATTTTTTGTAGGAGAGGGAGGGCACCAAAAGGCTCCATGTGGGCTAGAAATGGCCCTGAGAAGGCACTATTTAATATGGTGGTGCTATTAATAAATATTAATAAATACAAAAAATATGAGGAGGCATAAAGCATTTAATATAGTCGTTAATTAATAAAAATAATTAAAGGTGCCTACACACTTGGCAATATTTTACATGATTTGCCAGATTCCGATGCATCGTGGCGACAAATCGTGTAAAATATGCCCAAATTATGAGTGTCCACTCACGATCACGATGCCGATGCATGTCCCCGAATGTCGTACATCGCATCTTCAGATCTGCCGTGCTGTAGGGCAGATTTTCCAATCTCGTACACGATGTGGTGCAGATCGTGAGTACTCACAATCTATCGCATGTCCCGTAACTTGACTGACAGATCCCTGTACATGCCCAATCGCCATCTTGTGCAGCGTTGTGATTTGAAGGAGAAGGACGTGATTCAGCTTGCACATCTGAAGTCTGGACTTGTTGTGTTTTGGTGAGTATTGCTGCTGCACTGATAACCACTGTCCACCAATTTGAGCCACCCACTATCCACCTATAATGCATGACCCAGCCACCACCAACCTATATGAGGTGGTCAGTGACTGGGTCATGCATTATACACCCTGTCCACCAATGTGAGCCACCCACTATCCACCTATAATGCATGACCCAGCCACCACCCACCTATATGAGGTGGTCAGTGACTGGGTCATGCATTATACACCCTGTCCCCCACTGTGAGCCACCCACCTACCCACTGTCCACCAATGTCACGGGCCACCTATTAATTATCTAGAAATTATCAAAACACCATAAGAATATATTAAAACACCATACCAAATATATTAAAACACCATCAAAAACATATGAAGACACCATAACAAACATATTAAAACACCATACCAAACATAATAAAACACCATAACAACCATATTAAAACACCATAACAAACATATTAAAACACCATAACAAACATAGTAAAACCCTGTAAAACACATTAAAACACTATAACAAACATATTAAACCACCATAACAAACATATTACAACACCATAACAAACATATTACAACATCATAACATGAACAAACACACTGAAATGTTCCTAAAAATTACAATATATACATTACAATACAACCAAACATATCAACTTTAAAAATCTCAAAACTATTTAGAATTATTGCTAAAACTGTATATGTCCATATTTTTCTTCTTCCTAGGAATGTCTATGGATAAGGAGAGAGAATTCGTCACTGGATTCCTGGAGATCCTGGAGTCCAAACAATGTCTATGGCGGATAAGCTGTAGAGACTACTCCGATAAGTACAAAAAAATGGCAGCATTGGAGGAATTGCTCAAGTACAGCAAGAAGTTTTACTCTGATGCTACCATAAAAATGGTCCGCGCCAATATCCAGAATTTGTGCACGGTGTACGTGAAGGAAAGGAAGAAAGTGGAGGTATCCAAGTGTTCTGGAGCAGCCACTGACATATCCATCAGCCCACGCTGTGGTACTACCATCTGATGTCCTTCATCAATGAGCAGGAGCCACAACATCAGTCACTGGTGATGATGGCCGAGCGAGAGGGAGAAGAGGAGGTGGCAGAAGTGAGTGGATCGTCTGAGGATGTTTCGGTAAGTAGAGACACAGTTCATACACCAAAACCTTTTTTTTGTAAAATCAAAACATTTTAGAAAAATCCAAAATGTTCACTTTAGTCAGTTATATTAGACAGTCTTCCTGCCATGGCACCGCACCTGGTCCATTGAAATAGGCCATATACTCCTCCCTCACTTCTTTGGCATGTGCTGTCGATGTTGTTTGAATTGGTGGTGCAGACACTGATGTAAACTGGGCAATCTCCTCCGGATGTCCTGCATCTTCTGGCCTAGCTGTGACTGGTCCCCGTGTAGGTTTTCTTTGCAAAAAGTTAGGCAGCACACAGCACGCCATCACGAGTCACGACCCAGTCTATCTTGTCCACGTAGGTTTATGGTTGTGTGGAAAATGCGGAACCGGTTACTCAGTATTCCAAATGCATTTTCCACAATGCGCCGTGCATGGGATAGACGATAGTTGTACATTCTCTTCTCTCTGGTCAGGCCCCTCTGTGCAAATGGCTTCAGCACATGTTCATGTAAAGCAAAATCCTCGTCTACAACAAAAACGTAATTTAGGCCGTGCTTTGTCTTGTCCAGTGGCGGCAAGTTGAGGGTTTTGTTGGTCAGTCTGGTAGAATGTCATCTGTTTGAAGGACCCACCAATCCAAAGCATGGCCATACTTGCCAACATCCACAAACTAAATTTCATAGTTGGCATTCACCACTGCCATGAGAACGATGCTGAAGAAGCCTTTATAGTTGTAGTAATATGATCCGGTGTTGGCAGGTGGGTTGATGCATAAAAAATGCCAGTGGAGAAAGCAGCAGCAACAGCAACCACCGAGCGATATTCCTGCAGCAGGCGGAACGAATCCTCCAAAGAAAACCTGACCACATTGATTACTTTCTGTCACATATAAAAAGCGCAATGCGCCAAATGATAGGGAAACACAGAAGGAGTTCCAGAGGCTGGTCTATGAGTTGCTGATTAGGGCTCTAAATTCTAATCTGTATATTTCCACATATCAAGCAGACCCTCTTATGTGCTCACCTGCCCCAACCGTCTCTGTGAGGCCCTCCACTGTACCCCACCCAGTACCCCATCCACAAGCCAGGCAATTTACAGTGGCATGCTGGAGGCAGAGGATGATTTGCAACATTTTTTTAATATGTAATTTTTTTTTTATTATTGTTTCCTGTACTACCACCAAATTTTATCACTCCCAATAGCTACAGTATGGTATACTGTGGTGATGGCGCTGATTGGACAAGGTCTCTACACACATGGTGCAAGTACAGATTGATGGAAGCCGGGGTCACAATCTGTACTTGTGCCATGTGTATATTGGCTTGTTCAATCTGGCATCTGACCCATCGTTTACCATACAACAGCCTAGCTATTGGGACTGATAAAATTTGTTGATAGTGCTGTTTTCTACATTTTATATGTATAATTTAAAATGTATATATATATAAAAAAGATAAAACAGCCTGCTGCGGCGGTGAGATGCACAACATCCCGACCACCCGCGGGACACTTCGTCCCACGGGTGGAACAGCGGGACAGTGCCCGAAAAATGGGACTGTCCAGCTGAAATCAGGAATGGCTGGGTGGGGTGCGCCCTTAAGGATACTGGATTTCAACCTCTATACGCACCTACCTATACCTCCTAAACCCTGCCTATAAACCTCTAAAATTGACGCTATTTGCGTACGCAGTCATACAGTAAAATAAAGACTTTAGACCTGGAACATGTGTTTCCAAAGCACAAAGTATTATTCAAGTAAAGTACAGTCAGTTACACGCTGTGATCTAAGTACAATTTAGCGCAAAGAATTATACAGACCCAAGATACAGTTATACATTCGCACGCGCTCTGGAACAGATACCGGCATCAGCAAGAAACCTCCGTCAATCAGCAATCAGCAAGAAGACTCCAGACTGGGGTCACAACATATACATTTATACCCTCACAGAAACAGACAGCACAAAAGCAGGGTTTGTTGCTAATCCCATTGGTTCCCAGTGCGGGTGCATCTGTTACAGGGCATTTAACAGGTTGATTCAAATGGACACAGAACAGCCTCTAATAGCTTGTTGCCTCCTCTATTCCCCCATCATGCAAATCTAGGCTGTTGGTTTCACAAAATAAATTTTGGTGCTTTATATCTCTACGGTCCATAAGTTGAGAATGCATGTTGCGATTTTCACACCGATGATACCGGGAAGCTGTTGAGAAAGAGCAGATCAGTATAATACCAAACACGGCTTACTTATCACGTATTAAACCTTAGATACCAAAATAGTCTTTATTTCACAGCATTTGTAATAAATGAATAAAACTTGAATCTTATACTTTAAAGCTATGGAACCTTTTATGTGAATGTGCATTATGTAAGTATTAGGGGTTTGGGAAAAGACGCTAGTTAGGTTTATCTGATTTGGGGCAGATATGCACGCATGCAGCTAATAAACAGCGTTCGCATGCAGGATATTGTGCATTCGTTAATGTGTGTCATGTTAGCAGCGCAATTGTGCGTAATGTGCGGTGTTTATGCATGAGATTCTATTTATGATGGATTTAATATATATATATATATATATATATATATTAATGAGACCCACTGTCTCAGCTGATTATCCGGCTTTGACACCCTCTACAGGGTGGCACCCCTGTTCGAACGCACTGGTCGAGCAAGCCTTGAGCTGGCCCTGAGGTGTATACACTAGAGCCCAAAAATGTAGCAACACGAGGATCCCAAGCAGTTACAAATGCGAGGCATTGACAATAAAACAATACTCTACTATAACCAAGCAGAAAACCTAACATGATGACTATGAAGTAGTTAATACAGACCCTTCGGCAGGCATCTTAGCATAATGAGACTGTTGCCATCGCAACCAGATATGGTCAAATTTCGACTCAGCAGGCCTGGCAATATACAATATATTTCATGAGATACAGTGGTATTGACTAATGAGACCCAATGAGACCTGAAATAGGCATCCATGCCCACACTATACATACCTTAGCCAGCGAATATAAATTGAAAACATATTTTATACTGCTGGTATTAGAATAGACATGAGATTACCAGTGGAGGCAATTGCATGTAGCACCCTATCCCAAAATAGACTTGTGAGCATGCCCACAGGAGATGCCAAAAGGTCCTCTGGGAACACTGTAACTTAGGGCATATATCATTGGCACAACCCCCAAATTTCAACATCTCTCAGGAGTTAAATAAGTTCTGTGTAATGTAAATAATTGGATTTGCTGGAAATTGATAGAAACTGTGGATACCCATGGGCTCTCCAAGGCCAATGGCCAATTCTCATCATACAGTGGACCAATATCAGCCTCCCAACTTTGGGAGGGAATCGGTATGATATGCCGATAAAGAGATGACAGTGGTTCAAATACTGACGCCGGAATCCCGATCATGAAGAATCCCGAAAGGGGCCGGTAAGTACCCTAACCCTCCCCTTCTCCCCCCTCTAACCATAACCCACCTTTGGTGGCACCTAACCCTAACCTCCCCTGGTGGTGCCTAACCCTAACCTCCCCCCACCGGTGGTACCTCTTCCCGCACCCTAAACCTAACCCTCCCTGGGGGGTGCCTAACCCTAACCTCCCCCCCGGCGGTGCCTAACCCTAACCTCCCCCCGGCGGTGCCTAACCCTAACCCCCCTTTCTGCAGTCTAACCCTAATCCTCCCCAGCCGATGCCTAACCCTAGCCCCCCCGGTAGGTCCTTAAACCTAACCCCCCTCATCCCCGGGCTAAGTTTCATACTTACCCGCATACTTACCTTCGGAATACTGGCATTCAGGATGCCGAAGTTGATATTTTGATGTCTGGCGGTGTTTGCATTTTGACAGGCTTTGAGATTCCGGTATCAGTATATTGATGTCCGGGATTCTGTCCGCCGGCATCTTGACCGCATACCCTTTGAAAGTATCAGGGTTGATCTGCAACTAAGGTTCTCTGCCACTAAGTAGTGTCTCTAAAGATGTGTGTCTTGGTGTTACCTGAGCAGCCAGTAAAGTGTGTAGAGCACCCGTAGAGGTGTCCTGTAACCAGAGCCATAGGTGTGACAATTGAGTTGCATAATAATAAAAACGAAAATGAGATAGTGCCAAACCCCTAACCAACTTGGATCTTGTAAGGGTCTTATACTGAGTACAAGCCAGATGATCTACTCATCTATGTAGATCAGATAGGAGACCAGGCCCTTCACTTTACGGAATAACGATAATGAGAGATAAATGGGTGAATATTAGAAAATGTAAAGAAGCTTAGTGTCATGTTGCGGCCTAGGATCGGCTATTACTCACCCCAGCGCTGGCTTCCCCTGATCCCTTGTGTGGTCAGACGTCAGGTGCAGCTGCGAGTGACACGCTGAGGATTATGCCTAGGGACCATCTTGATGGTCCTGTGCCGTGACTTGGTGGCTGCGGTTGCCGTCATGGACGCAGCCATGACAGTCTTCATCACCTGACTACCCTTTACCCAATGGTAGCATGGTGGTGGTCAGCTGATGCTGACCTCCAGTGATCTGCTACCTCAGGGTATGTAACTAGGCTCCAGACAGCAGGAAGTTGCCTGTGCAATGTTGTTTCTACTTGTGTCTACTTGCCATTACTTTGTTCCAGGTTCCCTTGTTGTTATACCCTCGAGCAACTACAAGTGCCATCTCCTTGTGCAGCAGTGCATCAGTAATATCTTGCCTGCGTGCAACTATACTTCCACTGGGTACCACTACTGAGTCATTCCTCCGTGTTTGTGGAGCATCTATTCCTTTGACTGTATACTCAGAGTTATTCTCCTGTGTCGATACATTACAAGTGCTTCTTTCTGAAGTATATTACTTGGGCCTATTAGTGTTTGTCTCCATTGTCTCTATTCCATTGGATACCTGACCAAAGGGCCACGACCTGCCTGCTGGGTGCAGCTTAAACCCATATCCCGCTTGGAGGGGTTACTGGTGAACATCTCCCAGCAGGTTAGACTCTGCGCCTTTGTTCAGGTCTTGTCAATATCCGATACTTGTGGATGAGGAGATCATACATCCAGGCCCCTTGTCTCCGATTCCTTCCTCAACCTCGGACCTCAGCTTTCAGCTCCTTAACAGGAGATCTTCCAGAGCAAGGCGTGACACTTAGGTTGAACTACCATTTTAATAAAGTTAACGCAGCCAGGAAGCTCACTCTAGGAACGCTTTTTGGCCTTTAAATACACCAGTTGTGGAGGGATATTCAGGACAATATAATCAGGTGGGGAATTACTAATCCAAATCCCTAAATATTTAAAGCAATCCACCCACCTGAGGGGGAGAGATATAAATGGAGAAACAGTGCTGGTACCCCCAGTTTATAGCCAGGCGCAACTTCTCCCAGTTTATAGCCAGGCCGGAGAAAATACTGAACTCCAACATCAACTGAAGGACAATAGGCATGGATAATGAATAGTCAGAAAAGAAAAGGAGGATGTCATCAGCATTTAGCACTACCTTGTCCATTCTACCACTCAACCAACCAAAGTCCACGTTTCCTGTATGTGTTCGCAGCATGCAGGCCAAAGGCTCGATAGCTAGCGCAAATAACACTGGGGACAAGAAGCAACCCTGCCTCGAGCCCTTAGACCAGGGGTGGGGAACCTTTTTCCTGCTGAGGGCAATTCTGATATATATAACATTATTTGCGAGCCTGCTGTCACAGGGGGGTGATACTACAATCACAGGTGATTACAGCAATGCCCAGAGCATCAAGAGGATGCTCCCGGGAGCTGTAAGGGCAGCAGTGTGACCGTCTGAAGCGTCCTAAGGACACTCCAGGCGGTACTGCTGCATAGATTCTGGCTGCAGGGTGAAATTCTAGGCAACTGCTAGCCAGATGAGGCTAGCAGAAAAAAGCTCTGAGGTTCAGATCAAATGATTCCGGGGGCCTTATACGGCCCCCGGGCCTGAGGCTCCCCATCCCTGCCTTAGACAGAGCAAAGGAGTAGAATACAAATCCATTAATGGAAACTCTAGCACTAGGCGCAGAATATAACAGTTGAACAGTTGAACCCACTTTAAAAATACAGAGCCTATTCAAAAACATTGTATGACCTCCCATAAGAAGGGCCACTCCACAAAATCAAATGCCTTAGCAACATCAAGGGAAACAATGACCGAGGAGGACTCCACCCCATGGCAAGCCTGTAATTGAGTAAAGAGGTGTCTAATATTCACAGAGGTGGATTGTCCAGGCATGAAGTCTGTCTGATCTGGGTGGACAATAGTAGTTATTACCTTATGAAGCCTAAGGGTTAGAATCTTTGCAAGTATTTTGGCATCAGTAGGGATTAATGATATAGGATGAAAAGAGTCCGGCAGTTTAGGATCCTCCGCTGGCTTGGGCAACACAATAATCAATGGTTCCAATATGGAGGAGGAAAAGGGCCTCTCTGTGCACAGATTATTATAAAGTTCCAGAAGTTGAGGAACAAATATCATAGCATGCTTTTTATATAACTCCAACGGAATACCATCCAGACCCGGAGCCTTGTCACCAGGGAAGGATCTAATAGCCTCATCCACCTGCTACAGAGTAAAGGGAGCGTCCAGAAAATCCACAGCCTCCGCGGACAAAGATGGAAGTCCCACAGCAGCAACATAAGACACCAACTCAGCATGTTCACAGGACATTCTTGAGGAGTATATAGATTTAAAGTAGGCTAGGAAAACATCAGTTCTATCAGTGGTGGTGGACATGACAGAGCCATCTGTGGCAACAAGTTCAACCACAACATTAGAAGAGCAGTCTGAGTTAACCAAATTAGCTAAGTAGCTCCCTGTCCTGTCAGTATACGAGTAGTGACAGTGTGATACAAACAACAACCTACTACTAGCTCTATCTTGCAGATGTTCAGTACAGGCTGCATGGGAAGCCAACCATTGAAGTTTTGAAGACTCCAGTTTATCACTCAGATAGGCCAATTCAAGGTTTCTACAGTTAGTCTCAAGCTCCTCCTCCTTCCTTCTAGACAATGTTTTAAGCTCAGCCACATGTTTTAACAATGTCCCCCTAAAATAAGCCTTAAAGGCATCCCACGTCACAGCAGTTGAAGCAATTCCCTTATTATGATGAAAGAAACCAGACCACAGCGCTTCCAATTCAGACCCTGCTCCCATTTGCAATGACTAGGATGGATGCAACTTATAGAAAGTCTGGCCACGAGGGACTGGCAAAGTTAAAAGTCAAAATAAGTGTGGAGTGATCGTATATACCCCTGGTTTCAAATTCAGTTTGAGAGATTATAGGGACTAATAGGGGTATTCAATATGGAGCGAAAACTCAGTTTCTGCGTTGGTTTCGCTCGGATGACGTAATTTTCGCCGCTTTTACCTTTACACCGTATTCAATTTGAAAACTTTTCGCCAGTGCGAAAAGTATATTCATTCAACCAGCAAAAAAGTATCACCAAGGAATGGGTGGTGAAAAAAGTGCAGAATTGGGGTTTTGGGGTGCAACATTTTGGAAACCAACCTGCAACCTTCAGACAGTCCCTCAAAGGTAAACTGTGTCAAAATTAAAAAAAAAATACCTCAGCAGACCCTCAAAAAAGCACTTTCATTTTGGGGGTGAAAAAAAAAATTGGGGGATACAAAGTTAAAAACTAGCGAACTATAATCTAGGGGGATTACAAGTATGCCCCAAGTGTCTTTTTCATTGCAGGTGTTTGCGGCAGGTGGATTTTTCAAGTTTTTTAAAACTGCACTTTAGCAACTTTTAAATATGCTCACCCCCATTTTCAAGTACCCCAAATTTGCTGGGACTGCTTATTTTCTGCAAAAAAATCTTCTAAATACTATTCTTCACCACCTTCCCAAATCCCCAAAATAGCAGCTATCGAGCCTGTTTAAAGACCCCAAAAACCTTCAGCAGGGCTAATCGGGGGTATCCAGAGTGATCCCCCATGTCAAAGCATCTTTTTGGGGGTGTTAGGGAGATTTCACAAAAAATAAGCAAAGTTTTCCCTGATTTCACTTTCGCCGGGTACCGTTTTAGTTGATTTCATATTGAATACGGGTATAAGCGGGGGCGTGCGCAATACTTTTTCGCCGGCAAAAGCTCCGATGTGCAGCGAAAACTTCGACCCACATAGACGGCGATGTTTATGTTTCATATTGAATACCCCTGTAAGTTGGGAGAGACCAGGGCTAGATCAATCCTCAAGAAGGACTGGTATGTATGCGAGAAGCAGGAGAACTGGCGTACATTTGGATGTTTCACTCTCCAAACATCGATCCTGCCCAGGTCTGCCACAATGTAGAAAAATTCACTTCCACCCCGCTGTGAGGGAACAGAAGATTACTGCCATCTATCTAGAGAGTCGAATCAAAAACATTATTGAAATCCCCCAAACATATCACAGGAGTAGTAGGGGAATGTGCAACATACTCTGCAGCCTTTTTAAGCACCTCATATGAAAAGGGAGGGGCAATACAAATAGCTAAAATAAATAGGGGAGTCAAGACCATCTTACAGTTCAAGGAAGATATATCTCCCTCTATGGTCAGTGCAAACAGCAGTTAGGGCAAAATGTACGGTCTTGCTAATCAGTATAGAAACCCCTTGAGAAGTGGACGTATGAGAGGCGTGATATGCCCATCCAACCTACGTCCGCATGAGGGAAAGAAGCTTTCCCAGAATCAAATGCAACGTAGTAAGAGAAGCAATGTAAGGGCCATAGCGTCTCAGTTGTTTGAGAACTAGAGAACATTTGAGCTTACCGTTAACTCCCTTAATGTTCCAAGTAATGCTAACACTAATGCGATTGCAGCTGCGATTTTGTACGCAAGGCAGCTGAGAAAATATGCTAATGGTTGCAAAGATCACCCGAGCATAGGGACGCCCACTGCTGCCTTCTCATCTGCATATGACATCGCTTACCTGCGTAAATATTGGTAACATCGATGCACATCGAGCAGCCATCTTGCCCTTGCGGTAGGTCTGACCAGCCGCAAACATTGCAGCTCTCCTCGCACGCTGAGAGCTCTCATGCTGCAAATGCTATCCCAATGGCTAATTTATGCATGCCCATGAAATGGTGTTCAAACGGTCAGACACCCCTGCGTCCCCCCCGTTACTATCCCCAAATGCTGACAACCTGTCACTCACTTTGCGAGTGGATGCTCTGTGTACATAATCACAAAGCAATTGTGGCGCGTGGGAATTGTGACTTATACGCAGTTGCACTGGAAACAATTTGCTCATTCTGCATAAAATATCTCCATTGTGTGTCTGTCTCTGAATCAGGCCCATGGTCCAGCCAGTGCAGAGTCACCACCTCCCACAAGAACAAGACATATTAAAACCTTGAAAAGATGGACCCATAGTAGCATATTCACAACCGTATAAGCAACATGACATGTATACATTAAAAAGAAAAAGAAAAAATACAGAAAAGGAAAACAAAACCAAAAACAATAATACAACCCACAAACCTCCTCGCTGTATACCACCCCGAACTGTTAGCATACTGAAATCCCAAACTACAAACATAAAGCTAAAAAACCTATAAGGGCAGTATAGGGGGCATTTGCTCATCAGCCCACCCCAGCAGCTGTTTATATGAGATAGTTTCGAAAGGCAAACATTGGCTGTAGTAATTTATATATTCACCATAACTGAGATAACTAAGCATGTTTTCATGCCTATCATATCACAATTGTAATAGGCTAATAAAAAATGACCATGGTAGCCATCCAAGTAAAATTACATTTTACCAGAATACTTTAATTATGATAGCAGGGTCGTTGAGACATCTATGGGGCCTGGGTACTGAGGGGGAGTGGCCACACCACCTTTGCACAAAAACAAATGTAAAGCACTGTGGGCACTGTGAATCAGTGTCTTTCTCAGCAACTTGTCCAGGTCACTGCCAGGCCCCACTGACAGGCATGGGCCCGGGTTATTAGTTCCGCCCTCTCAGGACCCCTGGATAGCGAGGGTGTAATTTACATTATTGATCATTTATCAGCTACTATATCAGCCAATTCACTCTACATTAATGAAGAGAAAAGAAGAGCGTGAATCTTGCTTGGAAGACCCTACATAACACATCAGAGATATAACCTGTTAGAGTTCAGAAAGTTTTCTTCTCTGAGTGTCCTGACCACAAAAGGATATTATTGTAAGCAAGCTTTATTTGGCATCTGTAAATATGTTACCAGGAAGCCAGTAGGGCTAAATGAAGGTTGTAGTTTCAAATACTTGCAATGAATCAGTATGTTATTGTTGCTCTATTACAGTTATATCTACTATGAGACATTCATGAGTCTTACAGTATGGTAATAATTATGCGTAACTGTGTAGTTATTTGTTTTTGTCATCTATTAATGATAGAAGTGAATGGCTCAAGGGCAGTTTAAGAGAGGAGGGGACCCATTTACAGGAAAGCGTATGCGCTGAGTAGACTTGGCACTGTACCAGAACTCCAGTTGCTATGGCACTAGTTTCCTGGTGATTTGCAAGCACCATTTTTCCAGTGATTACAGCAGCGTTGGCAGAGAGGCAACCGGGACGGAGTGGGGCTGTAGGGGACGTGGTTAAGTTTCAAGGGGGCGTGCCGCGAGTAACGGGGCCCTGGCCTCGTGGCACGCTCCCGTCTCTTCCCGCCTGAGCAGAGAGCACCGGACCATCAATGCCGCCACCCCTTCCATCTACCAGAGCTCATATCATGAATCTGGAGACGATGGTTGGAGGGCGGGGACACTTCCGCACTCCTCGAGCTGGACCTGAGGCCATTGGCTCTTCTGGCATTTGGATGCAGTGTGGGCACCTCACACCCTGCACCCATTATAGATACACTCATCATTATAGATACGCTATCTTTTCATATTTTGAATACAGTGGATATAAAAAGTCTTTACACATGTATTGACATGGCAGGTTTTTGTGAAATCAAGATAAATCATTTCACACCTTTAAGGGACCTATCCATTAGCAGATAAATTGAACGACTGAACGATATATCGTTCAGTCGTTCAATTTATCTGCTATGGATAGGCCCTGAACGATGACAGATGCGCACTCCTGCGGCCGATAAATTTAATCTTTCATCTCTCCAACATGTTGGTCAATTATCGCATATCTGGCAGTTTATAAGCGGTAAACGACGAACGATGAAAGATATTAGCAGCAGCTACAGAGCGCTGCAGAGAAAAAAATCCACTCCCTGAATGATGTCATGCGATATCGTTCATCGTTCGTCTTTTGGCAAAATTTGTACATGACAGATATCTTTCAGCACAGCCACCGGAATTTTCAATAGATATCTTTTGTCTTTCATCGTTCAGAAAAACATCTGCTAATGGATAGGCCCTGTGACCTTACAATAAAATGCAATTTAAAAAAAAAACTATTTTGTGGAAAAATGTAGGTGATATACAAAACCTGCTATACCCTGATTGATTGTGTGCACACCCTTTCATAATGGGGCTGTAGTCTATTCATAGCTAACCATTCACATTTAAAATCATGTTCACATTTAATTAGCTTATGTCTACCAGCAAAGAAAGTGATTGCTATTAACCCAAAATCAGCTATTCCTGTAGGATTTCCTTGTCCAAATTATAGGTTACATTCTGCTGGGATAGCAATAAGGAGCAATACATCTATGAGATCTGATTGTTCAAAGATACCAATCAGGGGCAGGATGCACCAATAATTTTTTTCGTGAAAACAATCATTTAACTGCAATGGATTCATATTAAATCACTTATCTTATATATGCAGCAAAGTGTTTTTACAAATCTCCGGCGCACTGCTTACCGAGAGAATCATATCTCTGTGTTTTTTTTTCAGCGCTGCGTACTCCCATGTTAGACAATGGCACCTCCCATTTCCGGGTATGCGTCATTGGTGACATCGATAACTCCTCGGCAGTGAACGGCAGTTGTCGTCCGCCTTCTTGATGCTGCTGAGTAGAGCCTCATTTACCCCTGTCGCTTGACAGATTGCCCCTGCCCTCTCTCGCTCATCCTTTTATCCTCATCTTTCAGCCTCTTTTATCAACTTATCAGTGAGATAAAAGCCAATTACCTTACTTCAAACAAACACCTCCGTCCACAGCCGTCCTGTAAGAAATGGCATCAATGACAGAGAGGTGCTTAGACATCCGGGGATATGGTGTGCGCATGACAGCCACTGGACTTCGACGCATGCGCACTAGCAACCAGCGCTTACCCGGCAGAGTTCGCATTCAGAGCCTGTTACCACATAGACCCAATTAACGCAAAGAGAATAGTGCATACCGGCGGAAGTAAATTGTCTTATGTTTTCAAAGAAATGCGGTAGGCGGCGTTAATGATCACATAAATAATATGATGATTGGTGCATCCCGCCCCAGGAGAGGAATATAGAAGAAGGTTGAGGAAATGTGGCATGACATGGACATTGCCAAGACCATCCAAAGTTGATGACAAGACACAGAGAATACTATTCAATTAGGCTACAAAGAGGCCTACAGCAACATCAAAGGAGCTGCAGGAATTTCTGTCAGTAATTAAGGGGGTGATTCAGAGGTGGACACAAGTAAACCATTGAGTGCAAGCACTCAATCCCAATGGTTACTGCCGGGGGCCGCAGATCAGAATTGCATGGTTTGACTAACATGACAAAGAGTTCAAGGTGTTGACTTGGCCACTTAATTCCTCAGATTTCAATCCAGTCTGAGCCATAGAAGCCACACCTCGCAACTTACAGGATTTAAAGGATCTGCTGCTAATGTCTTGGTGCCAGATAACACAGGGCATCTTTAGAGGTCTTATGTAGTCCATGTCTTGACGGATCAGAGCTATTTTGGTGGCAGAAGGGGGACCTACACAATATTAAGCAGGTGGTTTTAATGTTAATGTCCTCCTGCCATAACATTACCCAGCCTTAAACTAGCCAGTCCAGAGCTGGAATTCCTCGGAAACTGGGGACCAATGGCATATCTATAATCGGTGTGTGGTGCACATGGGCCCACACCACACAGCCTGCACCCATATATAGTTATACTTACCTCTTCGCAGTCTCCAGAGTCCTGCATCTGTTAGTGACCCGGAGCTGCACAACAGCAAATATCACACAGAAAATGGTGCAGTAGCCATTTTCACTGTGATTTGTGAATGCGCACTAGAGATATCCCTGGGAATAAGGTGCAAATCTTCCTGGATACCTGCGCATGCGCAGTAGACTCTGGCACCAGTCCAGAGTCTACTGAGCTGCAAGAGAGGAGGGGGCCCACATGGAGGCTGCACAGGGCACCCTTTTCTTTTATATCGTCCCTGGTGGGGACCCCCCCCAAGGGACAAGTAGCCCTGGGTTGAAAGCCCAGTGCTCTTTCCCACATCCTGGGGCTACCATCCGCCGGTGTATTCACCCAACTCACACCTGATGCACTACAATGCTCAGCATTACCCTAAATTCCATTCTGCTATATTCCACACAGATTGCCTACTGCTGTTACACCTGTGCTATCCCTGTGTCATGTGTTACCTGCTGTTCTACCACATTACAATAAATTTGAGCAGTGGTTAAGCATACCACGTGTGGACTAACTTCCACCAGCACCAATACCTACATTACACACACACACTACCATCAGTACATTGGCCAATACATGTGTTCCTGGGAGTAATGTCTCATCTAGAGGACTACTACACTAAGCAAATTCCTCTACACATATCCATGACAGCTTTACTCTACTACTACTATCTACTGTCACCATCCTACTACTATCTACTGTCACCATCCTACTACTATCTACTGTCACTATACTACTACTATCTACTGTAATCATCCTACTACTATCTACTGTCACCATCCTACTACTATCTACTGTCACCATCCTACTACTATCTACTGTCACTATACTACTACTATCTACTGTCACCATCCTACTACTATCTACTGTCACCATCCTACTACTATCTACTGTCACTATACTACTACTATCTACTGTCACCATCCTACTACTATCTACTGTCACCATCCTACTACTATCTACTGTCACTATACTACTACTATCTACTGTCACCATCCTACTACTATCTACTGTCACCATCCTACTACTATCTACTGTCACCATCCTACTACTATCTACTGTCACCATCCAACTACTATCTACTGTCACCATCCTACTACTATCTACTGTCACCATCCTACTACTATCTACTGTCACCATCCTACTACTATCTACTGTCACCATCCTACTACTATCTGCTGTCACTATACTACTACTCTCTACTGTCACTATACTACTACTATCTACTGTCACTATACTACTACTATCTACTGTCACCATCCTACTACTATCTACTGTCACTATACTACTACTATCTACTGTCACCATCCTACTACTATCTACTGTCACCATCCTACTACTATCTACTGTCACTATACTACTACTATCTACTGTCACCATCCTACTACTATCTACTGTCACTATACTACTACTATCTACTGTCACCATCCTACTACTATCTACTGTCACCATCCTACTACTATCTACTGTCACTATACTACTACTATCTACTGTCACCATCCTACTACTATCTACTGTCACTATACTACTACTACTAATTTATATATAAAGTGTAAGACTTATTACACAGCTGGCCACTGAGAGAATCATGATGCAAACAACATAACATACAATGACATGACAGTTTACTGGTTACAGGATGGTGGGAGAATATTGTGCTGTGTGAACACCAGAAACATAGAATTTGGATAACTTTAGGATCATTTTGGAGTCTGTTACCGGTGTTACAGGCCAGGATATCTGGAAAAAGAATAGCTTAGAGTAGGAGAAAATAAGGATGGGCTGATTGGGAGTAATGTGGAATTGACAAAGAATATAACATTGTATAATTCAGAATAGAGAGATATGGGAAGATTGAAAGAACCAATAATGAGAGAACAGGTAACTGGTATGGGCAACAAAATGGATGACCTTATGAAAGGATTACCCCACCATGTGATTTTAGTTGAAGTTATAGGACCTCATTCAGAGTCGGTCGCAAGCGCCGATGCGCTCGTAACCGACTCGATGGTTTGGCCTGCGCACGCACAGCGGCTGCACTGCGCGTGTGCAAGCCCCCGAGCGACAGAGAAACTCTGTCTCTCCGGAGCTCGTTACCAAAGGGGCGGCTGTTGATGTTGATCGACAGCTGACCCCGTTTGGTAGGCGGGCTGGGGGGGTGGTTTCCAAAATGGAGGCATTCCTTTACGAACGCCTACCGTTTTGTGGGCGGCCGCACTGACGTAATCAGTGATGTCAGTGGGGAGCTTCCATTACGAGTGCCCAGACCCAACCTTTGGGTCTGGTCATAAGCCCCGATGGTCGCGATGGTGATCACCATTGCAACCATCAACCTGGTTGGTCGTTAAGCTGTGGGTGGTAACCCACAGCTTAACGATCGACAAGGAGGTGGCCGTTCAGGATGCAAGCGGCCCCCTGATTCAGTGCGACCGCTTGCAACTAACGACCGCCTCAGAATGAGGTCCATAGTGTGACCGGTCCAGCCTGCCTACCCTGGTGGTGAACACTATAGATGGATAACTCCATGCTCATTGGCCCTCTGTTTAAGTAGGAACTTGTACATTGCTTGATGACCATGGACTTCATGTACCCCCACAATGATGGACTATTCCAACAGGATAATGCACCTTGTCATCAGTCCCAAGTTGTCCAGAATTGGTTCGAGGAGCATTCCGACGAATTGCATGGCCACCACATTCGCCCAACATGAACCCAATTGAGCATTTATGGGATGTGGTGGAGAGGTCCATTCACACCCAAGATCCTGCACCTGGGACAACATCTCTCCAGTGGTCTTCCATGGAGAAATGTTTTGCAACTGATGCCATATTGAGTTGCTGCACTTCGCCAGTCTAGAGGTGATCCTACTCAATACTAGGTATCTATTCCATGGCTTATGGCACTTCAGTGTGTATGTAGACAGACAGACAGACAGACAGACAGACAGACAGACAGACAGACAGATAGATAGATAGATAGATAGATAGATAGATAGATAGATAGATAGATAGATAGATAGATAGATAGATAATGTTAAAACATTAACAATATATAAATATATTAAAGTGGAGTGGGCAATAAGCGGCCCTCCAGCTGCTGTTAAATTACACATCCCAGCATGACATGCATCAGTTTTAGCATGGCGATAAAGCAAATCTGTTGCAGGGCATACTGGGATGTGTAGTTCTACAACAGCTGGAGGTTCGCTTACTGCCCACCTCTATTAAAAAGGTTTGGCCCAGGGAAAATTACCATTTATAATTCGTTCTTATTTAACATCATTCTCCATTACAAAATTGGTGTTTATTGATTTATACAATAAATTTCAGGTCAAAAAAGTTACATAAATATGTTTAGAAATTCTTGTCTCAGTGAAAATAAAGATAATTCATCTTCTTCAATGACATCCACAGGACTTAACTACCATGTTCCGGTGCTTTTTCAGTATTACATTGTTATTGTTGTCATAATAAAGGACTGATGTTGCTGAGAGCTTTGTGGGTGCACAGCAAGCTTTGGGAACACTTTCTGGCTTCATGAGATGTACCTGGAGGGGTAAATGCCAGTTACTGCCAAATACTGTATATCATTATTGTATGATCTAAATGAATGAAACAAAGCATAAATTAGAAGGACAACAATTGCTCTGTATTAAAACAAACACACCAAAATAAACTATATAAAAACTATAAAGAAAACAATGCATAAAAGAGCAAGTCATCCCGCTGAGTAGTTCGATTATTTTTCTTTTTTTTTATGAATGTTTTCTTTGTCAGAATGTTTGGAAGATTACATTTGATTCCCTATTACTGCACCATTCGTAGCCTGCATTGAGCAGCACTCAGTAATATGCCTCATAGATAGCCACACGCTTGACATGCATACATGTTGGTCTGTCTCTTGTGTTGTTAATTCGTGTTAAGTTTCTTCTTATGTTCTTATTTACTTGTGGAGAAATAAAATCACAATTTCATATAATAAAATAGAGATCTTCTAGGATAGGGAGAAATACTCACCCTTTTGGCTGTTTTCTCCAATTCATGCTCTCTTTCCGTTCTAAATAAAAACTAACAAAAATAAAGCCTGTCTGCACACTGCTGTCACTGTTTCACTCAGCTCCATTCACGTTTCATTTTACCCAGACTGCTTGAAGTTGAGTAAATGGTAACACTACCCCTAAATGAGGCAAATCCTGAATGTAACCCTGCGTTTGTAAGCACATTGATGTGAGGAGAAAAACAGCACATTTTTTAGATCTGTAATTGAATAGGAAACTCTGACCATAAGGATTGGACAGTAAACTACCATGGGTGGTTGTGGCAGCCGTGGCTCTTCTCCTGGCAGCAGACCTGGACTGATCATCAAAAGGTTCTGTCATTTTACAGAAGGGCCACTTACTTAATAAGATAAGTGGGTCTCATGATTTACCTGTCAAAATTTGGTGATAAATTTAATGAAACAAATTACTCTGCAAACTATAGCATTTATATTTCTTGTAATGAACATAGGCATAGGGGTCAATTCAATCAGCCACGAGGAAGCGACTTACTGTTGCAATAGCGAGGACACGCCAGCAGTGGCAACTCATCTTACACCCTCGACCAGAAAACATGCACTGTTTGGGGTCCTGAGGAACGAGTTTGAGAACCTGTGTTCGAGAAGGTGCTAGTACAATGTGATTAGTTGCTATGGGCAACATCTCCACTTCTAAAAACCTGCACTTTAGTAAATATACCCCCAGTTCTCTATTTAGAAAATCATTAAGAAATAACTTTTATTAAACACGAATAAAATTAAAAATATGTATTATAATCATTGAAAGATAAAATTTTAAATATCGGATAAGTGACAAAGATCAGAAAATAGTAATTAAAATTGCTGTGCTTGTGGACCTACAGCCAAACAAAACAATTATATACAGTAATCAATAGTTATGTCTGTCATAAAAGCTTTATAGTATAATGAGGTACACGGCTATCCTGTTAAATAAATGTGCTCCAGTTTTATAGAATCAAGACTTAGCAGGGTAGATGTGGTTGGAGTAATGAGCAATCTGGACATATTTCTTTGTTGATGTTGTGCAGATATAATGGTAATGACAATTGTGGGTTCTTCCCCACTCTCCTGCTTAGAGATAGGACGTCCAGCAGACTGCCTCAGTAATGAAGGGCTACGTATATTATACTATATAAGTGACGCTATACCACCACCGTTGGTACAGCACATAAGTACTACTGCCACCAGGGTCGGTGCTAGGGTGTTCAGAGCCCCCCAGCAAACTTAACATTTTCGCCCACCTACAAATATGTCCTTTTGATATGTCTCATATTTAGTATTTACGTTATGCCTCACAGTAAAGCCCCTTATTCACCTTTTGCTACACAGTAGTGCCCCTTACACACATTATCCCACTCAGTAGTACCCCTTAAGCCACAACAGCATCCACTTCTGAACCAGGCCCACTGTGAGAAAAAATAACACATTACACTGCCCACTAACTGCAACCAGATATTTCCAATTGTTATTGCTCAATCTCTCACAACATGGGTTCATTCATATTGTTGATCATAAACTGCTTGTTTCAGGTCCTGCTACAGAATCTTAGGCAGAGATGTACTAAATAGGAAAATGAAGAAAAACCCTCGAAAATGCAGTTTTCGGGGGGGGGGGGGGGGTTACCACATTCCAAATATGTACAAAACACTGGAATGCATTGTCTCGATGGGTAATGCCACCTATGGGCTTCTTTTCAGGATGCTCCAGTCTGGGAGAGCCCCCGCGGCCCACGCCCTTCTGCGCATGTGCAGAAGGACGCCAGAGGGTCTTCTGGGTGTTAAAAACGGAAGTCCTTCTGCCCTGCAGCATTGCAAAGGAAAGCTCTTATCGGGAGAGCTGTCCTTTGCGATATTCTTGGTACATACTGTGGTAATGAACTGCGATATGTTCCCGAAGACAGGTGGGATGTAAAGCGATGCTTAGTACATCCCTCCCTTAATGAGGTTCAGGCCTGGGCTTTGATAATTTAAAATCTTTACATTTTGGATTTGTTAAATTTACTTTTGTATCTCTGTCTGTGTTCTAAATATTATTTTGAAATGTTTAAATTTTAAGTGACGGCACTCATTAGGCCTGATTCAGAGATGTACGCTATTCCAATAATTATGAAGTTGAGCGATTATTGGTAAACTGTGCAAGCATCACGCCAAGGTACCTTTACAATGCTCCTCGCAGTGAGAATCTCTTCACAAAGTGATTGACAGTCAGGGCGCGTTTGTGGGAGATAATGGGGAGTGGCGGCAAAAAACGCAGACGTGTCCTGGCCATTCTTGGGGTGTGCCAAAGGCTGTGTCTGCGATCCTATGGTAGTTCCGATGTCTCAGTTCAGGCGGCCATTCTGCATGACCATAGGTCTACTCAGATGGGCGATTATCGAATGATCTGCAATGGCGGCTGCAAATTTGTACGCACATGCTTGGATCTGCAAAGCCAGTGGGTGTCTCGATAGATTTGCAGCCGGCTACAGATTTAGCATATTGTCGTACATCTCTTAATCGGGCCCCTTGTCATGTCTGTTACATGGTAAATGTAATCTCCTAAATTATTTCTTTTAACTGGCAGATTTTGATTAACTGACACCCAAAATTTCCTCCTGGGTGATATTTCTAGAACAATTCAGCAAATTTTGGGTAAAGATAATCATAAAAGTTATATAAAACTATTGTTTCTTTTGTTTAGCGATGTATTTTTTTGATATGTGCAGCCAGGTCCACTTGAAGCTGCTTCACGTATTTTAAAATGGCCACCGCAGCTCCTGACTGGGCATGGTCGGGGCTGTGGTGGGGAGATGGAAAACCTTTAGTGCAGTGTAACAAAATGTCTTTGTGGGAGAAACAAGTGCTGAGCACCAAACCAGGTTAAGTGGCTGCGACATTACAAGAGTTATGTCCCAGTGCATAGTGTTTTTAAATTAATGTATGTGTAAATAAACGTTTTAGGATGTTTTAGTACACAAATGTATTTAACTGTGTTTCTCATCATAATTAATACTAGATATCAGCACCTTAAAAAATTTTATGCAAAAAAAAGAAAGTTTTAAAAATATAAATATAGATCTTCATTAGAAAACATGGCTCCCAGACTGAGGTATTTACACATACACAAGCAACAAATGAGATCCCTGTAACCTCGTGAGAGCTGAGGGCCTGATTCAGACCCGGTCGCAAGCGCTGAGCGCTCGCAACCGGGTTGATGGTGGCCCACAGCGCATGCGCACGACGGAGCCGTCTCTGTCGTGCACATGTGCGAGACCCGGCTAGCGGCGGGCAGTCCGTCGCTCCGGGTCTCGCACCAAAGGGGGCGAGCTGTCGATGTTGAGTGACAGCTCACCCCCTTTGGTGGGCAGGTTGGGGGGGGGGGTGGCTGCCCAAACGGAGGCGTTCCCGAGGGAACGCTTGCCGTTTGGGGGCGGCCCCACTGACATCATGAGTGATGTCAGTGGAGAGCTTCCGGCTCTGCTAGAGCTGATAGCTCTCTGGGGCTTGTTATGAACGAGACCCTAGGGTCTCGTCGCAAGCCCGATGGTAGCGATGGTCTTGACCATCGTGACCATCATCCTGGCCGCTCTCAATAGCTGTGGGTGGTCACCCACAGCTATGTGAGCGGCCAAGAGGCCGCTCCAAAAAGAAAAAGCCCGGCCCTGATTCAGAGCGAGCGCTCTGTCAGAGCGAGCGGCTCTGAATCAGGCCCTGAGTCTTGGACTGCAGGGCTGTGATAGCATCAGCATAGAGGGACTGCTTCAGAGTTGTACGGTATTGCACAGCCGCTGCGACTTTGCATGCAGCAACTGTGCAATAATATGCTAATGCCGCATGAGGCGCCATGTGTAAATAGAAATCTCTTATCGGCTTTTGCAATCCACTGCTGCATCCGAAGACTCAGGAATCGGATCACTTGCGTGAAAATCGGCCATCTCAGCAACCCCCGGGTTACTTAGGATGGCTGGTATTTTCACGTTACCAGGGCCAGTGAAGTTGTTCATAAACCACTGGATTTGCGTGAACCAGGCCCAGAGCTCCATTAACTACTCCCAAAGTGAAATTTAGAGAACTGCAGTCAGATAAATATAAAATATATTATACTCAGAAAGAGTATGAGAGCATGTATTATCAAGTATATTTACTATATTTTAAATAAATGTATTTAGAGAAATGTACCTATATCCCTGGTGGCCCAGCAGGGATCTAAAGCACTTCAAGGGCAGTTGGTTTCTCCAGTCCCCATAAACAGAGTGCTATTAGCAGGGCTGTAACTAGGGTGGTGCAACCTGTGCCATGGCACAGGGCACCGCAGGGCAGGGGGCGCTGTTTGGGCCTGGCAATTTTTCTGTTTATAATCATTCTCACTTGTAGCTTCCTCTTCTTTTATCCCCAGCATCACCTGGCTTCCTCTATCTCTTCCCTGGCCCTTCCCCATGAAGCCATGGCCCTTTTTCAGGTGCACTATCTTATGTCCCTATTTGACTTAATTAGTACCTCAGTCAATTTGATTTAACCACCTGAGCTCAACCATGGATATCTCTAAAGCCTGAACTGTTGGGGAGCCTTGAGGACCACGTTTGGGAACCTCTTCTTTAGGTGTATGAAACATTAATGTACAGTATGACAAAAGGGAGCTGAGCAGTGACGATTTTAGTGCAGCAAGTCAATGAAAAAACGGTCCCTGGTAGGCGTCTGTCTGTTTGCTCGTGCTAATCTCGAGAATTTTGATGCAGTTTTCATTATTCTATAGAGCATTTGTCGAGGAAGGTTTAGGTCAGAGGTTCCCAAACGTGGTCCTCAAGGCTCTCCAACAGTTCAGGTTTTAGAGATAACCATGGTTGAGCAGAGGTGACTTAATTAGTACCTCAGTCAATTTGATTTAACCACCTGAGCGCAACCATGGATATCTCTAAAGCCTGAACTGTTGTAGAGCATTGAGGACCATGTTTGGGAACCTCTGGTTTATGTGTATGAAACATTAATGTACAGTGTGACAAAAGGGAGCTGAGCAATGCCGATTTTAGTGAAGCAAATCAATGAAAAAACGGTCCCTGGTAAGCGTCTGTCTGTTCTCGAGAACCACTGGATGTATTTTGATGCTGTTTTCATTATTCTATATTCATTTGTCGAGGAAGGTTTAGGTGTATGAAACATTAATGTGTGACAGCCGAGCAGTAACAATTTTAGTGAAGCAAGTCAATGAAAAAACAGATGTCCGAGCGCTTTCTTGGCTTACGGTCCTAAACCATTAAAGATATATCACAACGATAGACTTTATTTTATACCATGTAGAGATTGATTCATATTATCCAGTTTTTCCAGAAAAATTTATGTAAGCCCAGTTTACTGATACAAAATTTCAATTTTTCCCTTTTTTTACCGTTACTGTTTCATTTTTGTGAAAAACTATTTTGTTATTTCAAACAAGTCCAATTCCCGGTAAGAGTCTCCTTTGGCATGACAATAAATAAAGCACCTGGACAGACATTTAATGAGGCTGGAGTTGACCTAACTGGAGACTGTTTTTCTCATGGACAGCTTTATGTGGCCCCTTTGCGTGTCACGCCAAAACCAAATCTTTTCGTGTTGACGTCAGGAGGAAATATTACTAGTGTCATCTACAAGGCAATCTCATAAGACCTTGGTTAAAAAAAGACTATTGCCGTAAATTCAAAATTGCTCCTGTGCGAAGCCGGGGTGAGTCACTAGTTCATAGATATTTCAAATGTAATATCAAAATCTCTGAAGATGTATTTGGTTTAATGTTGGACAGCTAAGAGATTACTAATATCCCCAATCCATTGCTGCAAATATTTAATTGAAGGTAAAACCATGCAGAAACCCCCATTCCTACAGTTTATGGCCAGAAATACCTACTGCGGGAAATATCTGTGTTAGACATAGTAATGCTGCAGTCCACAGTCCTTATTATTCTCAGTGGAGCCTGCAACATGGACAATTTATCAAGCACCAAAAAGATTAGCCTTCTGGAGCTTGGTCCCCAAAGCTAACTACATCATAAGTTGGTATTTCCTGTTGTATCCCTATGGCAGGCCTGGCCAACCTGTGGCTCTCCAGCTGTTGTGAATCTACAAGTCTCAGCATGCTTTACCAGCTGTTTGTTGGGAGGTTATGCGGGGTCATGTAGTTTCACAACAGTTGGAGAGCCACAGGTTGGCCATGTCTGCCCTTTGGGGAGAGCATTGTCTTAGAATGATCCGAAAATTCCTCCCTGGCATCCTCCATGCCCCTCCCCTCCCAGAAATTTGCAAAATTATAAATCATGTGCAACTTTATGGCCACATGTGCAGTGTCAGAGTAGGCAGTAAAGTAATAGCGATAGCTATCAATTGTTCAGTTTTACCTGTTAGTTTCCCTCCACTCTGTCCGTTTTGTCTGCCTCCTCTTCTGTACTCCCTTAGCCTTTTCTAATCTCATGGCCGTTCCCTACTCTTGGTGTATGCTTATGTCCATTCTTGCCCAGGCTAGCACTTACATGGTCCTGTTTGGCTTTCCTTCCTCCCTCATTCACTGGTCATGGCCAAGCCTACTAGGTTAAATTGATCTCTTTAAATGTGATAGGGCTTAATATCCCTAAAACTTAGAGACCATTGTGGAATCTAATATCATTGATATTACATTTCTTCAGATACATTTTTTGTAGCAATAACAGGACCAATCATTGATGTCAATAGGGTTGGTGTCACCCAGCGCAACAAAGGCGCACACAAAAAGGGGCCTTATGGTACACCCCCATTTTCATTACTCTGGGGGCATGTCCAGAACTCCCAGCGATGCTTCATAAATATCAACATAAATACTATTTATGGGACAAAAACACTGGCACAATACTTGATAGAGCTCTCCACTCCCAAAGAACCCAAACTTATGTGCATAATTTTGAGGGTGACAAAGGAAATAGTCTTCACCACTGATAAAATTGCAGAATCCTTACTGGTCTATTTTACAAAACTCTATAATTGGAATAAGGAACAAACCTATTTTGATGACAATCTTTTAAAGCTGAAATCCTGGACTATTTGCAGTCCATCCATTATCTGCAGGTAACTGCCAACTCCTTGAAAAAATGTTTACGAAGGGGGAGCTGGATGCAGCATTCCCAATGGCAAAGTCCATCTTCGGATCGTTTACTACAAAATCTTTAGAGACACTCTCATGCCCCTATTTCTAAGGGCTTGTAATGAAGTGTCTGGCGAAGATGCTTTTTCCCCACAGTTCCCTATAATTCCCAAAGAAGGTAAGGGCCTATCCCAGAACTTAAGCTATAAGCTGATATGTTTTAAATGTGGACCTCAAATTATTGAACAGTTGTTGGACATCATTCTTCTAGACTAGATCCGTCATTACCATGGGGCATTTGTGATTGTCAGAGGCAAAGGACAACACCACTAGGGTAATTGATTAGTTATGTCTTTTTTATTCTTTTCTTGATGGGCATGTAGAATGTGTTTGTCAGAGTGGACTGGCATTTTATGTCAGGCCTGGCAGAGCATTTGAGATTGGGTTCTACTTGTCCCCATAGGATCCTCACGTTCTCTATAGATCTCCCTCGGCTACAATTATGGTTAATGGTGCCATTAAGGAAATAAGAAGTGGAGTCTACGCTCATTCTTAATTTTTGCCATTTGCATGTTTATGAACATCATAAACTGGGTAAATGTTTGTAATTTTGATATGAATAATGTTTGCAAAAGTATTTTTATGTAGTGCAAATATTCATTATTTTATACTCATTTTAGCTGCTATTTATTAATAGTTATTTGTATAGCTCACACATATCCTGCAGCATCTTATAGAGAATACTTATATATTTCCCTGACCAGTGAGGCTTACAATCTATATTGCCTAAAACATGAACACAGATACAAATTTACAGTACACACTAGAGTTAATCTTTTGTCAGAACCCTAGCAGTATGCTTTAATGAATACTAAGGGGGAAGTGCATAAGACATTCACAGGAAGTTGTGTATTTGCTTACTGAAAAGGTTCTTTAACTTTTTCTTCTGGTCTCCAAAATGTATCTGTTTATCAGGTTCACAAATGATTGTTAAAACAAAAATATAATTCATAGGTTAAGAACATACTTACCTACTCTTCCGGAAGGTCTGGGAGACTCCTGATTATCAGGTAGTCCCCCAGATTCCCAAAGAGTGGGTAGATCTCTCGTATTCCTTACCACTTCCTACTGAAGTGGGCAGGAAGGTGAGATATATGGGTAATTGTGGGTCTGTAGGGAGGGAGCAGGGTAAATAATATGAAGCAATTCATGGCATTTTTTCCACAACGAGGGCAGGGCCCAATGACATGAATAGCCTTGCCCCTCCCCCAGAGTAGTCATCTGCATCTCCTCACCTCACCTGGCATCGCTTCTCCTGGAGAGAAGAAATGAAAAGTTGGCAAGTATTGTTAAGAATCCTTGCCCTAGTTAGTATCTCAGCAAACCTGTAGGTTACAAAAATATCACTGATCTTTAACTTCATTGCTGCTGTCCATAAAAGTGAGTAATGGGAAATTGTAGCTATTGCCTCTATGGAATTCCAATAAAGAAACTAATTAGATAATTACTATATAAGGGTGTAATTCTTCTTTATATTTCGCTTTACCGCTATTCTTATAACTATTGTACAAAACCCTGCTGATGCTCCAATTTTAGCCATGTTTGATCTAGATTTAACCCCAGTCATCCCCTGTGTGAGACTTCATACACCTCCTGTGGGTATGTCCCAGGTCCATCACTTGTTGACGTCCGCATCAGTTAATTATTTGGCTACCTACATATTCATTTTCCTTACTCATGGTTATACTGTATGTTGAGAAACTAGATGGCTCTGTCTTTGTTGTGTGTTGTATGATTGAAAACTGTAAATAAATTCTTTAAGATCACATATAAAAGTACTGAGAACCATTCCTTACCAGTGACTGTAGGATGGCATGGTTGGTGGCATTCATACAAGAGTCAAGTGGAAATGAGCATTCTCCCTCGCAGTAAAATGCTGAGTACCCCTGAGGAGCAATTACCCAGTCCTACAAAAGTAAAAATATATCAAAACTATTATATGGTATAAGCATAATCTTCTCGTTGAGGGCTTGATTCAGAGTTGCACGCAAAGTGGACGCATCTGCGTGTTTCACACTACACATGCCCCCGAGTCGGACATATGCATCGATGCGCATCTGCAGGTGATTCATTCATGCACATTTCAGCCGCATCTCCACTTGCAGCTAAATAGGTGTTAATGGGCGCCAACAGAGAATTTGCATGTACGATAAGTTTGCCGTCAGCATTGAGATGGAATTGCGTGCTATATCAGAGGTGAGTGTATGCACAGATCCAGCTGACTTCAGACAGATCTATTGCAGCATGAATGTGGCTGGTGCCAATGCAGGCTGTTAGTGATGATGGCTACACTCACAAGCAGATGGATAGGGTCTGTGCGGCTGCATAGATGTGGCCAACGCTGCATACAGGGTGGGAACTACGTCAATTTTCAATTGCAAATTGCGTAAGACTCTGAATCAGCCCCAAAACAGTTTTATTTCTTTAACTTTAAGGGAGTAGAAGTGACAGGCACAAAGGGAGGACACAGTTATAGAGGTAACAAGAAATTACTGGGCCATATCGCGAGATGTAGTCAGCATCCCACCGTGCGGGATGCTGATGGCCGAAATACAGGTGCCGAAATACCGTCAGCGTCGGGATCCCGGCACCAGAATCCCGACTGCTGGCATCCCAAAGGTAAGTATCGGGTGTTGGGGGGAGGGTTAGAGTGCGGGGTTAGGGATAGCCACAAGGAGGAGGTATAGGGTTAGGCACTAGGGGGGAGGGTTAGGTTTAGGGTGCGGGGGGGGAAGGTTGGGTGTAGGCACCGGGAAGGAAGTGTTAGGTTTAGGGTGCGAGGAGGGGGAAGTTAGGTTTAGGCACTAGGGGGGGAGGTTAGGGTTAGGGGTAAGGGTTAGTCTTACCTTAGTTGCCGTATGGGTGTCGGGTGTCGGGATGACCCGACAGCCGGGATCTCATACCCAACCCCATATCACTCCCTGACTTAACTTCATCTTATATAACACGTACATAAAGTTCATAATGACTGTCCATAGTTGCCAAGCTGAGACAAGTGTATGCATCACATACAGTAACACATCCGTACTGTCCTCAGTAGATGCTGAAGCTTATTGCTGCTGGATTTCTTTTGATTCTGGTCCTCGAATGCTAACATGAGATGCAATTATTATAATCCCATTAATAATATCCAAACACTCTTAATGGAACCAGAGAAACTGCAAAACTACAGGAAAAAAATATGTTGTGTAACATAATGAGCATATATATATTGACCTAATTAAGCATTAAGCATTTCCTGAGTGAAGGTTTAGGGGCACACGTAGAGGGAATATCCAGTTGTCCGGAAACGCCTCATATTTGAATCGTGACAGTTATGTGGTTAAGAAATAGACCTTCTTGAATCCTCTTGATTAATACTTGTATTAAAACAATAAACAACTATACTTTGCAGTATAAGACTAATATTTGAGAAGATCTGCTTTTGAGGTATATTTATTAAGCGATGGGTTTTCAAAGCCACAGGTTTAATAGGGCAGCAGTGTTTTCCATTCAGTACTGTTGTCCTTTGAAATCCCATGGCCAAAACCACCTGCAAGCAGCATATTTGAAAAGCTGATGCTTAACAAATATATCCCAATAGTTTTAGGAAGTTTGGCTTCGGCATAATGACCACTGCAATTATTTTTACTTTTTTTTTGCCCTAGTGTATTGTTCTTGCTCTAGTCTTAAAGTAAGTTATATGTATACGTCTCTTGGCTACTGAGAATGATATGAAGTTCTGGGTGAGAAACTATCAAACTAATACTATTACTAACTATTTGTCCCTTAAGCAGTGGGCATATTGGCCCATTCCTTGCCAAATGTGGGCTAACCACACTTTTGCTATTCTAATTGTGCCTTTGTGTAAGCAACATTTTGTTTTGTGGGGATTCCCTAGTTTGTTTGGGGTTCAGAGCCCATTTCTCCCCACAAAAAAAGATGTTATTTGTATACATCTGCAAAGATATTGAAGATTGGGGCTAGATCTTTACTTTAAATGGGATTCAGGGTGCACTTTATAAGGAAATGTGAATTTAGAGGTGCCTTCTTATTGTGACAAAATAATGAACGTACAATGGTAACACCTGCTAGAAAGACTTAGAATTGTTGGAAGAAGTGCGCTCCTGCATTACCACCCTCCTGCATTATACAGTTAGGACAGAGCCGGCAGTCGCTAGGACTCGCCGGAGCTCAGCTAAGACGGGTCTGACCTCTGACATGCCTGGCATCTTTACATGTCTTTACTCCCCAGCATCCATGAGGACAGGTTGGACCAGGAGACTCTAACCACCTAAAAACTTTCAGTGCCCCACTGTATGCCCACGAGTACACTATACCAACACCGTTGTACATTAAAAAGGCCATTGCCCCAAAATGGTAGAAGGCTGGACTTCAATGTGATGCATCTACTAATCCCACCATGCATATTTCCAGCTAGATATCACTTGACAGTCCCCAAAGCTAGAATGTGGACATGAACTATGTAGGTGCCATACAGGAAGATAGGTGCATTTACGTAAAAGTGAAATTTGCTATGGCGGTACATTTGTTCTGGTTCTCATCACCTCCAAAACTGCTCCAAACTGGTCCAAAGATGCAACTTGTCTGACAAAACTGTTATTATTGAAAGTGCTAAGGTGAATGAGTCAGTTATTTTATTTTATTTGTACTCACTAATTAAAATGTATATAATTCAAATAAGGAAAAAATTAATATAATTAAGTGTATTTAATTTTAAAATTTGATCTCTATTTTATACTTCAAGTTCATCCAGTCTATATTACAAGCCAATGTTCAGTTTTTACCCCAATGTCAACATTTTACTACAAGTTGTACATATACTTAATTTTTCTGCAATATGCAGTTGCGATGTTAAGCTTTGTACGTCACCTAAAATTACTGTACTCCAACATCGCACCTCTATGGGGTGTGAGGCAAAATCTATGATATTGGTGTCCTAGAGGTGCCAGCGTTCTGATAATTTCTCATACTCTTTGCTTCTAATTCCCCTATTAGTATGTTGGCAGCAGTAACAATGATACATTCCCATCGTCAGTTTAATCAACAAATGTCTGCTCCTGTGGTGTAAAGCCATTGCTGCAGGACACAGGGTCCCAAGGTCCCCGACAATCACTGGGGGTTGTTGCAGTGAGAAGTAAAACACTTTGAGTTTTCCTTTTAATAAGCCAATCAAAAGTGTATTTCATTATGTAAATACTTATAAATAAGAGATTTTATTGTAATTATAGGATAGTTGTAGAAAAACAGTTCTTAGTTTAGTTCTGTCAATAAGTCAAAAGGCAATGTAGAATGATATGAAATGATAGGGTAAATGGGTTGTGATGAAAGAAAAAGAATGGACAAGGGAGAGAAAAGTGAAAGGGAAGCTCAGAAAATCCATGAAGGATGTTTACCAGCCATCCTAAGTCCCGAAAGCTGACATACAACTCATGCCTTTTGCAAACTTGTCTGCCGTCTGGAACATGTACATGATCTGAAATTACAGTGTATAATTTCAATTATAATGTATTTTTATGTTAAATGCATTTAACCAGGAACATTTAGGAATAAAAAAAATAAAAAATAATAACAACTTTATACTCACAAGTGTTGGGCCTGAATATCATAGACATTTCACAAGTAGCACAATTTATATATATATATATATATATATATATATATATATATATATTATATATATATATATATACACACACTAAACGGACAAATTGTTAGCAAACTAAAGTGGTCTTCTAAAACCCTAGACTAATACACACAAACACACTTTTACATACCCGCATACATCCAAGAGGGAAAATAAATATTTCTGCAATTCTGTTTATGCTCAAAGTATATTTGTATATTTCTGTTGCCTTTGCTCAGATTTTGAATACACAATTATTTATACTGCTTTAGTTCTAAAAACATACAACACTGTTTCTCATAGCAACTCAAGGCCAGGATTTATCAAGTCTCACTGAACAATAAACAATAATAGTATAATCCATCTTTTCTTGTCAGATAGATTTTGTGTCTCCTTTGTCACATACAACATTTTCTGTACTTAAAGGGGAAGTATCAGGAGAAGACAGAATTGGGAGAAATATAAAATATTTACTGCTCTACCTCCGTGTTTTAGTTGTTAGATATTTGTGCTCCGGTTATGGTCTATACTTGTGCTGTCACAGGCCATCGCAGTGTATGTGCCAGAAATTAATAACTGTGCATGCTCATGGTGCATAGTAAATTTTAAATTGGGTTATGCAGGACGAGATATAATTATAATGCCGATACCCGGGAAGCCATCTGACGGAATCCCAGATACTAAATCTCGACATAGGACTAAAGATAGGCGTCGAAATCCTGACGCCTATCTTTAGCCCAACGACGGAATCCTGACAGAATGCTTCCCGAACGAAGGTAAGCGGGGACAAGGTTAGCGTTAGCTGCGGGGGGGGAGGGTTAGGTTTAGGCACCCCGGGAGGACTTAGGGTTAGGCACTGCCCGAGGAGGGTTAGGCTAGGGGAGAGGGGGTTAGGGTTAGCCACCCCCCTGGGAGGATTAGGTTTAGGGTGTGGGCAGGGGAGGTTAGGTTTAGGCACCCCCGGGGGGACTTAAGGTTAGGAACCACCCTGGGAATGTTAGGGTTGGGCACCCCTAAGGGAGGCTTAGGGTTTGGGGGGGAGAGGGGTAGGGATAAGGTACTTACCTTTTCCGTCGGGATTCTGACCGTTTGGTCTTCCGGCGTCGGCATTTTCACCCAGCGGCTATGCATACCCAACCCATGCAGGACACATTTATTTATGGAGGGACTGTCAACTCTTTGGTCATTTTTTGAGCACAGACTACTTAAAACCTGGGGTTCTAGTTATAAAATGTACTTAAATCAAATTAATAGGGTCTATAGAATGATTGAAAATAATATTATTGAAAATTATATATAATTATATATTTTCTGAGGCACATATATGTCAAACCATATATACACAATATTATACAAGGTGGTTTAATTATATTGCAATATCAGAGATCAATAAAGTCAGTCAAAGACTATGGGGTAAATTTACTAAAGTGAGAGTTTTTAGTGGAGATGTTGCCCATAGCAACCAATCAGATTCTAGCTATTATCTTCTAGAAGGTGCTAGTTAAATGTAAAGTAGAATCTGATTGGTTGCTATGGGCAACATCTCCACTTCTAAAAACTGTCACTTAAGTAAATTTACCTCTGTGAGTGCACAGTGAGGTTTTTTTAGGCCCAAATATAGGATTTCTGATAACTAACTGTATACAGTCCACCTGCTTCACTCTCTGCCATTGCACACTTGCTAGGAAGCAAATAAGCGTCTAGGGCTAGACAGTATTTGTGTATGGCTCATATGTATCCAGGATGTGACAGGAATGCTGAAAATGTTATCACTGAAATTCATCAAGTACAGTTGAAGACTGACACACTGGGTGAAATGCAGGAAGGGGAGAAATGCGGTTAAACCCCGAAAATGTGGGTTTGACCACATTTCTCAAATGCATTAAGCCCAGGAGTTCACTGCACTCCGGGACCTGGCTGCGGTGGGTAACGCCAGGGCCGGCTCTAGGGGTGTTCAACCAGTGCGGTCGCACAGGGGCACCACCCGTAGAGGGGCGGAACTCCTCCCCAGCATCCCGATTTCAGCGGGACAGTAGTGTCCCGCTGTTCCACCCGCGGGCCGAAGTGGCCCCCGGGTGGTCAAATCGGGAGGTTGGGGACCCCCACGGCTGCAGCGGTGGGGGTCATTCACTGACGGGAGAGGGCTGGCGGAAGCCAAGCCAGTGATCTAGTGCTGGGCTTTACCCCCAGCCTGAGTTTATTTGGAGGCGTTCCATGTGGCCACGCCCCCAAATTTGACGTTAGGGCGACATCTCGAGAGCCGGCACAGGGTGCTCCGAATCCTGGAGCCGGCCGTGGGTAACGTCATCTTCCTGATGGCATTACCCAAAGAAGCTTATGGGCTTCTTTCCACAGAGTGCTGATAGAGGGATCCAATCGGATTACCAACGCCGGCATGCATGCGATGACTGGCGGAATGCATCGCATCGCGAGTGCGATGAGTCATGCATCCTGCCCAATGTTTGTAATTTTAGCTGTTTATCAAAACTTATTCAAGTTACAGTTTTAGAATGAATCTGGATTTAAAGTGCAGACTATCAGCTTTAATTTAAGGGTATTCACATCTAATAGCCCCCATACATCTGCGACGCATTGCCGTGATGTTGCGATTCTGCAACCCGTCATCGCAGGATCAGTGAAATCCAACATGTTGGATTCCACCGATTTTCCGATCAAAATCAAAATATGACCGTGATTGGCAAATCTGTGAAATTTAACATGGTGGATTTCACCGATCCTGCAACGGATTGCGGAACATTGTATGTATGGGGGACTTAAATTGGAGGAAGGGTTTAGGAATTACAGCTGTTTAAGTAAAGTAAAACAGGCCGGCTGCAAATCTTAAGATTGGCCAAATCAGCAGTTTGGTACATTCTTAGAAAAAAGAATGCACTAGTGAGCTCGGCAACACAAAAAGGCCTGGAAGCCCATGAAAGACAACAGTGGTGGATGATTGCAGGATCCTTTCCATGGTAAAGAAAAAACACTTCACAACATCTGTCCAAGTTAAGAACACACTCTAGGAGGTAGGCATACCATTTCCCACTTTGCAAATACAGAGGGTTCAGCACAAGGTCCAAACCATTCATAAGCCTCAAGAACAGAAAGGCCAGAATATTCTTTGCCCCTAAACAAAAGCCAGCCCAGTTCTGGAGCAGCATTTTTTTAACAAAGGAATCTAAGATCAACCTGTATCAGAATGATGGGAAGAAAAAAGTATGGGGAAGGCTTGAAATGGCTCATGATCCTAAGCATACCACATCATCTGTAATACATGGTGGAGGCAGTGTGATGGCATGGGCATGCTTGGCTTCAAATGGAACTGGGTCACTAGTGTTTATTAATGATGCGACAGAAGTCAGAATCATATTTTGGATACAGAATGTAACTTAGTAAGGAAGTTAAACTCATTAATATACTATTCAACCACAATGATACTCTCCGTGTATGTGGCTTCAGTTCCCACCATGCCCTACAAATAAAATCTGTAAACGTGACTCTATAAGACTACATAAAGTAGTAGAAACAGATGAACATATGATGGAAAGTTATTATTTAGTGACCACGATAACTGTCACCATAGTAACAGAAATAAGCAACGTGATGAAACGGAGCACACAGAATCCCCTTCACTCGAGACTCAGCCAATGAAATGGCTGACAGGGTGCAGGAATAGGCTATGAGAACTGCCAGTCAACTAGACGATTGTGGATTGGTTGAAAGCACTGACATTCCAGGAGATGACCATGGATTGGCTATTAACTGTGTCAATCACTTGGGAGACCACTTGATTGTTGAGATGATACAATTTAATAGGTTTCAACCTTTCTATCTGGTTGATCCTATGAAAAAGCTGACTAAGCGAAATGCACGTCGGGAGACACTCTGCACTTGCTGCTAATAGGATACATGCTGCACTATTGCCAGCGTGTATATACTAATATGACTGCCTAATATCTTTGTCATACGCACTAACAACTATACTGGCTAACTGTGACATTATGCACACGCTGATACTATCCTAAATGGAAACATTTATTTATAAGTTGTGACTGATGAATGGTGTATGTATGCTAGACTGTCAATTGTGATCATTACATTCACAATGCTGTCTTAGTATGTGTGAGATGTGTTGGAAATACTATACTATTATTTAATAGAGTGAGCTTTTGTTTAGACAGAATGCAACTGCGATATTAACAGAAGCTATATATCCTTTAGTTCCTCTTTTCATTTTACACTGCTGAATCAGGCAGAATAAATACTAAATCACAGTGGTTTATTCGATAGAGGTGTTTATTCACCATCATATTATGGTAACGTCATATAGACTATACATAGAGATGGCTACATTTACAACATTATATATGTGAGAGAGATATACTGTAGCCAATCAATATGTTACTATAAAATGAGCCTCTGGTTTGGATAATTGGTTACTTTAATAGAATATCCAGATCTTTTTCACTATATCAGTAAGTAATATTTTTATTAGAACTGGATATAAATCAGTAGATCCTACTCCATGACGATTAACAGTGGTTAATCCCTATGTCTAATCAGAGGGTTAAAAAGATTTCAGTATTTCCATACATAAAAGGGTTATAATATCATAGATGATCTCCCTATAATACGATCACCATTATACACCAATCGCCAATATTGAAAAAGTATCATATTTCCACTAATGGATCTTTATTGAATATATTAATACATGACTTTATAAGCACAATGATCACAGAAGTTACTGCCGCTCGATATACAATACTGATAAGAGGACCCTCTTAAGGATAATATTACATTATAAGCGGCAGAATATTAGCCTTTACTGATAACATGTGACAATTATATTGTAACTACAAAGAGATTGAATTTATTTGCAAGTGTTGAGAGCCTCATATTTTGTTTTAAATCACCTTATGTATTGTGTATGTGTCATTTTCTTTATATTTCGCTGTATAATTTTAATTGATCAATAAGTTACATTTTAGTTATTCTGGATCCCAAATTGATGGTATAATACTAATTATTACATCACTGCTAGGTCCGGGTGTGCCTCAAATAGGAATACTTCTTTCTTCTTTGTTTTCATGCGATTTTTATTCCTAGGAGCACCTCCCATTGCGATTATTATGATATACTATAAAAAAAATGTTTTGGAACTTATATAGTAGGGAAGGACCACTGAGAATTTTTGAGTCTGTGCGGGTGTTTTCTGTTGTGTTTATAGAAGTCAGAATCAGCCAGGTGAATTCTGACGTTTATAGTGATATACTGTATGCTTATATTTAGCCAAATTCAGCAAAGTTGATTGGATGCTGCTTCACAGTACAGATGGACAATGACCCAAAACATACTGTGAAAGCAACCAGGAGTTTTTTAAGGCAAAGTAATGGAATAGTCTGCAATGCCTGATTCAATCACCAGATCTCAACTCCATTGAGCATGTATTTCACTTGCTGAAGACAAAACTAAAGGCAGAAAGACCCACAAACAACAAGTGAACACAGCACTAGTAAAAGCCTGGCAAAGTATAACAACGAAGGAAACCCAGCACTTGGTGATGCCCATGGGTTCCAGACTTCAGCCAGTCATTGTTTGCAAAGGAAACTGAACATTTTATTGTCCAATTACATTTGAGCCCATGACAATAGGGGACTGTATATAAAAATGATTGTCATTCCTAAATGTTTCATACAATATTTTTGTTCAACCCCTTGAATTAAAGCTGAAAATCTGCACCACAATTGTATCCCCATTGTTTATTTTGTAATCCATTGTTGTGGCGTACAGAGCCAAAATTCTGAAAATTGTGTACGTGTCCAAATATACATGGATCTAACTGTATAACAACTTCATTGTCCTAAAATTCAGACACCTCATATATTTTTGTTGTCACAGAATTACTAGCAGTGGCTTAAAGCATTCGGTCCACAACTTAAAAGTAACAGGTCAGTAAATGAATATACCCTAGGTTAATTATGCCCTAAATTAATAATTAGTTAATTTTCCTGGAAAAGTTAGTGATTGGTAAAAATCAAACAGGAGAGAAACACAAGGAACAATGTACATAAAATGGTCATTAAACCATGTGAAACAATGCTGCTTTGTGCAGGTGCTTAGTTTGCCTATTTGGTAAATATAACCTTGCTTTATAAACAGCCACCTTATGTCAGTGGAGACACAGTTTAAAAAAAATTAACAAACTACCTAAATATGTAGGGGGTCCTATCATTTTGAATTAAAAATGGTGATACCCATCTGACCTTATTTCCCAAGCTACAATCCAGCTTGTACTTTTATTTTGGTTAATAAATGTGATAAAATATTTATAAAAATATATCCCCACTTATCCTGTTATGTTAGGAGGAACTGGAGTCAGAATTGGGAGAAAATAAGCATGGATAGGAGCCTTGTAACCACGAATTTCTTTTAATAGCTTCTTGTTTTGTCTTACGCAGTATAGCACTAAGACATCTACTGTATTTATTTGGGACAGGACTTACCAAATACACCAGGAAGCTTGTTGGGATGTGGTAAGTCATTATATTTCTTCTGTTGCCTTTTTTTGAGCTGTTTAATTGCTCTTGTAGATCTGATCTGATTTTTGCTTGCCCGGAAAAATGTGACCATAAACGGTTGTTTGGAACGTGGTGCACGCCGTCCTAATATGCCTGCCAAGCTCGGATCAATGCTCTGCCCTGTTACATTAAAACACATCATTAGAAACATGCCATATGGTATGTTTTTGCATTCATATATACAATTTTGTGGTTTCCTATATTCACTCATTCAATGTAGTATATTGTATGAGATGTCTGTGTATTTAGCAATTTATAGAACCGAATAACCCTTTTCCAAGGTATGTGTTAATAGAGCTGGAAGAGACACTCCAAGAATATATATTAGCATAACATGAAATCAAGTCGAAAAGCATGTAATTGCACAAAGAGGCAAATTTTCTGCTCCAAAAACATCAGAATTTCAGACCCACAATCACAGGATTGCCAGGCAATTTTGAAATCCACATTTACACAATCACATACATATAAGAAATAATAAATAAAGGTTGGCAATTAATTCATAGTGCAATCAGAATATTCCATGTCATGCAAATAAGTTGACTTTTTTTCTTCTTTATCTGGTTATTGTGTTTATTTACAGTATAGACTGAATTCAGGAGTACAAGCAATCAATAGAAAAAGTGTAATATAAGAGGGACATTAATACATGCATATTTGTTATCATTTGGTCAAAAAACAAATTTGAATATTCCCATTTGGATCAAAACCATTTATAGGTATCATAGTCTTTAAATATCATTCTAAATAAAACCAGGTTATGAATCACAAAGGGTTAAATCAGGAGCGAAGATTGTTTGCATGATGATCAGTTTACAAACCAGTGGTCTGCTAGAATCCCCTGACATTGAGGCGGAGATTTAATTAGCTCCCGACTTGGCCGAAAATTGCTTAACATGGGTTAAAAGCCTGTGGCTGTGACTTTTTGCTATTCAATTACAAATCTAAGTTAAGTTAATGCGGGCTTTCCATTGGCATTAATGCGGATTTTAGTTTGCAGCTCTAGAATAAGCGAAAAGTAGGAAAAAATTACTTTATTCTAGTGTTAAAAAGACAGGACACAGTGCAGTACCCCTGGGACACTCCTCCCAATGAATAATAATATAATAGGAAAATTGGCTAATAAACACGTAATTTTACAAAGTCGATTTCTCTAAAAAGTAGAAAAATTGGTTAAATGATGTGGGGGCATGTATTTAGAGGTGGTATTTTGAAGAGAAAGGGGGTTTTAAACTTGTAGATGGGAGTTGCAAGGGTTTTTTTTTTTTAACACCTTTTACCAACTTTTATATACGCACTTAAAAATCGCTATACTCTAAACACTTTTATTTGCTGAAATCCATTTGCTAGCCATTATATTTCCATCAGTTATAACAGGTCCAAAAACCAATAATTTTACTGCCTCCAATTATTTGCTTTCAGCCACTAACAGCTTTCTACACTATCCTGCTATCTTATTTCCCACTTTTTGGGAGGTTCAGGATGATTTTCTTAGTCTTTCATGTGCTTCACATAAGTCACACACTGCAGAATTATCGCTTGACATCCCAATTTCCTGTTAGAGTGCAGCTATCAGGATATCAGGAGCGTGCTTCATGAAAATATCCAGCAAAATGCATATAGTGTTAACCCGTGAGCACAGGTCACAGAACATGCGACTAATTAAATCTCCCCCTGCGTATGACATAGTAGTAAAGAGAAACAACACAATAGAAGGCATCTTGCTAGTTGTTCATAACAACTAGCAGAAAGCTTGTGAATAGCTTTGATAGCTAGGAAGTACCTACTGCTACTGGTATAACATACGACTTAAAAAAGATAAGTTGGGAAGTTCTATTACTAAAACTGCTAATTAGAGAATACTCTAGAGGCTACTATACAAAAATTGAATATCACTACTTGGTGAAATTGTTTCTATTAATATTTAGTGCAGAATAAGTTCCATTATTCAATATTTAGCACCCACCTTAGATAGCAGTCACCATTGGCTTGCATGAATACAGACATCAACGTTGTAAAGACTGACATGTTTGTAATGTGAGAGCAAAATCCCACTACGTTAAGGTGCAGTGTTGGCTGCATTTATTCTGTGGTTCTGGGGTGTCTTCATGATTAAACGGAGGATGCAAGCACCAATACCTCAAATCTCAACGTAATTTTATCTGCCTTTACTACACTATCTCACCCACCACAGAGACAGAGTATTGCAGTGGCCGCCATACACTACTAAGAACATCCCAGTGACCGCCCTATAACACAAGGTCATCGGTGACCACCATATAATACAGAAAGCATCAATGACTGCCATGCAATACAGAGAGCTTCAGTGACTGCCATATAATACATAGAGCATCAGTGATCACCTTATAATACAGAGAGCATCAATGACCGCTATACAATACAGAGAGCTTCAGTGACTGCCATATAATACAGAGAGCATCAGTGACCACTATATAATACAGAAACCATCAATGACTGCTATACAATACAGAAAGCTTCAGTGACTGCCATAGGTAGAGCTAGTGGACAGTAGCTAAAATCCAAGCTCCTTCACTATAGATTTCGAATTGTCATTAATATACTATATCAATGATGCATTAGTAAACAGTGCCCAAATGTTGCCTGAATAACACCTATCCATGTGTATTTGTAATTAAAGACAACATCAGATTACACACAACATAGCCATTAATGTATTTTAACCTCACCATTATCGTTCTCCACATAGAGACGCAGCCCTGAGTTAAATTTTGAGTTAAGCAACCAGTGGTTACTGGCAGCTGTAACATCAAACACCAGCCATCCTTCATCACCGGCTTGTATGCTTTCATGGTCCAGAAGAGATAACTCAGGCTGCCTGAAGAGTAGAGTAGAGAATAACACTATAATTGTACATCAACATGGCTGAAAAGTACCAGACACAATGGTATGCACAGGACCGCCATCAGAGTGGGACTGCCAGGACTGGAATTCCTGGACCGGACACTTGGGGGGCCCGCCCGGTGCCTGCTACTAACGCCCGCCCACTACTACCCCTCCTGGCCCATGGTGGAGATGTTGCCCATAGCAACCAATCAGATTCTAGCTATTATCTTCTAGAACACAGGTTCTCAAACTCGGTCCTCAGGACCCCAAACAGTGTATGTTTTCCAGGTCTCCTCACAGAATCACAAGTGAAATAATTAGCTCCACCTGTGGATCTTTTAAAATGTGTCAGTGAGTAATGAGTGCACCTGTGCACCTGCTGGGCGACCTGGAAAACGTGACCTGTGTGGGGTCCTGAGGACCGGGTTTGAGAACCACTGTCCTAGAAGGTGCTAATTAAAAGTTAACTCTCACCTTAGTAAATTTACCCCTTTGTCTGTGTTTTCTTCTTGCTGGAGGTTCATGCAGAAGTTCTTGTCATGCTGTAGGTACAGGCCAGTGCTATGTCATTAATATAAAAAAAACACCTACCGATTCGTATGTTCCTGGTGGATCTCATAGATGTTGATGTGAAGTGTCCTATTAAAATGGCGAAAAAAGCTGCGAGTCTTAAATAATCGAAACTCAGCGGCAGTCACAGATTCACCAATTGGAATCTGGGTCATGTCAAACTTAAACTCTTTCCAGTAAGGTTTCTGATGGAAGATATCTCTGTCGTTTTCAACTGTAAAAATTGAAAGTGTAAATGTCTGGGTTTAAATGGCTTTAGTAGCATGACATAATTAGATTTGACAAGGAAATGGCAAAGTTGATCTACATAAAGGTATCAGACCACAGTGGCAGCAGCTTAACACCATATTCTAAACCCAATACAGTTATAACAATTATAATGACTTACTTGTAGTAGACCTGAGGTACATTTGAAGTACACCTGCCAATGTACTGTATATCACATTATACCAGACTTTGTCCATGATATTATACCAACATGTGCCCTACACATTATACTAGTGTGTGCCTACCCCTACAATAAACTAGGTTGTACCTGATGTATTATGACAACTTTGCCCCATCCTATGATACCAGCCTATGTCCATCATATCATACCCAGAGGCAGATCTGTAATGGGTGCAGAGTGTGTGGTGCACACGGGCCCCTGGGAACCCATGCCCCACACCCTGCTCCCCAGAACAATATCTGATCCGGCTGGGGCCAGCAGCATTTTTCTGTTGATTTCTTCAAAAATATGGTACAGGCGTTTTTATGTATTGTACTGTAACTAAATTAAACATTATATTGCAACAATGTGCTTCTCATTTAGGGTATTCCACAAATATGGTGTACAGGATCAAACAGTCATATAGTCAGTCTTTATTTTCCTTCTGTGAATCAACTTCTCCAAACGAAATTGCGCCTCAAATGAATGGAGAAAAGAGATTCATGTGCAGGATGCGTACATGGAGGTGGTATATTATCAATGATTACTCACATCTAAGGTAAAGTTAATCCAGCTCATTAGTTCCTTATTCTCTGCACTCCAAGGTATCCAATAACTCAATTTCCTCAGATTTGAAGCGACAAAGCAATACCTCTCATTGCTTAAAACCGTACCTAATTTATTCCACACAAACAATGGGGCACGCGTTATTATTGTTTGTATATGTGTGGAATAAATTAGATACGGTTTTGTACAATTTCCCTATTTCTCTCACTTTGTAAAGCGATACAGTATCACTTGTCCTGTTCTGTATCATCAATGATATATCAGATCGATGTAAGTCTTCCAAAAAATACAGGTGCGCTGAGAAACCAAATTAATATACTCTTGAAAGTATTGGCAGCTCTCAAAACAGGTTCTGCACTTGCTGATAAACAAGGTATACAAAAAATATGAGAGCGCTTGTAAATTCAAGAGGTCATCTTCAGCCGGTGGCAACGGCTTATCCTGCTTCGTTTGACACCAGCTACACGCTCAGTTCCCATCTGGAACGGATCTCAGCGCGACATCAGGTATCAGTCTGACTGTCCACAAACCGATTTATCTGCCAGTACCCACAGGTGACTATCTATACTATCCCATCTGTGACACTTTTCTGTTTTTCACTATCCCATAGACGCATGGTCCACAGAGAACTATAGTGGAACTATTGCAGACCGCAGATTTAAAAGGAAAAGACTGTCAAGGGGTCTATTACACCACAATTATCTGTTGTATACACAGTGTACATTCATTGTGGCCTTCATTATCATGATGCTTTATTTCTATATATCTGTTAATAAATGTTGTTATTAAATTCACGTGGTCCCTCTTGAATTTAAAAGCGCTCTCATATTTTTTGTATACGATGTAAGTCTTATTTACATATTTTGAGATTTATTAAAAGTATACTGAACTGTGTATTCTGACATCAATTCTTTATTTCTTTTGTAAAAAGGTTACTTATGTTCACAATACCGTGATTTACTATCCTTGTGAGCTCTCTGAAGTATGGGATAAAATGTGTTACTTTTTTATCTATAATCAATCTGGCTGTTTTATTAAATAATTTTCAGACAGGAAGCCCGGATAGTAGATGGAGCAGCGGTTCCTAATGTTTAGTGTAAGTCTCTGCAAGTAAATAGCTCTAGAATATCACACAGAGTTCATAGGGCAGGAATGTGTGGTGCACATACGGTGTTTATAAAACAGTTATACTTCCGAAGTTTGAAAGAAAAGGGGAAAGGAGAAAATAAATATTTAGGGATTGTAAGATGACAAGTATATAACCTCAAGTAAAAACATTTATCAATGAATCTTTTGACAGCTCTTGTAACAAGTGACAAATACACCTCTGTTCTGTATTTTTGTTAGTAATCCAATAATTTGACGAATAAATATTAAAAGCTAATTTTGCATTAACCGGAGCTGTTGCTATCCCTCAGTGGCAGGATTAGAGTAGCTTAAACCATAAGCAGTGATCAAGACATCGGCACCCATTATGTACTACAGCGTTGCCCCCATCACAATCTCTCAGGATACATTGTACACAAATACTGTATATGGGGAATTATGAACATGAGAGGACTTCTTGGCAGAATAACAAAACACAGCTTCAAAGCCCTCAAAGGTATAATAATGTGCACTTGGTATGCACTAATATACAATTTGGAGCCTCATAGTTTTACACATGAGGAACTCAGGGCCTGATTCAGAGCCGCTCGTAAGCGGCCGCTCGTTCGCTCCGAGCGATGTTCGCACATCTGCGCATGCGTATGGGTGGTAATGCGCATGCGTCAACCAGTCAGTGCAGTTGGAAAATGTGTGTTCGCAAAATTGCAAGTGCCTGCTAATTTGAGTGACAGGATGAGGCGTTTGTGGGTGGTAACAGGGGAAGGTGCTTGAAAACGGGGAGTGGAGATCTGAACGCAGGCATGCCAAACAGTCAAAACGGGCGTTTTAAGGGTGTGCATAATTAACAAAGCAGCGTCATCGACCACGTCACTTGGTTGTTTCTTAGTCTGAACTGTTCGCATGATTGCGGTAGGAAAATCCAACCACAAGCACTGCGAGCAGTTCAGACGGCCAGGAGGCCGGCTTTTAAAAAAAAAAGCGGCCGCCCTCATTCAGAGCGAGCGCTCACTTTTTGCGAGCGGCTCTGAATGATGTCCATGGTTCCCACATAAAAACACAGTTACACTGCCACCCCCCAGAAACCAAAATAAAACACACTGGCCCACAAAAGAAAAATATATCACACTATCACCCTCAGAAAGCAAAATAATATACATTGCCCCCACATAAAAGAACACAATTACACTGGCACACACAGACAGCAAAGTAATACATATTGACCCCCTACCTGGGGCTCCCTGTCCCTCGGTAGTGTCTAGATGCCCTTTTACTGGGCAGATCCTGACATCTCTCAGCCGCAGTTGGTGCAGGATTGCAGCAGCCTGTCACATTAACTGCGCAGTACTGTGCGGGCGGGACAGCGACACAGCGTGCGAGACCTATTATGTCACGCCTCTGCGTCTCCATTCGTACAGCCCGGACAGCGGTTGAGTCACCCGGAAGAGCTCAGCGCTGCCCAGACACAAAGTTAAAAGTTAAGCTGCGGGGGGCATCTCCGGGCGGAAATTATCTTGCGGCACACTTAGGAACCACTCACGGTACACTAGTGTGCCACGGCACAGCGGCTGAAAATCACTGCTGTATTGTGTGCCACCATGTGTTTTATATCATGGGCCTCATTTAGTTTCACTCTGGGGCCAAATCAGTTTGCTTGAACACACAACAAAGGTAAACAACACATATGCGGTGTAATCAAATGTATGTTTTCTTTTCTATGAAAGTGCAACTCTATAATTTTTAAACAATATGATGAAAAAGTGTAACAAAATGGTCTTTGCATTGTGTACCTTAAAATAATTCTCGCACGCCAGAACCTACTGCGGATGTGGGGGAACATTTGTGTCTTAATGCTGGCATTAGGAAGTGAACAGTTTGTACAGTGACAAGATGGAACTGATTAAGTGTTACATGCTTTATAATCTTGTGTGATAAACCAATGAATTTCACATTTTACCAGTATATAAATGGCAATTGTGAATTTGCAACATGCAACATACTTACATTTTTATTTCTACTGTTGCACAAAAGTATAACTCTTTAATGTTAAAGACTGTATATAACAGTGGCTATGGTTCTGTGATGTATGATATGAAATGTGACTAGGACCAATCCGGGGCAAATGATGCTCATTTCTTGCCCATAAACAGAAGGACCCAATGTTCAGAGGCCCTGAAGATATTTCCTCCCACAGGGATAAATTAATGAGTTTACTTTCAAGTTCTCTTAATGTGGTTTTTAATATATAAATTGTTGCCAAATGTTGACATTAAGAGGGGATGACTAAATAAGAGGAAGATGAAAAAGCATATGCAAAATGTAAGCTGTATAACAATACAAACCTTGAAGAATCTATTCAAAGGAAATACTATGACTCTGCTGCATAGTCGGATCATCCATTAGGCAAGCTAGGCTCCTGGCCAGTGCCCAGAGGACCCAAATTGAGGTAATTTTTTTTGTTGTTGTTACAAATGCTGGTAGTTAGGGGGCATGAACCAGCATATAACCTAAGGTCAAATGGGGTCCTAACCCCTTCACTGCTGAGGGTTTTCTCACCTGAGGTAATTTGTATCACATTCCAACATCAATATTAATGATTTTTTTATGTGGTATCCACACAAATTATACCTTGTTTTTCTCAGGAGACTTTGTATTTTCAGAAAATACCATTAGTCTTTTTACTTAATATGTCATTAAAAATGTTTATATATGGGCAAATTTCAAGAAAGGGAACCAAAAGCAAATATGATTTTTTTTCTTTTTATTAAAAAAAAAAACACAAAAAAATTGTTTGTGGTTCTTGGTTTGCCAATAATCCATCTTTCCAAAGTAGTAAAAAGCAGGATTCTAGGTGTAGGTTTTCACAAAAAAAATCTGCACTTAAAATAAAAATCCTCATTTTAAAAAATGTTCGCGCTCCCGATACTCGTAATATCCAATAGAAAAAAATTGGTTGCAATTTTGTTTTCGGGAAACACCCCGCAGGAAAACCAAATATTGGGTAACAGTAATAATGGTCATCACTGTCCCAAAGGAAAATATAAAAACCAACATGTAATCCAGGTGCCAGCAAGTGTGTATATGGATAAAAATCCTCTGCTGCTCATAACTGCTGCTCACCCACAGAGAGGTATTTTCAACTCTCTATCATTGTAAAGAAATATATATATATTATATATTTCCAAAGATTCAGCACTCTGGATAAGAAACATATTGAAGGGTGCCTTCCTAAACAGATTGTAGAAGAAGATTTTTCCTATAGTAGTGCATGGCAGCACCACAACAATAAGTAAAAAGAGAGGCGGCACTCCCGAGTGCAAAGTTCAAAAAGTGTTTAAATAAACAATGGCATAGGTACAGATAACAGTCGACGTTTCAAGGCTCTTAAATCCTGATGAAAAGGCTTTTGAAATGTCTGTGCCATGCACTACTATAGGGAAAATCTTCTTTTATATATATATATATATAAATATATATATATATATAGCAGGTGGCGCTTGTCACATACAACAAGGAGGTATTTGCTACGCACTTTATTGGTGCATTAAATACATTTAATACTTCAACAATTATATAAAACTCCCGGGAGTGGGGTCATGCACATACAGCAACTGTTAATATTAAAAAATATATGAAAATCTGCTGACGATATTAAAATGAACCTCTATATACCCCTGCCTGTACCTTCTAAAATCCTTCCTATCAACCTCTAAGGATGACGCTAATTTGCGTACGCAGTGATACAATAAATAGAGACTCCAGACTCAGAACATGTGGTTCCGAAGCACAAAGTATTATTCAAGTAAAAGTACAGTCAGTTACACGCTGTGATCTGTGTACAATTTAGCGCAAAGGAATTATACAGACCCAAGTACAGTATACATACGCAGCGCCTCTGGACCAGATCCTGGCCTTCAGAAAGAAAACCTCCATCAATCAGCATTCAGCAAGAAGACTAAAGACCCAGTGTTTGAGCACACATGTTTATATCCCCCCAGAATAGACAGGACAATAGAGAAGTTTCTTGCTTATGCCATTGGTTCCCAGGGGAGAAGCATATGTTACAGTGCATTTAACAGGCTGGTTCAAATAGACTCGCCCAGCCTCTAACAACTGAGAGTCTTTTCCCTCCCGCCTCCCCATGCTGCATCCTAACAGTTGTTCCTATAATATACATTTTGTTGCTTGTATTCTCTGCGGTCCATAAGTTGGGAATGCATGATGCGATCTCCACACCGAAAGTACCGGAATTCTGTTGAAAGAGTACGCATCAGTTCGAAACCAAACACGGCTGTCTTAACATGTACAGAACCTTAGTTATCAAATATCTTTATTTCTCAGCATTTAAACTAACTGAACCAACTTAAATCATATACTTTAAAGCTTATGTGTGAATATGTAATGTGTGAGTATTCGGGGTTTGATATAAAGATGTATTAATGTGTGTATGAGGAAGGGTGCACTTAACTCTCACTAAGTGAACATCTTAGCAGTGTGACATGCTGAGCCAGATAGTTCCACATGCCCACTCTGTCAGCAGCCCCCACCTGTCCCAGGCTTCAAAAGGAAAAAACTCTTTATTCTCCCAGTCTCTTGTGTGAAATTCAAATAGCCCAGCTACAAGAGACAGACCTAAGATGACACTCTAGTCTTTGAAATCATGTCTTTGCAGGAAGCTTGCTAATGTAAGGTGTGTATTCGAGCCAGACCACCTGTAGTGAGGGCAGACACTGTCCAGGAAGCTTATCTACACAAGCTAGTTGTCACGTGGTCATTTGCTTTATTCAGCTAATGCAATCAATTTTTTTTACATACTGTAAAGTTATTTCTGAAATATATCCTTTATAATACGTAAATTCATGAAATAGGCTTCTGGTGAATCGCTGTAACTTATGGTGATGGTCACAGATATATTTGCATGATGCTAATAGTATTATCACCACATGTACTAATGTGTGAGTTTATCTAAAATGGCGCTTAGGTGGCCATTTCGCAAAATGGCATCTTGCGGCCAGTCGCAAGATGGTGTTGCTGCGATTCAATTTTTTAAACTGATCTTGTCTCAGCCAATAATCCAGTTTCAACACTGCATAAAACAATATGAAAATATATAAACTAGTGGCAAGACACATATATAGGACAACTTTTTGGCATGTAGACTCACTGTCCCATAAAGCCTTAGTATACAGTAGTTCACTGACATATCGCCTAGTGCTGCTCCATATAGCCTTATTTGGATCCAACAGCACACTGCTTACAACTGGCAATAAATATTTCCGCACAGTTCACATGAATAGCTTAGTATCCAATAGTGGTGATCTCAGTAGCAAGTTTGTAGCAATGTGTGAGAATATTGAATAGAAGCACAATGTATTATCAGGAGCCCCCGGCTCTCACCTGTACTCACGGTGTCTGTGCAGTCAGTGTAACAGATACTTGGCTCACAGACCGGGTATACAATGAGTCAGTGTAAACAACAGGTCTTATATAGTAAACGTTCCTCCGATTGTGGCCACCCGTTACATCAAACCGTGGCTGCTTCCCACTGGTGTCCGGTGGTCTGTACTCCAGAGATGTTATGCAGTATTACGCAGACTAGCCAACAATCCAAGTAGGTAATTAACACAAGGCTTGGCCCCTTAGTAAGCAGTTCTTCGTTTCCTCGACGCGTTTCCCGCTCCAGACGGCTTTATCAAAAGGCGGAAGTACCCACTAGTCAGTCAGGACCAGAATAAATAGCACCCTAATCAGTTATCAGCTGGTGCAATTCAGTATTAATGACCTAGCACAATGCTCATTCCTAATAATTTACATATCTCTGTTTTCATACAAAGATTCTTTCCATAAGATATAACATATGAAACATCTATTAAATTCACATAGCAATCAGTATAAAAAAATACATATTTTTTGGAACTTGACATGCCACAATGAATGATCATATATAAATTTCAGCTTCCATCTAACACCCCTTTTACACCAGAGCTAAAACCCAGGTTATTACAGGGATAACCCGAGTTGCTCCTAGGTGTAAAAGGGGGCAGGGTTGGATTCCCGGGTTGAGTGACCCGGCAATCCAACCAAGGTAACTTGCAGGGTTTAACATGGGAATAACCCATGAAACCCTGCAGTGTCATTCGACCCGGGTCCTGTTTACAGCATGGGGACTTACGGGTTTCTCGGCGCTTGGAGATGATGTCGTCTTCAAGTGCCAGGAGAAGTGTTCCACTGCACCCATGTGCAGTGTGAACAGCGCCAATCCGGGAATAATCCAGATCGGCGCTGCAGTAGAAAAGGTCTATCCTGGGTCTGACCCGTTTTGGAACTGTGTTTAGGTGTAAAAGTAATATAACAGCCAATCCCCAGGTTCAGATCATACCATTTGAACCCTAACAAAAAAGCAGTTAGCTGTATCTATTCTACTTATAATCATTTAGACATTTATCACAGAGAGAGACAACTAAAAAAACACAGTTAAATAAATAAATAAATAAATGAAGATAAAAATAATAATAATAATAATAATAATAATAATAATATCCAATAGTATCCAATTAATAATAAAATAAAAATAACAGTAAAAATAAAAAACAAAAAAACATTATCCTACATATGCAGGCAATTAAATACTATTAAAGATAAATTAATAGTAAATTCAAGGTCAATAGTCTCATTTAACCCTTGCGGTTTCAAAGATTGTAATTTGAGTATCCAGGCTGCCTCTTGTTTTAAATTTATCACCTCCTCTACTTTTTATTGAGATGGTTTCCAGTCCAATTATTATTATTATTATCATTTATTTATATGGCGCCACAAGTGTTCCACAGCGCCTTACAAAGTACATAAACAAATTGTAGACAAGCGACTTACAGAACAATACAATACAGGACCAGGACATGGATAATATATATTGCTACGTTAGCAACCATAACACCCAGATAAGCAACAGAGCATAAGCAACCAAGTGTTAGGTGCCCTAGTGGTGAGTAAGAAGTAGATGAAACTAAAGTAGGAAGAAGCACAAGAGGTAGAGGGCCCTGCTCGTAAGAGCTTACATTCTAATCAATCGTAAGCCCGAAGGGTTGCCCCCATGCAATTCCAAAAGAAAAATATATTGTTTTTTTTTTAAATGCATTGTATGGCTGATTTGAGCAGTTTTTTTTTTTTTTAGTAAACAAATGATAAAAAGCGTTTTTTGATTTTATTATAAACAAATTAACTGAAATATGCAAAAAAAAACAAGTAAAAAAAAATTAATTTAAGGCCAATAAAAAAAAAGAGAATAAACCAATTATTTTTTGTTTAAATAAATGCTTTAAATTTGGAGTGCATAAATTAATGAAAAAATGATTTGGGGGTAATTTGAGGCCAGTAATGGTTTTAACTACCAATAATGACATGTAATTATTGGACTAATTAAGCTAATTGTAAACTTCCAATTACATAATTAGTTATTAGATGGGTATCTTAGAGGTTCTGAACAAAAGACCTGATTCAGACCCATGCATAATTAACAGGCAGCTTCAGCTGCGTTCGCTTCCGATGGTTCATGATGTACCGATGGTTTCATACACTTCCTGGAGATGATGTGCGCAAGTGGGCTTCTTAAGACAAGCTGGTGGGCGTTTGCATACACAAAGCGATAGCACGCCAAGACATAGTTGGCGTGATTATGCCTTGCTAGGTGTGTGCCGGATTTGCATATGCTGGGTGCGAGCATACGCATCTAGCAAGTGGGTCTGAATTGAGCCCAAAGTCCCAACAATTTTTCCTCAAAATAATGATTTCAGGAAACATTGGACTTGCTATGAAGCTGTGAGAAAAAGCTGCGTTAATTTCTAAAGAAATTACTGTGCCTGATCTTCTCGCATGCAATTGAATAGGAAAAACCTTGTAGCTGCAAGAAAAGCCCTGCACCATGAGGTTTTTAAAATGTCACACGTAATTGAATATGCCCCTATGTGCATTATTTTTGTGAAGTCATCAATGAACGTTATGAAGTATCTGTATACACTTATGGTCTTGACATCCATTCTATAACACACATCTGTATGTACTAACTCTAGTGGTGCTTCGGCTCTGCTTTCTGACTTTGAAAATGGCTGACGGCTTTGTTTTCCTGTTATACAGCTTATACATATGGGTTTCCTCTGTGTCAGTCACTGATATTCCTGTAACAATCCCGTTCAGTCATTTTTGAACACTATCATATCCATGATGACCAAATTTTCTGTGCCAAAGTTCCATAGACTGTGACTCAGTCATTGTCAACATTGTATAACACTGATTTGTGTCAAGGACATATAAATGAAGGACCCGTATACCTGTTGCTATTACCAATCCTTTGCTGTTCCATACAAAGCACTTTCCTCTAGTGAAATTAACTCTGTGACCTATTTGTTCTAGGACATTGGTGGCTGTGAAATTTGTTCTCACATCTTGGGATTTATTTGGCTTTAGTTTTAGTTCTAATTTTCAAGCGGGTAGTGACTCCAACTTTTGTAGTGGTAGCAACTTAATTCTCAATTCCTTTGATTGTTAATGGATTACATTCGGCTAGTGTGGTGAATCACTCTTCATTGCAGCTGAAATGTCTTGTAGCACCTGAATCATATATCAACAATCTTTTCTACGGCTGCCTGTGACACTTAGTGCTGACTCATTTTTGTTGTTGCACTTCTTGTTCTGCATATCAATTAAATTTTTCCGTTTACATTCAAATGTATTGTGACCTACTTTGTGACATATATAACACTTGTACTTTAAGTTTCTGAGCTTCCCACTCTTCGTGAGTAGTGTTGTACTCTCAGCGTTCAATTCAACTGGTACACATTCTTGGAACTGTAGCAGCTTTGCTCTAACTGTGTCTGTAGTTAACTTGGCTGTGTTCGCTTCCTTTGCCACTACTAAAAGGTAAAACTCAGACATTACACTTTGCAGCATTGTCATTGCAATCTCTATATCATCTACTCAAACTCCTACCAGGCGAGCACGGAGAGGGGGGGTTCTGAGTACCCACTAAGTGTAGTGCGGACTGCAGTGAGTGCGTTCCGCACTACACACTAACAAACACACCGCGCCGCCAGCACCGGGTATTACACTCGTACTACTCGGCGGCAGTGTGTTTATTTTATCAGCCAATAAGAGTGAGACAGACTCTCATTGGCTGCTGCATCCACAGAGGGAGCCGGCTGGAGCTAACTCATGAGCTCTGCCTGCCGGGGGATGACGGGAGAGATGTCATGATGTCTCTCCCATGGTGCAGAGTGGGCTGGGGTGAGAAGACAGTGGCGGTTGCGGCAGGAGTGGAGATTCAGGTAAGTTGTGTGCTTTTTTATATTGTGTATGTAAGGGTCACATACACTGACACTGCATAGGGGGCATGGGTGCTACTGGGGGCATTGTATAGGGGGGCCGCTACTGGGGACACTGTATAGAGGGGTGGATGCTACTGGGGGCACTGTATAATATGGGGTCACTACTGGGAGCATTGAATAGTAGGGTGGCCCGTTTTGGGGGCACTGAATGGGGGCTAATACTTGGGACACTATATAAGAGGCAGTACTGGGGGGACTACTACTGGGGGTACTATATAAGGAGCACTACTGGGTGGACTACTACTGGGGGAACTACTTAGAGGACTACTACTGGGGGCACTATATAAGAGACACTACTGGAGGTACTGCATAGGGAGGACTACTACTGGGGGCACTATAAAAGGGACACTACTGGGGCACTGCAAAGGGGGTACTACTGGGTCACTATATAAGAGGCACTACTGGGGGCACTGCAAAGGGTGTACTACTACTGGGGGTACTATATAAGGGGCACTACTGGGGGCGCTGCAAAATGGGAACTACTACTGGGGAGCTCTATATAAGGGGCACTACTTGGAGCACTGCAAAGGGGTACTATCCTGGGAGTTTATATAAGGGGCAATACTGGGGGCACTGCAAAAAGGGGGACTGCTACTGGGGGCACTATATAAGGAGTACTACAGGGAGTACTGCATAGGGGGACCACTACTGGGGACACTATATATGGGGCACTACTGGGGTCACTGCAAAGGGGGGACTATTACTGTGGGCACTATATAAGGTGCACTACTGGGGTACTGCATAGGGGGACCACTACTGGGGTACTGCTGGGGCCACTGCATAAGGGGGACTGCTACTAGGGGGACTGCAAAGGAGGGACCACTACTGGTGGGAGGGGGGTCTTTAAGAAATCAGGCTGGCTGTATTTATTTGCCTGCTGTATTCATGTTTTTTAGTGATAGAGGTGTGTGTGTTTGTCTGTGTGTGTCTGTTTTAGTCAGTGTGTGTGTACCCCATCATAGGCTGAGTGCTATACTGTGGCTAGATGTTTTTGCATTGGTTCGGTAACCAAGGATTTGGAAACCCTCCTTTCAAAATCCTGTGTTTGCCACCACCTACAGATGTTAGTTGCTGAGATATAGACATGATTATGTAAATGTAGTCACTCATACTGCTGCATTCACCTAGCTTGGTATTATACAATACATGCCTCAGATTAATTCCTCTCATTAAAACCCCATTCACATATGCTGTCAGTAGATCAGTAGTGCTGTCCATGTGTCTATTGTTCTCTCTACATCGTCTGGATTAGGAGTGTTACTAGGATCAATTGTAACTTTCCACAACCTTTCACACCTTAGCTGCATTTCCATAGCAAACTTCCATGTGGTTTTAATTCTCTGCACCTTTTAGTTTGATAAACCCCAATACAGGCATTGGTGTAGCTCCTGTATGCATACTTCTCACTGACATTATCATGCAGCTTATGTGCTTTGGTTTTCTCTCTGTTCTGACACACAACTTTGGAAACAATCTGTGCTGTCTTTGCAGGTGTCTACTGAAGTCTGTGTGTTGCTGGGCATTCTGAAAGCTTGGGGCCTGTGTGATTGACACTTGGGTGCCTGGGCCCACAGCCTGTTATAAGTGTGTACTACTGGCACTTTAACATAGTGACAAGATGGCGCAGCTCATGTGCAGAAATACAGACAGTGGTCATCTTGGTTAGGTATTGAGGCCTTCCTAAAGAAGCCCTTATGGTGAATGCACAGTAGCACTCTTCAGCTTCAACAGTATGGTCCACAAGTACAAACAAATATTACAATGCTCAATTTAATATGCATGCCATGTGTGTGTACTTCACCAGAGCAATGAATGGTTGCTATTATACATGATAGGAAGGGGGTCTTTAAGAAATCATGCTGGCTGTATTTATTTGCCTGCTGCATTCATGTTTTTAATGATAGAGGTGTGTGTGTGTTTGTCTGTGTGTGTCTGTGTTAGTCAGTGTGTGTGTACCCAGTCATAGGCTGAGTGGTTTACTGTGGCTAGATGTTTTTGCATTGGTTCGGTAACCAAGGATTTGGAAACCCTCCTTTCAAAATCCTGCATTTGCCACCACCTACAGATGTTAGTTGCTGAGATATAGACATGATTATGTAAATGTAGTCACTCATACTGCTGCATTCACCTAGCTTGGTATTATACAATACATGCCTCAGATTAATTCCTCTCATTAAAACCCCATTCACATATGCTGTCAGCAGTGCTGTCCACGTGTCTTTTGCTCTCTCTACATCATCTGGATTAGGAGTGTCACTGGGATCAATTGTAACTTTCCACAACCTTTCACACTTTAGTTGCATTTCCATAGCAAACTTCCATGTGGTTTTAATTCTCTGCACCTTTTAGTTTGATAAACCCCAGTACAGGCATTGGTGTAGCTCCTGTGTGCATACTTCTCACTGACATGATCATGCAGCTTATGTGCTTTGGTTAGCTCTCTGCTCTGACACACAACTTTGGAAACACTCTGTGCTGTCTTTGCAGGTGTCTACTGAAGTTTGTGTGCTGATGGGCATTCTGAAAGCTTGGTGCCTGTGTGATTGACGCTTTGGTGCCTGTGCCCACAGCCTGTTGTAAGTGTGTACTACTGGCACTTTAAAATAGTGACAAGATGGCGCAGCTCATGTGCAGAAGTACAGATGGTGGTCATCTTGGTTAGGTATTGAGGCCTTCCTAAAGGAGCCCTTATGGTGAATGCACAGTAGCACTCTTCAGCTTCAACAGTATGGCCCACAAGTACAAACAAATACTACAATGCTCAATTTAATATGCATGCCATGTGTACTTCACCAGAGGAATGAATGGTTGCTCTTATACATGATACATATGCAGTGTTCAACATGTGGCTGGACGCAGCACTGGCTAAAATGTACCATGGACACATACAACATAAAGTGGGTATATAGTCTTAGGTGCCAACTTATAATATCTGCCATTTTAAATACAGATGGGATATGATAATATTAACTAAATTTGCAACATAAAAATTTTCATGCAAATTTAGCATTCTTCTCCTGCCGGTACACTGGCTCCAATAAGAGCCTGTCCCAGCAAAGAGCTGGGAGCAGAGTGATAGCTTGCGGTGATATCTGTGGAGATATCTGCTGCAGTCCCTCCGTCCTAAATCCTGGGAATGCTTAATATTTCCGGGTACTCCGTGTTTTCAGGAGATATTCTGCAAATATACTTTAATAAATATGACCCTAAAAGAGTCAGTATCTATTATGTCTCCCTGCTCCCCTCCCTTTTTTTACTGTACCTCCCGAGTTTGATAATAATTAAAAAACCATTAATGTAAAACAGTTGTTATTGATGGAAAATAGAAGGCAGATATTTAACTTCTCAATATGGGGCCCATTTATCAACGAGTTTTATCATACGCAACAAGTTTTAAAACTCCTTGGGTATGATAAATGGTGCTCCAGCCAATCAGCTCCCAACTCACAAATAGATGGCAGTTGATTGGCTGGAGCATCATTATCATACGCATGGAGTTTTTAAACTTGTTGCATGTAATAAAACTCATTGATAAATGGACCCCTATATCCTGTATATAATGTTTTGTTGGCTAAAAAAAAAACAGCGGTACTGCAGATATACAGTAAACTTTGTTTTGACTATAGTCCTCCTACCCTTCAGAAATATCCAAGCAAAACAGAGATAATTGCTCAAGTCATGAGCAACTGTCCATAATTAGGAATGATTACTCCACATTGGGGCATTTGTGATGCCACAAATGAAATTGCTGTGTCAAACCACCTTTCTTCAAATGAATTGATGAAAACATTATACATAAATGAGTACACAGTGACCAGGCATCAAGTGCTAGAAGGGAAATGATTCATGAATTTGAACCACTTGTAACAATGTCACTTTAGAGAAAACATCTGTTCTTAGCAAATAGACTAAGAATACAGTGCATTTTGTGTCTGTAATGTATTATGGCCAGCTTCAATACAGACAACAGTACTTTGAACTTAACCAAAGATTATATGTTAGTCAGTTGGGCAAATTAGGTGTGTTTTCCGCAGGTGGCAGCAGGCAATATGCAACCGGGTGGGCAAACATGTGGCTCAGAAACTCTGACTCAGGCTGCAGTAGCAGGTTCCTGTATGTTACAGGGCTTTCAGATGAATGAGTTTAAAGCAGCATTGCCACATAGAAGACATTTATTTTATGCTCTTTAAATAGCAAGTTAAGTGCTTTTTAAGTATTGCCAGCCCATCCCTGGCTTCTTATAAAGTTATAGGATTTGCAAGATTTAGTGTGCTACAATTAAAGGGTATTCTCCAAGGTGGCAGAAGGAAAAAGTGATGTGGTAAGTACAAAATACAACAGAACAGTCCTGTTTTACATACATTTTGCAGAAACCCATTTTAAATACACATTAAAAGTAATTGTGTTAGATTCTGTTAAACATGGATGTAGCAACCCATTTTTCATTAATATCACAAAATAGTAAAACATCTTCATATAAATTGATGGATTGGAGTGAAATGACGAAACAGAAAATTTGGTTATTGAATAATGCAAAGTATGAAAAATTTTACTTTTTTATCTTGTTAAACATGCAGTAATTTGAATTTAATTTGAAAGATTAGGTCTTAGCCTGAAGGATGCCAGTGCAGAGACGTGGTTGTGCCCCTGGTTTCTGTCTGCATATGGGCAGGGAGGTGAACAAACCTCTTGACACTATAGTGGACAAATAAGATGATCCCTCTGAATTTGTTAAAAGGGCAGAGGACTGAGCTACCCACCCACAGATCCATGCATACAACTGTTTAAAAAGAGGGCTAGTAGCTCAAGTTTATTATACATCTGTGTTGGTGTATGCACTTGGAACAGATAGTATAAGAGCAAATTGAGCCACTAAATGCAATTACTATTACATCCTATTTCTTCCTGTCCCTGCACTGCTGGGTTCCTGTGACCAACAGACTAAAGTGGGTATCCAATTAGGCACGATCGGCGGAAAACAGGGATATTTCGCAGATTATCCCCATTTTTTGCCAATGTTTTTTTTCACCCTATTCTATTATTTTAGGATATTTCTCCTAAAAACACATAGGATCCACGATAAGCTCACAGACCTATGTGTTTTCGGTATTTCAGGGGTGAAAAACCGTCACTTATTGTGGATTATTTTTCGGGACACATCAGGTCCCGAAAAAAAAACTATGATAAGTGCCAGCATCGGGCAGACTTTGGCGCTAATTAGATAGTTCCGGGGGATCCATAAGCGCCCAAACAATGTTCAGGGCTAATTTGATACCTGCCTAAAGCTTGCACTTTAATCAATTACCTATCTGTTCTGTGATGAGCCAAGTTTATGAGTCAGCTCTCTGCCAGATACCCATCAATCCTGTTCCATTATAAGTGGTAAAGAAAGATCCATCCTGACCAACCAACAAAGATTATTACAGCTTTATGTGGTGGCAGCAGTGGGATACACCAAGTTGGCAGTCTGAACACTAATGGCCTACTTCAGAGCCACCCGCAATCCGCACGTAATGCCGATGTTCATGCAGCTGAGCAAAGTTTTGCAACTGCGCATGCGTGAAAATTTCTGAAAACCCCTACGCGCATGCATTGAGTGTACGCTCAAAGGAGCTGTTGCGATCGGAAACAAGGCAGAAAAGTGATGGGTGTTCCTGTGCAGTGACAGGGAGGTGGATAGTAATGCGTGTAAAAATGGACCGTTCAGTGGGCGTGGTATGGGAGAGTTGCGGGCATGTAAATGCAAGCGGCTGCATGCATACTCAGACACACAATCGCAGGCATAGGAGGTCATGGTCAGATGGAGAAACTGTACCTGCCATAGGACTGGTGCAAGTTTCGATGGTGCAACCAATGGTGGCTCACAAGGACTCACCTATCTGTATTATAGCATGCACTAATACTAAAAGTGGATGCCTCAGTTCTTGCACATTCAGCTGCATGGATATACACAAGGGAAGGAGTTTGTAGCTGCATTTGCATAAACTCGCAGACGCGCGACTACCAATAGAAGCTGCTGCATACACTTTTGCAGGCGACTCAGAATCAGCCCCTAAAGCTTTAAGAGAGCTAAGCGACTCAGGAGAGGAGCAGCGGCAGATATGATGTTCAACAATGTTAGGTTATTAAAGGTGGAATTCAGTTTTCAGTGCCATGAAAAAGGCATTGAGCTTCTCCCTACAGCAACTAAAGGGATGATGAGGAAAAGGCTAATGAACTTGGAGAAGATCACCTCACACTTTGAAGATGCTGCTAAGGTTTAAGCTTGTAGTAGACTTGTTCATAGAAGATTGGGAAAGAGGTATATCCCCATCATGGTGACTTATGCCAGTCACTTATTTCCCAGTGTATTACTAAACAATAAGTGAACACAGTCATCAGTAGGTAACAGCATTCTTAGGAACCAAAAATAGTTTGTCCATGACTTCAGTTCTCCAGCCAAGCCTCTGATAGGCCTCATTATGCAGAAACAGCTGTATAAGTAAGGAGCAGAAATCAACCAAGAAGTGCCTGACAGGAGCAGTAATACTAGAAATAAGCTGATACATATTCATTTGTCACCATGTAATGCTGAATGAAATCACTAAGCTCTAGAAGCCCTAGATTTTGGAGTCAAGGGTGTTGTGGTATGTGGCATTGGGTGGCAATGGTAAAATGAATGAAGAAGGAAGATAACAAAAGTTAGTATGCTAGTAATAAAAGAACAATAGAATATTAATAAGAGAGGCAATATAATATAAATAGTGATGGAAAATGATGTTATTGGAGAATGGGTAGGAACAGGATAGCAATATACAGTGGGATAGAAGTATCTAAGAAAGGACACAGCAATTACAGCACACAGTATATAGCAGCTGACCACCTCACACAACTCCGGGGGGGGGGGGGGGATAATCATTTACCTCTATCCTCTGTTTTTGCTACTTGACATTATCCCTTGCTACTGAAGTGTTTCTTTATTTATGATGCTACATTATACCTTCACTGATTGATCCTTATGAGAAAATTTTTTTATGGTGATCTACATTCTCAGTGGGGTTGGGCATGGGATCCCGGGGGTCGGGATGCTGCTGGTCAGAATAACGGCAGTGGCATCCCGACAGTGAGAATCCGAACTCCCTTAAGGTAAGTACCTTAACCCTGCCCCTGTCCCTACCTTTAACCCTCCCTCCCCGGTGCAAAAACCTAACGTCCCCCCCTGTGCCTAAACCTAACCTCCCTTTCCCCGCACCTTAAACCTAACCCTAACAACTTAGAGTCTAATCCTAACCCTCCTCCTAGTGCCTAACCCTAAACCTAACCCTCCCCTAACCCCCGATATTTACATTCGGAATGCCGCTGTCTGGATTTTCCGGCTCCGGAATTACGTCTGTCAGCATCCTGCACGCCGGGATGCTGACTACATCCCTCTCTGTTTGGTCCAATAGGAGGCAACTTGTGTATTTATTCTATGATTAGATCCAACAATATTTTAAATGATTGTACCAGTGTATTTATGTGCAATATCTACCTGTCTTTAAGAACACTGGAGCTAATTAAGACCCGCTTGCTAAGATGCATACTCTCACTGCTGAGGTGGTATGTATTGTGCGCATGCGTATGCATCGCAGTGCGCATGCGCATACCTTAGCGAAAGTTCACAATGCATTTGCTCGCTACACATAGACAGCCCAGCAGAGTGAGTGACAGGGGAAGCCGTTTGTAGGTGGTAACAGGGGCTGGCCATTAAAAACGAGGGAGTGGAGGTGCAAACGCAGGTGTGTCTGAGCATCTCAATAGCGTTTTAGAGGTGTGCATAATTATAAGACAGCATCATAGTACACGTCACCTGGCTGGTTTTTACACTGAAGTGCTCGCAGTGCTTGCAGCAGGGTATGGTCAACCTCAAGCGCTACGATCGCATCCGATGTTACCCGATGTACCGATGGCTGCATACACTTCCTGGACATAACGTGCACAAGTGGGCGTCTTAAAATAGGCTGGTGGGTGTCTGCATACACTATGTGATCGCTCTCTAAGAAATACTGGGCATGCTAATGCATTGCTGTGCGATAGCACTGCCTACGCAATTTGCATACACATCGTGCGAGCGATCGCATCTAGCAAGCGGTTATGAATCAGGCCCACTGTATTATAACAATAATAGCTGTCAGATTATTTGGGAGTATTTAACTAAACAATTCTATAAATATTTCACCAGCATGTTTTGAGTTATCCTCATCTAGGTACCTTTTTGTTCTGAAACCACTAGTTAAGTGATTTTATTTATATATTTTAATATTAGTGTTTGTTTGTGATATATGTATATGTTTCGTACATATACATATATCATATGAAATATGAAATATTTTTAATTGAAAAAGTTTTAACTCATACTCGGACATAGGGCCTGATTCAGCAAGGATTACATGGATGCGTTCGTACGCAGCCGGTCGATGTTTGAAATCTGCGCATGCATATGTAACGCAGTGCATGTGCACGAACCGGCCACAGCGATCGGGAAGTGATCTCAGTGAGCACGTACAGTCTTCACACAGTGATTGACAGGAAGTGTGCATTTGGAGGTGGTGACGGGGGGGTAGTCAGAGAAGCGCAGGCGTGACTGTGGGTTTAAACGCCGTTACAGGGGTGTGCATAATTAAGCCCCTGCGATTGCATACGCTGGCAGAGGTCTAGATGGCGACAGGAAGTTTAGAAGTTTGTGAGGTAGGGTCAGGTCAACCACAACTGTGCGAATGGTTCCCATGTTACTCGATGTTACCGATGTTTTCACTGACTTACGGATGGGAAGTGGGCGGCTTGATACAGTGATGGGACGTCTAGGTATAGTGCTGCAGTTGTCATGCAATTGCATTCATTAGCATATTTACACAGCTAGCAGGTGCGTGCGAACGCAGCTGTGCGATCTGTGCTGAATCAGGCCCAAAGAGTGCTCCTAAACCTGAGAGTACTTCTTCTCTTTATTGTTTTGATATGCCAGACAGAGACGTATTTAGAGAGATGGGGCCCGTGTTCACTCACCATCCGGGGCCTCCTTACCTCTCTCTGGCGGCCATGGCACACTGACAGGTTCAGTAGACTCTGGGCACTAGACTGTGCTCGGAGTCTACTGCGCATGCTCAGTACACCATGAAAATGGCGCAGCAGCCATTTTCCAGGTGATTTCCCTACTGCGTATGCGCAGAACACTGGGAAAATGGTCACTGCGTTAATTTTTCAGGCATTCTGTGTAGTGCCTCTCCAGCCAACATGGGACTTCAGAAAGATAAGTTTTAGAAAGTATGGGTGCAGGGTGTGCGGTGTGGGCCTCCGTGGACCCAGGGGCCCGTGTGCACTGCACACCTTCCACCCATTATAGATACGCCCCTGATGCCAGGTCAACTTAGGCCCGTATTCAAGTTAAGTCCGGATCCGCGTTAAGTTACCGCCAATGACGTCATTATCGCCTGTTTTGGTTTTACCTCGTATTCAATTTGAAAGACTTTCCACCTAGGCGGAAAGTCAATGCAATGTAATAGGCGGTAAAGTATCACCTATGAATGGCAGGCGGAAAAAAGTGCAGAATTAGGGTTTTGGGGTGCAACGTTCCGGGAACCCCCCTGCAGCCTTCAGACAGTCCCCCAAAGGTAATCTGTGTAAAAAAAAACTTAAGGACATCCCAAAAATTGACTTTGAAAAAGGGGCAAAAAAAAAAGTTGGGGTACAAAGTTAAAAACTAGCGAACTTGACTCTGGGTGGGTCCCCAAGTATGCCCCAGGTGTTTTTTTGATTGCAGGTGTTTGCACCAGGTGGATTTTCCTTGATTTTTCAACTTCACTTTAGCAACTTTTAAATATGCTGACCCCCATTTTCAAGTACCCCAAAGTTGCTGGGATAAGTAATTTTCTGGCAAAAATACTCCTAAATACTATTCTGCATCAGGAATAGAAAAACGATATTTAGTAGCTATTGAACCCATCTTAAAACACCAAATACCTTCAGCAAGCCAAATCGGGAGGTACCATAGTAAACCCCCATGTCAGAGCATCATTTGGGGGGGTGACAGGCTGATTTCCCCATAAATTACAGTACTTTCCGCTTGTTAAAGTATCGCCGTGTGCCGTTTACACGTACTTTCAAATTGAATACGGGGTAAAGTGTGCATGCGCGCGATACTTTAACGCCTACAAAACAGGCGAAGTCGGCGTTAAGTCCGGGCTGCGTTAAGTTAACGCAGCTCGGCTCAAATTGAATACGGACCTTAGTCTGCTTGCTGCTCCACCCCATCCAGCACCTGCTCTGTTCAGCTCCGCCCCCCTCTTTGTCATCTGATCCGCCCCCTCACTGTCTATTCCACTGCACCCCTGCTGTCCTGCTCTGGCCCCCTCTCTGTACCACCCCATCCCTCTCTGCCTCATGCTATGTGCCACCCCACCCCCTCTCTGTCTCCTGCTGTCCCGCTTTGCCACCTGCTCTGTCCCAGCTCCCCCTCCCTCGGTTGCTCATTTCCAGCGAGTATTCCTCCTCTCCGTGTAAGCTAGGGTGTGTGCCATTGCTCGCTGCAGTGGGAGCCACTGGAGGGGTGACATGTACTCCAGCTCCCACTACATATGCATGTTGGAGACGGAACAGACCTTAGAAGATTATTACATAGTCATAAATTGAACTAATATAGAGTAATTGAACTTTGAAGGTATTCAATATGAACTTAGAAATTAAAAAATAATAATGCAAATTATGATAACCAGATAGTAACAGTGCTGTTGGCCCTGTAAGCAGCTCCGATACGGTTCTAATGAAGAATGAGTTTTATCTTCTGTGTGTTGCAGGAGACCAAAAGTCACATCAGTGATATCTAAGGGCTACCCAGAAATCCTGATCCACAGTAAGTGGTCAGGAAGGATTCATATTGTCTAAAAAGCTTCAACAGATTCAGGTGCTGGAGAAAGAGCCTGGTTGTGGTAGCAATGACATGACATTGACACATTTCCTGTAAATAGCTGCTTGCTCCAGCAGCGCCAATAGGAGTAGTCATTGACAACTAGCTGCTGAAGACCAATGAAACCCCACAATGTGTAGTGTAGTGGAGCTGGATGGCATAGTAAGTCTTCCTTGTCACAAGAGGCAAGTGCAGTTGTGTTATTTTATTTATCTTAACTAACTCCACCCAAAACAAAATTTTTGGTTTTCCGTTGAGCTATCCTTTAATTATAGATTTCCTTTAAGCCGACAAATGGATCTAAAATTAGTTTTGTTACTGCTGAAAAGCTCATTTCTGCATTTACTCTCTATTGAGTCTACACTACAGTAATGGGAAGTAGGCAGATGAAAAAAAGGCAAATATGTGCAGTATTCAGAAAGTCATTAATGGTTAGCATCTCTTAATAAAGCATGTAAAAACATCAGAGGAACATTCATAAGCCAGAATATTACATTTGACTCAAGTTTGTCTCAAATATTGCTAGTGTCCAATATAACTGTGCCCAATATAATTATTAAAGTCCTCTAGGAACAAAAAACAACAAAGCTTCCCTTTGTCACACTTGCTTTGTACTTTAATGTTGGATAGTTAATGATCCTACTGTACTGAATGTCCCTCCCACACAATGTCAGCAAAATGTATTTTCAGTGAAATGTTGTCCAGCTTTTATTGTAAGCTTACTTTGTAGGTTTTCCCTACTAAAAATGACACATCATCTATAATTACTGGTCCTAGTTTTCTTTTTTTCAGGCACTAAATTAAAAGGAACTCTAGAGTGATGAACCACATCACATGTTCGGAGTCCAAAAATAAGTGTAAGAAATGGATTGAGCATTGTGCCAGAAAATGCACACCATAAATATCACTGATTTATATAGATGAACAAGTGCTGTTTGTGCCATTCAGGATATAAGATACAAACACCTTTTCTTTCTATTTGTTTGCTAGTGATTTAGAACTGAAATCAATCTACAAATCCACAAATAATAAGGGATTAATAGTCAAAATTTGAGCAAAATCTTTATTAGACTGTAACACATATGAAAGTTATTTTATATATACTCAGAAACACATATGAAAGTTATTTTATATATACTCAGAAACCCCCCGGCGTATGCCACTGGTATGCAACACAGGTATGCAAATCCAGTGCACGCCCAGCAAGGCAGGCGATCGCACGGCAAGGCATTAGCACGCCCACTATGTCTTGGCGTGCGATCACCATGCAGACGCCCACCAGCCATTCATAAGACACCCACTTGCGTACATCATCTCCTGGAAGTGCATGAAAACATTGGTACATCGAGCACCATCGGATGTGCTCGCAGCGCTTGAGGCTGACTATACCTTGCCGCAAGCACTGCGAGCACTTCAGTGTGTAATACAACCAGATGACGTGTACTATGACGCTGCCTTTTAATTATGCACGCCTCTGAAACGGCGTAAAAATTCTCAGGCACGCCTGCGTTCGCACCTCCACTCTCCCGTTTATAATGTCCATCCCCTGTTACCACCCACAAACGGCTACCCCTGTCACTCATTCAGCTGGTCTGTCTATGCTTGGCGAGCGAGTACCTCCCAAGCGATCGCTTGCTAGCGAACGGGTCTGAATCAGGCCACAGCCCTCCAAAATCTAAATCTCTCTCCACATTTTACCCCACCTGCAGTGCAACATGGATTTACCAAGATGCACAGTTACTTGCTCTTTCTTACTCTATTCCCAACTCTGAATCAGACCCTTTGTCACCTGGTTGGTTTCTTTATGCAGAATTCTTTCATTTGCGATTTACTGTAGCCTACAAGGACTCCTTCCTTTGCACGAGCATCCCACTTTGAGCGTTTCTCCTTTGGAACATGTACAAATACTTTACTTCCAAATATTTTTCTATGCTGTACAGTAGGTCTTTAATTATTTTTTCCAATAAACAATTTTGAATATAGCAGGCTGTCATGATTGCTTCTCCCCAGTAAATTGCTGGCACATCTGCTGGGCTGAATTATCGGGGGGGGGGGGGGGCTACAGGGGCAGTCGTCCCGTGGCCCCCACACATAAGAGGTCCCCACACCCAGCTGGGGTTAAAGTGGGCCAGAACTGGAGATGGAACCGGTTCTGCCTCCTCCGGGCCACCTAACCCTGGCGGCGCAGGGAGGCTCCATTTGCCAGGCACCTGCTGAGATTTTGTTACCACCGGCCGCCCGGCTCCCTCCCCACAGCACCAGCGGCAGCTGAAAGCTGGAGCTCACACCTTAGCTCCAGCTTCTGGCTCCCGCAGTGTGCAGTGCACTATGGGAGAGACGTCATGACGTCTTTCCCATAGTTCCGAGGAGCGGACGGACGCAGACGTAGGAGCACGGCTTAAGGTAAGTATTGTGTTTTTTTTTTTCATGTAAGCAGCTTCGCTACAGGGTGCAATGCTACAGGGTGCACTGCTACAGGGGGCATTACTACAGGGGGCATTACTACTGGGGGGGCACTACTACTGGGGGAAATACTTCTGGGGGCACTACTACACGGGCACTACTACAGGGGGCATTGCTACTGGGGACATTACTGCTGGGGCTTTACTATTGGGGAAAATACTACTGGGGGCACTACTACAGGGTGTATAACTGCTGGGGCATTATATTAGGGGCAATACTTCTGGGAGCACTTCTACAGGGGGCATTGCTACTGGGGGCATTTCTACAGGGGGCATTACCACATGGGGCACCACTACTGGGGCATTACAACAGGGGGCACCACTACTGGGGCATTACTATTGGGGGCACTACCACAGGGGGCATTACTACTGGGGGCATGACTACTGGGGACACTACTAATGGGGGCATTGAATAGGGGGCATTACTGCATAAGGGGCACCACTCCTGGGAGCACTGCATAAAGGGCACCACTACTGTGGGCTCTGCATAAGGGGTACTACCACTACTGGGGGTACTGCATAAGGGGCACTATCACTACTGGGGGCACTGCATAAAGGGCACCACTACTGAGAGCATTGTATAAGAGGCACTACTACTGTGGGCATTATGTGTATTAGGGGCACTACTACTGTGGGCATTGTGTATATAGGGCACTACTGTGGGCATTGTGTAAAAGCAGCGCTGCTGTGTGTCATAACATGAATAAGGGACACTATTATGTGGTGTAATGTGAATCAGGGGCACTATGTGCGATGTAATGTGGATAAGATTGCGCAACTGGTGAGTAATATTTCATGTGAGTGCCTATATGTGTTTTTTTTCCCTGTGGGTGTATATTGTGTGTTTTTTTCATGTGTGTATCTGTGGGTTTTTTCACAATGAGATATAACCCCTTTAGCACTCACTAAAGGGGTTATGTCCTCCTTTCAGTATTTAACAAACAGCGCTAAGCTTAGCTTATCGCTGTTTGTCAATGTACCGCTAGTAACATCCCCATTGCGCATACCCCCATTTCATCCATATTTAATAGGGGCCCCCACATGTTTGTTGCCCAGGGGCCCCCACAGACCTTTATCCGGCCCTACATATCTGCATCCGTCCACTTTCACAGAGTTTCTGATTCATTCTCTCAGCGACACCATTTTGCACTGGATTGTACAGTACAGAATGACTTGTGTCTTGCAACTTGTATATGTGTGTATATACTGTTCCATTATTTACACGCAGTGTTTTTGGGAAACATCCGAACCTGTTCTTTACTTGAGCAAGTTTTTCTGAGACTCCATCCTTACTGCGCAGCAGCTAAACTGTGGTGAACTTTGAGTAATCATCAATAATTGTGAGAAAATATTTATTTTGTTCTAGGGTCACATATATTTAATTGGTCCATATACATCTTTGTGAATTAGGTGAATGGGCAGGAGTATCCTGAAAAATGGGTGGCGCTCCCGGACACCTGGGAAAGTAGGTAAGTCTCCCAGAACCGGCTGTCACCGGAATGCAGCCATCCACTTACCGAGAGCAAGTAGGCCAGGCCTGGCCAACCTGTGGCTTTCCAGTTGTTGTGAAACTACACATCCCAGCATGCCCTGCCACAGTTTTAGCATTCCCTAATAGTAAAACCTTGGCAGGGCATGCTGGGACTTGTAGTTTTACAGCAGCTGAAGAGCCACAGGTTGGCCAGGCCTGAAGTAGGCAGTCTGGGCAACCGATGATGCAATTTGTGCTGAATTGTGGCCCTGCCCCCGCTCTTCAATATGCCTATAATCGCAGCATTGTGTAGCTGGGGCGGGGCCACGATGACGCTATCACAGCATCACATCCACCAGGTCTCCCACTTTCACGCAACATCCTCCTTCCCTTCCTCCTCTGAGCCAACCTGGAAGTCGGCAAGTATGCTAAGGTGATGTGGACATGTACATGGTTAGCAGACTTTGGGAAAGTAACCAAGGGGCCCAGACCTGATCAAAGGTTATATATTTAGCGTGGAACTTTGCCATTTGGGCAATGAACCAGATACAGTCAGGTCCATAAATATTGGGACATTGACAGAATTTTCAGATTTTGTCCTCTATTCACCACCACAATGGTTTTGAAATGAAACAAACAAGATGAGCTTTAACTGCAGACTTTCAGATTTAATTTGAGGGTAATTACATCCAAATCGGGTGAACGGTGTAGGAATTACAACAGTTTCAATATGTGCCTCCCACTTTTTAAGGGGCCAAAAGTAATGGGACTATCAACTCAAAAGCTATTTCATGGATAGGTGTGAGCTATTCCCTCGTTATTTCATTATCAATTAAGCAGGTAAAAGGTCTGGAGTTGATTCTAGGTGTGACATTTGCATTTGGAATCAGTTGCTGTCAACTCTCAATATGAGATCCAAAGAGCTGTCACTATTAGTGAAGCAAGCCATCATTAGGCTGAAAAATCAAAACAAACCCATCAGAGAGATAGCAAAAACATTAGGTGTGGCCAAATCAACTGTTTGGAACATTCTTAAAAAGAAAGAATGCACCGGAGAGCTCAGCAACACCAAAAGACCCGGAAGACCACGGAAAACAACTGTGGTGGATGACAGAAGAATTATTTCCCTGGTGAAGAAAAACCCCTTCACAACAGTTGGCCAAATCAAGAACACTCTCCAGGAGGTAGATGTATATGTGTCAAAGTCAACAATCAAGAGAAGACTTCACAAGAGTGAATATAGAGGGTTCACCACAAGATGCAAACCATTGGTGAGCCACAAAAACAGGAAGACCAGATTAGTGTTTGCCAAACAACACCTAAAAAAGCCATTACAGTTCTGGAACAACATCCTATGGACAGATGAGACAAAGATCAACTTGTACCAGAGTGATGGGAAGAGAAGAGAAGGAAAGGAACTGCTCATGATCCAAAACATACCACCTCATCAGTGAAGCATGTTAGTGGTAGTGTCATGGCGTGGGCATGTATGGCTACCAATGGAACTGGTTCCCTTGTATTTATTGATGATGTGACTGCTGACAAAAGCAGCAGAATGAATTCTGAAGTGTTTCGGGCAATATTATATGCTCATATTCAGTCAAATGCTTCAGAACTCATTGGACAGCGCTTCACAGTGCAGATGGACAATGACCCGAAGCATACTACAAAAGCAACCAAAGAGTTTTATAAGGATAAAAGTGGAATGTTATGCAATGGCCAAGTCAATCCCCTGACCTGAATCCGACTGAGCATGCATTTCACTTGATGAAGACAAAACTGAAGGGAAAATGCCCCAAGAACAAGCAGGAACTGAAGACATTTGCAGTAGAGCCCTGGCAGAGCATCACCAGGGATGAAACCCAGTGTCTGGTGATGTCTATGCGTTCCAGACTTCAGGCTGTAATTGTCTGCAAAGGATTTGCAACAAAGTATTAAAAAGTGAAAGTTAGATTTAGGATTGATTAGTTTGTCCTATTACTTTTGGCCCCTTAAAAAGTGGGAGGCACATATAGAAACCGTTGTAATTCTTACACCGTTCAGCTGATTTGGATGTAATTACCCTCAAATTAAATCTGAAAGTCTGCAGTTAAATCACATCTTGTTTGTTTAATTTCAAAACCATTGTGGTGGTGAATAGAGGACAAAATATGAAAATTCTGTCAATGTCCCAATATTTATGGACCTGACTGTATATCCAAAATAATAGGAGAAGCAAGGGGGATCTGATAATTTCCTGAACTTAGCTACAAGACATTTGGCTACAGAAAGGATGTGTCAGGAAAGTCTTGCAGAATGTTTATCAGCCTCATCTATAGGGTAGCAGAGTAGAAAGGACCAAGGGTTCTAATTGACTGGACAAGAAATTAAAGTCCTTTGAGAGCAGGGGTGTTTCTAGAGAGGAGGGGGCCGTGTGCAGTCTCCGTCACGGGCCCCTTCTCTCAGTCTGCTGGCCGGCAGCGCACTGAGCTCCGCACTGATAGACTCTGGGCACTAGAGTGTGTCCAGAGTCTATAGCGCACGGTCATTTTCCCTGTACTGCGCATGCGCAAAACTATGGGAAAATTTCCGCGGCAGCCATTTTCCAGGCTTTTTTACAGCACTGACACCAGCGCCGATGTGGTACTCCAGAGAGGTAAGTATAATATGGGTGCAAGGTGTGCAGTGCAGCCCCCACGGAACCAGGGTCCCATATGCACTGCACACCCTGTACCCATTATAAATAGGCTCCTGTTTGAGAGCTTCCTTTCATGATTATATCCTTATACTGGGGGGCTTCCACTAGATTAACCAACATTGAGTTAATAAAATTCATGTATGTGATTGTGAAGAAGCAATTATAGAGTTGTACTTTCAGCAGTTCTTTCCAGTTTTGCAACTCACACTATCCCAGGAAGAATGTGGGTGGGTAGATTGTGGTAACCTGTTCTTTAGAGTAACCAGAGTCACCACAAGAAAATTATAGGCTAACCATGCCAAAATATGTTGCTTGTGTGTCTTTTTGCACAATGAACGCAGGTAAATATAACACATTTGGTCATTATAATCTGCTATTTATGGCAGAAAACATACTATATATATATATATTTATATATACTGTACATATATATATAGAGAGAGAATATTATATAATCTATAAAAATATTGAATTGTATATTGACTCATAGAAAATGTTTTACTATGAGAGATTGATTCCATACTTATATGGAAATGAGTAGAGTTACTAAAGATACAGCGGATTACTGCATTCTTAAATAATTTTATATTAATTATGGGAGCATTATTAGCCTATAATTGGGAGTGTTGCACAGAATTAATATATATTTCTTTACACACATACACAGTCCTTCAGATTCTTCCTCTCATATAGTCCTCAATAATTATTATTTAAGGGCTTGTCCACTTCATATCAACTAATCATTACATCATGCCTCCCTTAACACATGACCACCCATATAGCAAATAGGAAGCACCACTTCCTTCTCCCAAAACTCATCAGTCACCTAAAGCCAGAAATCAGCAGACGACAGAGCACACAAAGCTGGAGGACACAAACAGTCTTCCGATCTTTATAGTGCTCTTCATATTGAAACCAATGGATGCAGGTTCTACAGAGAACATTATCAAATTGGCATGTCTCAACACCCATCTTCAGGCAATGAAGGTGGTGGTGAGTGGAGTTCCCAATTTGTCTTATCTGTATTGTATATTGAGGAGGGCTTTTACAAAACTGGTCATCATCAATTAATTCATGGAGGTAAAAAAAAGATAAGGTTTTTTTTTTCGTTAGATGGGCAAAATAAACCCAAAGGGTCTATTCTACAAATATGACCTCTATCCTACTATATCAACAATCATTTGCTAGCATGTATGCAGCACTTATCTATCTTTTACCTTTGGTCTATAAATGACAAAAATACTATGCACTGTGCTGGGCGCTACAAAGGGGGCATTTGTCTCCCCTCAGCAGCGCTGTACAGGAGAACAATGTCCCCCTCAGCAGCTGACCTGGGACCCTCCAACAAGCTCAGGCCCAGGTAATCAGTATCCCCCTTCCCCCTCTCAGTACAAAAAAAAATAATCCTATTTTACATGTAATATATGTTTATTTATTGTACAATATTGGCATTAAGGATCTTGTCATGGCTTTTATTTGTCCTTGTATAACCAAGCCTAATAATAATAATATATATTTTTTTAAATATGTAAAAGGATGCTTTTTTAAATAATAAATACCAAACTTAATTTAGGGAGGTGCTAGTTCAGTAATATTAATTCAAATAAACTACAATAATAATGTCAAATTCTATAATGATGGTAAGGGTAAGTATTCAGAAGTTTATTAGTGAAGTTGTTGCAATTATTATTATTTTTTTTGTTACTAAAACTGCTGGGATTACTTGCCCAGTGGGGAGACTGTGGTGAAGTGGCCTCAAGCAGCTTAAATTTAGAAATAACAAACTGCAGGAGAGTTAAAAAAAAAAAAGTTAATTACCTTTCTTGCCAAAAAGAGTAGTTTGAGTTTGTTTTTGTTTTTTACTTGAAATTATATACAATATTCTCTGCTATGAGTTTTCTGCTGCAATATCACAATATGGTTTTTATAGGACTGTCACTGTATTCAGCTCTGGTATGTATAATATATATATATATATATATATATATATATATATATATTTATACATATATATACATACAGTGTATATATATGTATATATAGATATATATGAATATATATATATGAATATATATATATATATATATATATATATATATATATATATATAACAATTGACCAGGGTCACAACACAGATTACATCCCTGAAGAAGCTAAAACAATACACATACAGTAAATATATACATATATATAATATCATAGGTACACCCAGGCAATGGCAAAGGGAGTGCTTACCCATGTTCACGAAACTCATGACCGTGTCAGCCTCGCTGATGACCGCTCCCAGAGGGGGGCTTTGTGTGCTTAGGGTGGTGAATACGGCCCGTGACACCCCCTGTGCCCCGTCCTCCTCTTCCTCGCTGCACATGGCATGGTACAGATCCAGCATGAACAATGGTGCTGAGGATGGGAACTGACCGCCATTTGCAGGTCTCGGTCTCCCTGGCAACCCCAGGATGGATAATATCTCTCTCTGCATCTCCCGCTTTTCCCTGCCACTCAGTTTCCGCTGGATAAAACTTGACCTCAGGTGATTTCTCACAAAGCTTCCATCAGTCAGGTGCCACAGAAATCCAGCGATACAAACCATCATCCAGATACTTTGAGAACAGTTTGACATTTTTCCTCCCCAAAAATCTCACAGTTCCAAAATAGATTTCAGTCAGAATCAATGTTTAGCAAATACAATTAAAGAAATGAAAGTACGAAATGAAACAGGCAACAAAATGAAAATGAATTACCAATATCAATTCAGAGAAGACAATAATCAGGTTTTTAAAAGTATCCTATGCAAGTAATATTCCTATTTAAATTGCAATGTGATTAATGCATAGATGTACTGATGGAAGCACCCCTAAAGGTGACTGCATCGTAGAAACTTATAGAGCAGCTTAGTAAAATCTCCGCTGAGCGTCACTGCCTGGGTACCTCTCACATATAGGCTACTCCTGTAGCCAGACAAGAACACACGTCTAGATTATCCTTCAGTCCCCAAATATCGTAGCAGGTAAATCTTGTTGAGCACGAAAGCAAAAGAGAATTCTTGGCAGACCTGATTCCAATTTCCCAAAGCGATTGCCAGCTCTTAAGCCTCCTGTCTCTCTCCCATGCAGAGCTTCCTCCTGCACTCGGCACTAGAGGTCTCCAGCCCTCACTCCTTGCTCTGCAGCTTGGCAAATGACATTCTAGGTGTTAACTTGTAACCTAACCTCCGTGCAGTGGACGTCTAGTTCTGCAATCCGTGAAAATATTTTTTTTCACCCGTGATGAAAGCTGCTGAAATATGTATTGCTGCAAAGCAAGGGCGACTGAAATGTTCTTTTTCTCAGATTTTTATGTCTCTGTAAAACATTTTCACATTTCTGTGTTTGGAAGGCATAATCCCTACAAGTGCTTCACAATGTATTATTGTATGGCAGTAAACTTTGTATTTATTTTATATAAGTGATGGACAGTAGCATAGGTGTTCACAGTATCACTAAATTCCTCAAAGTTCCACAATCCCAGTGTATAGACTTGGCAGCAGAGTGTTGGGGCACTATACAAATAAACGATGATGATTACATGATTGTATCGTTTCATATTTCATCAGAAGTGTCAAGAAGTGTTAATCAAGAACAGCATCCCGATACTGCAACCAACGTTTAACTTTTATTACTGTTCTGTTTTACTTAGCTATGAAAATCCGTCTAAGAACATGCTTCACATAATGCCTTGCAGACCTGCGCTTCGGCAAATTCCATATTTTATTTCCATTCCATTAGATAATATTTTAGGTCAGGAAAATTTAATTTCCTTCCCATGATTTACTTTTTTTTATATGACTCCTTCTTAAAGGACCTTTAACCTATACCAGTGGTACCCAAACTGTGCGCTGACACACCTTGGGGTGCTTCGGGACACTTGCAGGGGTGCCTCAGCTTGGTGGTCCAACACCAAATCAAATTCTTTATGGTCAATGTAATGTAATATGTGGACAAACAGAAGCGCAAACCTGTCCTTCACCACACAACTGACCCTAAGGATGATAGGTAAGCACAGCTTACTTCACTTTACTACTTCACTACATTTTTTTCTGAATTTCTATATAACAAACGTTTGGATTAGGGGTGCCGTAATCCAAACGTTTGTTATATAGAAACATGATTCAAAAAAGTTTGGGAACCTCTGACCTATACTATAAACTCATACTTGCTGACAGTGCTGCCCCCTCCTCCATCGGCGTGGAGGGGGCGTGGCGGGTACAAAGGTGGGTTGTGCAGGGGGGTGTTATTGAGCGATTGTGTCATCATGGCCACAACCCCCGTCATATAGTGCAGAGAAAACAGGACTGGCTGGTGTTGGTGGTGAAGGGAGGAGGGGGTGGCTGGCTAGAGGGGGGTGCAAGAGATTGTCCATGTTTCAGGGCAGGCCAGGGCTCCACCAGATTTTAGGGAACCTCCCGGGTGTAGTGTCAACAAATATGTATGTTCCTATTTCTGAAGCTTATTACACCAGAAGATATTGGAGAGAATGTTTTACAATGGAAAAGGGATTTTTTTTCAAATACCATGCCCATCAGACCCCCTGTCATTAACCCTGCTGAAATTCAGTGTCCTTCTATAATGTATTACACAGAACCTTTCAGAGCCCAAAGTGTCTGATATCAACAGGTAGTTAAAAATGAACGTCAATGTCAACTCATAATGCGGACAATGCTAAATAAATGTGAGATGCCTTTTTCAAGTGTCTATCTGGCTGATCACTGTGACACACAGCAACCAACTGTGCCCTCTGGCTGGATATACAACTTACCTCACTGGGGGCCTGATTATCAACGAGTTTTATCACTCACAATGAGTGATAAAACTTGTTGCGTATGATAAATGGTGCTCCAGCCAATCAGCTCCCAACTGTCATTTTTCAAACAGATGACAGGAGCTGATTGGCTGGAGCACCATTATCATACGCAACAAGTTTTATCACTCGTTATGAGTGATAAAACTTGCTGAAAAATGAGGCCCTCAACAAGATGTACTCAAATCTTTGAACTCACATTATTGTTAGTTATTGCCCTAATGACTTTTCAGAATCAGAGGGTCGACCATCAATCAACATGGAAAGTAAAAAATTGTTAGATAGGTCGGCGTATCGGCTGTGTGGCCAAATATGTACCCAGCTTTAGACAACCATTTCTCCACATAAAACAACAGACCTAGCAATAGGTGTAGGGTGGGAACAGGGGCAGATTGGCTGTTAATGGAGAAGAATCCTGCACCAAGAATAAAAATTGAGTGGCAATCACATAAAAAGGATATAACACTTGTTGGTAACATATACAGTATATTTTAACACCTATATGTATTGTGTAGGTGCAACCCACTGTTTCAGATATGTATATATCAGACTAAAGAAGAAAGTAAGCTTAAATTTTACAATAAAATTCTTTATTGGGTATGCTTTAAAACAGGTAATTATACTTTGGTATTATAATCAAAAAGCTAATTATTGCTAAATTATTTCAAAGGTTATATGTAATCACATATATGTGCCCTTAAATAGGGTTGTTCAAGCGAAGTATAAGAATTAAAAAGTAGCGGAAAAGAAGAAAAATGTGTCAATAGATAAAGAATTAAAAACAAAGCTGTGCGCTGTTTTCTTTTTTCATAAATATGAAATAAAATTAATTATATGTGTGTTTTAACTTTTGAAGACAGTTACAGATCGTAAATAATACAAATACAAATAGTAGCAAATTTTCCTTACACTCATGCTGGCCATACACTAGCACGATTTAGGGCCGATTGCCCGATTTTCGGTGCATCGTAAGATGAATCGTGTAGAAATCGTGTATTTTTTAAGTAGGATATGATTCGATGTGCACTCCCGCAGCTCCTAAAATGTATCGTCTGATCAGATGTGCAACCCATATGATCCATCGTATTCGTATGCTGATTTTTCACCATGCGATGCATCGTGCGTACGACCGCTGTCATTTCAGTGACATTTTGAAGAATGATGATCAGTTTTTCAGCAGACACCCGATCGATCGTATCGTGAGATCGTATGTACATCATGTGTACAAAGTGCGTTTGGGACTGCCAGGGAGCTGCCGGGAAGTTCAAGGGAAATCGTAAGATGAATCTTATCTTATGATGGTCGTACTAGTGTATGGCCAGCATCGGTCAGTAATCATCTGCTAGTATTGAATGGTGTAGCTTGTAACAATTTAGCTACCTGCAGTTAACTGTTTCCATAATCTGCAACAAAGTCACATATATGGTTGTATGATTGCTAAGCTCAATGTTCAGCAATACAATAGGTGCAGATATTGATAGCATAACTTCCCTACAGGCTATATTAATTTACCTGGTTCTTTGCAGCCAGAGTCTGAATACTGCTGTATTTATCCAGTGTGATATCTAGGCATCATAAGATTGCTATTTATTTAGTAGTATGATAACTTAGGGTAATTAGCTTAGTAGAGAGGTCTGTAGTGCAGTAAGTAGATGCATAATAAGGGTCCACAAGCAGCTTTTCCGGTTTAAATTAAATAAATGGAGCTTTACTCTCAGCTTTCAGGAACAAAATAACAAACAACCTAGCCCCAGATTCAGGGCACTACCTTACTTCTTAAACCCTGACTACAATTGGCAGCTAGTCTGCAAATGTTATACATTCTCTCAAAACTCTCAGTCTTGTCTCTCACAGGTATAGACAAGGTCTCTTGGCCTTCACATAAAGCCTCTCTTGTGGTCCTCCCTGCTCTGCATGCAAGTGTGGACACTGGCCTCCTGGCCTGCAGCTTAGCTGCTACAGCGTCACACAAACACAGTCAGAGTATTGTGGTCCTCCCTGCCTGAATGCAGGTCTGGACACCAGCCAAAACCTGGTCTCCAGGCACTCTGGGCTCTATAGCTGTCACAGTCCCACTTGGACTGTCACCTCTTGCAGCCTGACTGTCCTGCCTCATTAGCCGTCACCTGGGCTTTGTCCACCAGGCAGCCTTAGGTGTGGTCACACTTCCTTTTTCTACCCTTCAGCCCCACACAGAATCCATGGCTCACTATTGCCACCTAGCTTGATATTGCCACAGTCGTTATAATGGATAAACTAAATAAGTTAGTGTTTCCGCTAGACTGCAGGCAGGGGACTGAGGGTGCCAGCAGGGAGTCTCTGTGTGCAATGAAAGTGTGCACGCTCCCGAAAAGGGGGTGTGACAGGCTGGGGAAGGGGCATATCCATGTGACATGCCTCCAACTTGTCACACTTGGAGTGTGCTCAGCACTTACGGAGGTGCTTGGCTTCTCCCAAGCTCTCTCCTTAAGGTGAATAAATTCCGTGCAAATGCACACGGCATCTATTCACCCGGTGGTGGTCCTTCAACCTTTTCCTCCTGACAAGACACTGCAGCCAGTGGGTGGGAAAGTCTGTTTTAGTGGGGTGCTGCTAAAAAGGCAGGATGCCATTTTAAAATCGGACAGGTAGTGGCACCAAGGTAAAACAGCCTAATGGGAACACTATAAATTATCCAAGAAATGCTGAATTGCACTATAATTAGTTCGATATCTGACACTGTATTTTAATGTCTTATAATTGGAGGTCATCTGACTGCTTAGTAGTCCTTATCTAAATAAGCAGTGCCATATATGGGTCACTGAATGCTGTTAAAAATACATCATTGTACTGTATAAATTCCTTCCTATTATTGCCCCCAGTAGTGGTCCCCCGAGTGCAGTGCCTCTAGTAGTAGGCCCCTTTTATAATGTCCCCAGTGGTAGTTCCCCCCCCAAGTAGTAGTCCCCAGTAGAGTAGCCCCCCCCAGTAGAGGTCCTCCCAATGGCGCCCCCAGTAGTAGCCATCCCTCCCCCAGTAGAGGTCCCCCCAGTAGTAGCCACCCCCTCCCCCGTTGTGCAGATAGGTTAAAAAAATATATATATATATATACATAAAAATATACTTACCTGAATCTCTGCTCCTGCTCCTGGTCCTGGTCCTGCTCGCGACGCCGCTCCCACCCGGGCTGGCGCGCTCAGCATTATGGGACAGATGTCATGACGTCATGACGTCAGTCCCATTACCCACTGCAGGAGCCGGACGGAAGTCCGGCTCTTGCAGTGGGTGCTGCAGCAGTCAATGAGAGTCTATCTGACTCTCATTGGCTGCTGTTTAACACACGCATCGCCGCCAGCGCTGGCGGCGATGCGTGTGTTATGCACAGCCTGAGCCCGCCTCCTAGCGCTATTAGGCAAGCGCTCAGGGGGAGGGAACGGGCTCAGGTGTGAAGCACAGGACCGGCGCTGGAAGCCTAGCGCCGGTCCTGTGTAAATGTGTAGCGCTGACCGCACTCATTGCGGTCGGTGCTACACTGGCTAACTAGGGCGGGCGGGCCGGTACCCTGGCTGGCGGCGTCCCCCCTCGCAGCCGGTCCAACGGCGCCCAGGGCATGCACCCCACTCGCCCTGCCCTAGTTACGCCACTGTTCACAAGCTTGCTGTGCTTATTCACTGGAAAGAGGGAGTGTGGGCATGCCCATCAGCTCCTGGAGGGGTGGGCATGCCCACAGCATGATGAAAATAGGGGAGTGGCTTGCGGGAATGGCATTTCACATGAGGTCATATCCCTTGCCATGAGGCCATGCCCACTGTTTTGGGCATGCCCCGTTGGCGTGCGCACATAGGGCCACTTTGAGAACTTTTTCCGGGGCCACTTTAAATTCCCAATCCGCTCCTGGGTGGGAGCTATTGTTAGGTGGTAATCCTAGTCCCTAGAACAAATTAAGGCCCACATTCAGAGCCGGACGCTCTGAGCAGAGCGCTCGCTCTGAATGAGGGCCGTCCTCCATAAAAATGGAGCGTCCTCCTGGACGCTCGTATAGCTGTGGGTCACCACCCACAGCCTATACGAGCGTGCAGGTTGATGGTCGCGATGGTCTTGACCATCGCGACCATTGCCACTGCGAGCCGGAGCCTGCGGTTGAGTTTCTCAACCGCAAGGCCCGGAGTGATTTTGGCTCTATCAGAGCCAAAATCACTCCCACTGACATCACTAGTGATGTCAGTGGGCCGGCTTCTGATGGTAGACGTTCCCTTGGGAACGCCCCCGTCTGGGAGGCACGCCCACCAAAGGGGGCGTGCTGTCAATCAACATCGACAGCACGCCCTTTGATCAGACACAACGAGCAAAGGAAAGTCCTTCGCTCGTCGCGTCTCGCGCATGCGCACGACGGAGCTCCCTCCGTCGTGCGCATGCTCAGTGCACACCATCGACCCACTTGCGAGCGGACAGCCGCTCGCGAGTGGGTCTGAATCAGGCCCTAAGTTTGCAGGTCATAGGATTCACTTTGAATGGGCTCACGTTTGACCAAATATGCGATATGAATGTTAATTTTACGACATGTTAATTTCATAGGTTATTATATCTATTTAACTATTGGTAACATTAGTGCTTAGATTGTGCACCAGTATCTTCTTTTCTCTACATGGCACTACAAATCGTAGCACCAGGGATGTGCAGTCAGGGTAAACAGGGGAGGCAGAGCTTTGATATAAAAATGATTAGAATAATACAAAGAAGATATTTATAACTTATAAACATCTTCTTTGTTAATTGTAATCATTTTTTATAGTTAACATTTACCAGCTTTGTGAAGCTCCCTTGGACTACAGGGAGAGAGATTATGCAGCAACAGCTCAGCCTCGCTTCTGCATAGTCAGACACTGCTTGCAGAGTTAGGGGTGGGGCCACACCACGGACAGTAAGCTGCACAGAAAGAGAGCTAATAGAGGCATGCCATTGAGTATAAGGGGGCATGCCTTGAGCACTGATGGACACCTTGGATGTGTCAGGAAGTACAGTGCAGTGTTTAGAGTTCGGAGCTCAATCAGCAGAAGCAAGAGAAGACACAGTGTAGTGAGGAGAGAGTTACAGTGAGTAGGGGGTGAGACAGGCTCCCATCACTCAGACCCATCTCCATGTGTGCCTCCCCAGCCATTGACCTCACCGCACGTCACTGGGTAGCACCTCTTTTTATGTTTAAAATGACTGTAGGATGCGCGGTCCAGCCCCTTCCCCTTTCCCCTGTATTTGTGTATATAAAGTATACATAAAGTTAGAAACTGCCTTCTGCTTGCTAATAGCATCCTTCCCATCTGCCCTTAGGTAATTTTAATCTGCACAGGTTTCTACATTGCTGTCTACATATTAGGGGACACAATGATGTTAAGCCCTTGATAAATGTATATAATGTGTTAGTATTACTATTGTTAGGGACCCATATGAAGGGGTTCACCTTGACGTGGTGGATGGGCTCACATGTTTGGCCAAATTTACGCTAAGAACCTCAATTATACTCCATATTATTTGCAGAGTTTATTATATCTGTTTTAACTATCAGTGGCAAACTCATGTTTTGTTCATGAGGAGGCCTACCACCTAGCAACAGCTGGTTGGCAGCCAATCATATACTTTACCTGGTGCTTGCCTGAGAAATTAGGTCTTTTATAGAATGGTTGGCCTCCAATAATATTTAGCAAAAGTTCAAGTTGAGTACAAAGTGATCACAATGCATGATTGCTTGTAAAGGTATTCCTTTTTGCTGCTCCATTGGTGATGGATGCACCCACAATGAGTGGCCCCTGATCATGCTGACATCTATTCCTGCATCCCACATAATCACGACATCGCACTCTAATAATAGAGGAATTGGCAGGCTGAACAGTTTTTATACAGCAGTAATAAGTGCAAGGATTGCTGACAAACTTAAGTTTAGGAGCTAAAATCATATTTAACTATGGAATACCTGAATAAAAATGTGTCCACCAGGGGTAGTGTGAAGTATAAAGCCATTCAGTTCTGCACTTTTAGCTTCAAAGGCTAATGACAATTTACGAGAGATTAGATAGATATTAGTACCTGTCCCCATTGAAGCCAAAAGGGCCAAGTAAAGATCAATGAACCAATTTTTGGATTTTCTACGTAAAATAAGTCTAGAGAGGCACAGATCATGCTGCGGGCAAAGATATGTGATTTGTTCTCTATTATGTTGGGTGCTACTAGAGAAAGTGCTGAGAAGTAAGATTTTATGTTAGACATCACTAAACCTACCTCGTCTTAATTGACCTAGGAGTCCAAGGGTAAATGTACAAAGGACAAAATGTGGACAGATTGAAGGGTTAGCACCTGATGATATGTACTAACTTCTGAAATACAGTGCATTTTAATACCACATTGTCTATCGAAATATGCTGGTGAGATAATGAGTCTGAAGAGAGCAGTTCTATTGCTTCTCCAACCTTCTAAAATATGTGATTTAATTGTGTCCACAAACAGTATACCAAAAAGAAAAAAAGTGAAATATAGTGCACACTGTGTTTAATTGGTATTTGGGAAATGGTATGTAACACGTACCAATTTCAGATGGAATCAGGCATTAGGTAATCTCACACTGTTACCGGACAGCGGTTACATGGTAACACTATATCATGCTGCTTCTTTGGTGTGATATAATTCTTCTTCCTGGTGCTCAGAAAAAGTTAGAAAGGAGAGAACTTATTATCTACTGTGTCTGCAGTTGCCAATACATAATCAGCTACTTCAGGGCTGCCATCAAAAATTGTGGCGCCCGGTACTGACAAAATAGGCAGAACACCCCCCCTCCCAGGGTATGAGAAGAGCTGGGCGGAGCTGTGGATGTAGGTGGAGCTACAGGGGGCTAGGGATTGCTGGACGTATTGGGGCACAGATTATTTGTTCGCAAGTGCTGCTATATTACTTGCTGTGCTGACATTTCTATTTGCATGATTTTCATTTTAATTTAATATAGCTAAGCATAAGATGTTTTGTATATATATGCACCCCTTATAACCTGTTTAATCTAACTTGTGTGAGCTATTTTCCTAGGTGCTTTGCAACAGGTGTGCTTGGTGACTGTGTGGAAGGCTGTGCTGGGATCAAGTGTTTGATCCCAGCATCAGCAGAGTTGCAGGGGCAGGCAGAGGGGATGTGTCCTCTGCGGGACACATCCATTGCCGGCGCTGGGACAGTGATGTCCCTAGCATCGGTGCAGATGCCGCGGGCACCTGGTGAAGGGACCGCCTGGTCCCTTTCATCAGTGGCGGCGGTACTGTGGCGCCGGGAGATGCTTGGCTCCGGGCGCAGGCTCAGCGGAGCTTGGCGTCCGGCAGCCAAGAAGCGGCGGGTATCCGGCGCTGGGACAGAGTACCTGCTCCCAGCACCGGTCAAGCGTCGGGTGCGGCGCTCCGTGGGGTGGGTGTTTGGCTCTGGCCGCGAGCCAAACCTGGCTCGCGGGCCAGCAGCCAATAGGAGGCGGACGCAACGAGCCAATCGCGGCTCGCCGCGTCATAGCCCCGCCCACTTGCGCCGTCTTGTATTAGACGGCGCCGAGCGGGAGAAGTTAGTTCGGCGGCAGAGAGGGAGGAGAGAAGATCTCCCGAAGAGCAGAAGATCGGCGTGTCAACAGGGGCGCCGGCCGCGGAAGAGGCCAGAAGATGCCGCTGCTGTCAAGAGAGAAGACAGGCGGCGCCGGCTGGAAGAAGAAAAGAAAAGGCGGCGGCGCTGGCCAGGACGGGCCAGCGGCCGAAGAATGCGGCTGAGGATCGGAGAGGACTGCGGGGGTGGGAAGTAAAGAGCTACACGAAGTTCCCCCCCGCAGCCTCTTCCAATGTAGCAGGTAGGCCCTCCATGAGGCCCACCATATACCCCCCTCCCTAGACTGCCAGGGTTGTCGGGCGCTAGGCCCGTGGAGCGTTGTCGGGCACTAGGCCCGTGGGTAATTAGTCGGGCACATGGCCCGAGGCACAATATCGGGCATTAGGCCCTGTTAAAAGAATTGGCCCTTAATCAGGTGTGAGTGGCCTGGGTACTAGGCCCAGGTCACTGGTCAATAAAGTAGGTGGGCAACTGCCCGAGCCACCCAGAATATAAAGTGGTCTGGGCATTAGGCCCAGGCCACTACCAGAGCCCACCGTTAGGCAGGCCCCTAGGCCTGAGCTGCAAAATAGAGACGGGACTCTGGGCAGTAGGCCAAAGTCCCTTGAGTACCCTGCAGTAGGCAGGCATAAGCCCTGAGCCGCTGGTAAGACCCTGGGCGTTAGGCCCAGGGCCCTGAGCCCATTAGGTAGCCCCGCATAGATGATCAGAGGTGTGAGCAGTGGTGGAGAGCTGTACGGCTCCCACCAATAAGGTAGAGTTTCCCCAGTCACTGGGAAGAGGAGCTGGCCAGCTCTGGATAGGTAGGAAGCAGGCATTTAAAGGGACAGCACCATGTTTTGCTCTTGTATACTTATAGTCTGTGGTTGGTGTTCCGTGCAGGGCAAAAGTTTAGTTATTGTTATATCTGTTGCACTACATACACTGCAGGTTGAGGGTGATGCCGTTTTAGTATGTGTAGCTGCTTGACATAGGTTTAGGCCATGTACGGCTGTGTTGTGTATCTCCTTACAGGGACCTGTAGGCGAGTGAGCGGACGAAGAGCACGAGTGGACACGGTGAGAAATATCGGTGTGTACTGTCTCTCCCTGTTTGTTTGTCACTACCTATCCTTCCTTCCTTCTGGGCGGACGGTGAACCTTGCAACCGGTTGCAAGGACGGATCTTCACCTGGTGCGTGAGTACCGATAGGTGAAAATTCGGGATCTGAGGCCAAAAGTGCCAATGATAATCTTCACTTAAAACTAGGGGTGAGCGGGTTCGGATTTCTGAAATCCGAACCCCCCCGAGCCCCCCCGATCCGAGTCCGATCCGAGTCAGGCTCGACTTTTCCCGCCTGACTCGGATCTGACATCGAGGCAAAACGTCATCATCCCGCCTTCCGAGTCTCGCGGGTTTTGGATCCTATATAAGGTACCCGCGTCGGCGCCATTTTCTCACTCGGCTGTGGACAGTGAAGAGGGAGGGTGGGAGTTAGTGCTCAAAGTCCATAGGGGCTGGCTGGACTGTGTTGTGCAGTCAGTTCTCCATAGGGGCTGTGTCCACTCCAAAGTCCTGTGCAGTGTCCCAGTCCTAAAGGGGTGCTGTAGTGTTGTCCAGGGGGTGCTCTGTCCATCAGGGGTGCTCCCCCCAAGTGCTAAAAAAATAATATATTTTCTGTGTTTGTGAATTGTGTGCGCAGTAGCCGCACGTGTATCAACAAAGTAGTGCCAAGCGTGCGCCTGTGTCATAAGTAAAGGGCCGGCTGGCTTGACCGTTAAAGGGTGCTGTAACCCCCGAAAGTACACTCCAGTCCAAACCAAAAAAAAATTATTTTCTGTGTTTGTGAATTGTGTGCGCAGTAGCCGCACGTGCATCAACAAAGTAGTGCCAAGCGTGCGCCTGTGTCATAAGTAAAGGGCCGGCTGGCTTGACCGTTAAGGGTGCTGTAACCCCCGAAAGTACACTCCAGTCCAAACCAAAAAAAAAATTATTTTCTGTGTTTGTGAATTGTGTGCGCAGTAGCCGCACGTGCATCAACAAAGTAGTGCCAAGCGTGCGCCTGTGTCATAAGTAAAGGGCCGGCTGGCTTGACCGTTAAAGGGTGCTGTAACCCCCGAAAGTACACTCCAGTCCAAACCAAAAAAAAATTATTTTCTGTGTTTGTGAATTGTGTGCGCAGTAGCCGCACGTGCATCAACAAAGTAGTGCCAAGCGTGCGCCTGTGTCATAAGTAAAGGGCCGGCTGGCTTGACCGTTAAGGGTGCTGTAACCCCCGAGAGTACACTCCAGTCCAAACCAAAAAAAAAATTATTTTCTGTGTTTGTGAATTGTGTGCGCAGTAGCCGCACGTGCATCAACAAAGTAGTGCCAAGCGTGCGCCTGTGTCATAAGTAAAGGGCCGGCTGGCTTGACCGTTAAAGGGTGCTGTAACCCCCGAGAGTACACTCCAGTCCAAACCAAAAAAAAAATTATTTTCTGTGTTTGTGAATTGTGTGCGCAGTAGCCGCACGTGCATCAACAAAGTAGTGCCAAGCGTGCGCCTGTGTCATAAGTAAAGGGCCGGCTGGCTTGACCGTTAAAGGGTGCTGTAACCCCCGAAAGTACACTCCAGTCCAAACCAAAAAAAAATTATTTTCTGTGTTTGTGAATTGTGTGCGCAGTAGCCGCACGTGCATCAACAAAGTAGTGCCAAGCGTGCGCCTGTGTCATAAGTAAAGGGCTGGCTGGCTTGACCGTTAAGGGTGCTGTAACCCCCGAAAGTACACTCCAGTCCAAACCAAAAAAAAAATTATTTTCTGTGTTTGTGAATTGTGTGCGCAGTAGCCGCACGTGCATCAACAAAGTAGTGCCAAGCGTGCGCCTGTGTCATAAGTAAAGGGCCGGCTGGCTTGACCGTTAAGGGTGCTGTAACCCCCGAGAGTACACTCCAGTCCAAACCAAAAAAAAAATTATTTTCTGTGTTTGTGAATTGTGTGCGCAGTAGCCGCACGTGCATCAACAAAGTAGTGCCAAGCGTGCGCCTGTGTCATAAGTAAAGGGCTGGCTGGCTTGACCGTTAAGGGTGCTGTAACCCCCGAAAGTACACTCCAGTCCAAACCAAAAAAAAAATTATTTTCTGTGTTTGTGAATTGTGTGCGCAGTAGCCGCACGTGCATCAACAAAGTAGTGCCAAGCGTGCGCCTGTGTCATAAGTAAAGGGCCGGCTGGCTTGACAATTAAAGGGTGCTGTAACCCCCAAAGTACACTCCAGTCCAAACCAAAAAAAAAATTATTTTCTGTGTTTGTGAATTGTGTGCGCAGTAGCCGCACGTGCATCAACAAAGTAGTGCCAAGAGTGCGCCTGTGTCATAAGGGCCGGCTGGCTTGACCGTTAAAGGGTGCTGTAACCCCCAAAGTACACTCCAGTCCAAACCAAAAAAAAAATTATTTTCTGTGTTTGTGAATTGTGTGCGCAGTAGCCGCACGTGCATCAACAAAGTAGTGCCAAGCGTGCGCCTGTGTCATAAGTAAAGGGCCGGCTGGCTTGACCGTTAAGGGTGCTGTAACCCCCGAAAGTACACTCCAGTCCAAACCAAAAAAAAAATTATTTTCTGTGTTTGTGAATTGTGTGCGCAGTAGCCGCACGTGCATCAACAAAGTAGTGCCAAGCGTGCGCCTGTGTCATAAGTAAAGGGCCGGCTGGCTTGACCGTTAAGGGTGCTGTAACCCCCGAGAGTACACTCCAGTCCAAACCAAAAAAAAAATTATTTTCTGTGTTTGTGAATTGTGTGCGCAGTAGCCGCACGTGCATCAACAAAGTAGTGCCAAGCGTGCGCCTGTGTCATAAGTAAAGGGCTGGCTGGCTTGACCGTTAAGGGTGCTGTAACCCCCGAAAGTACACTCCAGTCCAAACCAAAAAAAAAATTATTTTCTGTGTTTGTGAATTGTGTGCGCAGTAGCCGCACGTGCTTCAACAAAGTAGTGCCAAGCGTGCGCCTGTGTCATAAGTAAAGGGCCGGCTGGCTTGACCGTTAAAGGGTGCTGTAACCCCCGAAAGTACACTCCAGTCCAAACCAAAAAAAAAATTATTTTCTGTGTTTGTGAATTGTGTGCGCAGTAGCCGCACGTGCATCAACAAAGTAGTGCCAAGCGTGCGCCTGTGTCATAAGTAAAGGGCCGGCTGGCTTGACAATTAAAGGGTGCTGTAACCCCCAAAGTACACTCCAGTCCAAACCAAAAAAAAAATTATTTTCTGTGTTTGTGAATTGTGTGCGCAGTAGCCGCACGTGCATCAACAAAGTAGTGCCAAGAGTGCGCCTGTGTCATAAGGGCCGGCTGGCTTGACCGTTAAAGGGTGCTGTAACCCCCAAAGTACACTCCAGTCCAAACCAAAAAAAAAATTATTTTCTGTGTTTAGCCGCACGTATATATCAAATCGATATAACATAAATGGAGGACCAAACTTTCTCCGATAAAAATAAAATAGAGAAAGATCAAGAACCACTTCCTCCTAGTGCTGAAGCTGCTGCCACTAGTCATGACATAGACGATAACATGCCATCAACGTCGTCTGCCAAGGCCGATGCCCAATGTCATAGTAGAGGGCACATACAATCCCAAATGGCAAAGTTCAGGAAAATGACCTTGAAAAAGACATTTAAATCAGCTGAAGAGAAACGTAAACTTGCCAATATGCCATTTACGACACGGAGTGGCAAGGAACGGCTAAGGTCGATCCCTAGTATGTTCATGACTAGTGGTTCAGCTTCACATGACGATGGAAGCCCTCCTCCCACTAAAAAAATCAAAAGAGTTAAGCTGGCAAAAGCACAGCGAAGAACTGTGCTTTCTAAGAAGATATCACAAATCCCCAAGGAGAGTCCAAGTGTGGTGGTGGTTGCGATGCCTGACCTTCCCAGCACTGGACGGGAAGAGGTGGCTCTTTCCACCATTTGCACGCCCCCTGCAAGTGCTGAAAGGAGCACCCACAGTCCACTTGCTGATATGCAAATTGAAGATGTCACTGTTGAAGTACAACAGGATGAGGATACTGGTGTAGCTGGCGCTGAGGAGGAAGTTGGCGAGGAGGATTCTGATGGTGATGTGGTTTGTTTAAATCAGGCTCCGGGGGAGACAGTTGTTGTCCGTGGGATGAAAAAGCCCATCACGGTCATGCCTGGGCAGAAGACCAAACATTCCACCTCTTTGGTCTGGCAATATTTCTATCCAAATCCGGACAACAACTGTCTTGCCATATGTACCATATGTAAAGGTGAAATAAGTAGGGGTAGGGACGTCAACCACCTAGGAACATCCTCCCTTATACGGCACCTGCAGCGCGTTCATAAAAAGTTACTGTCAAGTTCAGAAACTTTGGCTAAGACCGTAAGCAGTCCAGGGACACCTAAATCCCGTTGTCCTGTTGTATCCAAGCGCCTGCAAACCACACCGTCAACTCCCTCCTCGTCAATTTCCTCCTTAGTCAGGATCGGAAGTAGTCCTGCAGGCCATGTCACTGGCATGACTGACTCTCCTATCCGGGATTCCTCTGGAGGATCCTGCATTGCTACGCCTACTGCTGCCGCTGCTGCTGTTGCTGCTGCTGGGAGTCGTTCATCATCCCAGAGAGGAAGTAGGAACATCACTACTTTTACTAAACAATTGACCCTCCAACAGTCCTTAGCGAGGAGGATGAAGTACGACAGCAGTCATCCTGAAGCAAAACGTATAACTGAGGCCTTGACTGCTATGTTGGTGTTAGACGTGCGTCCGGTATCCGCCATTAGTGCAGTGGGATTTAGACAATTGATGGAGGTAGTGTGTCCCCGGTTCCAAATCCCGTCTAGATTCCACTTCACTAGGCAGGCGATACCGAGACTGTACAGAAACGTCAGAAAAAGTGTCCTCAGTGTCCTGAAAAATGCCATTGTACACAATGTCCACTTAACCACGGACATGTGGACAAGTGGAACAGGGCAGACTAAGGACTATATGACTGTGACAGCCCACTGGGTAGATGTATCACCTTACGCAGCAACAGCAGCAGCGTCACCAGTAGCAGCATCTCAGAAACGCCAGCTTGTTACAAGGCAGGCTACGCTGTGTATCACCGGTTTCAGTAAGAGGCACACCGCCGACAACCTCTTAGAGAAACTGAGGGAAATCATCGCCCAGTGGCTTACCCCACTTAGACTCTCCTGGGGATTTGTGATATCTGACAACGCCACCAATATTGTGCGGGCATTACATCTGGGCAAATTCCAGCACGTCCCATGTTTTGCTCACACAATAAACTTGGTGGTGCAGAATTTTCTGAAAAGCGACAGGGGCGTGCAGGAGACGCTTTGGGTGGCCCGAAAAATTTCTGGCCACTTTCGCCATTCAGCGACTGCGTGCCGAAGACTGGAGCGCCAGCAAACACTCTTGAACCTGCCCCGCCATCACCTGAAGCAAGAGGTTGTGACGCGGTGGAACTCAACCCTCTATATGCTTCAGAGGATGGAGGAGCAGCAAAAGGCCATACAAGCCTATACATCCACCTATGACATAGGCAAAGGAGGGGGTATGCACCTGACTCAAGCGCAGTGGAGAATGATTTCCGTGTTGTGCAAGGTTCTCCAGCCCTTCGAACTTGCCACACGTGAAGTCAGTTCAGACACAGCCAGCTTGAGTCAGGTCATTCCCCTCATCAGGCTTTTGCAGAAGCAGCTGGAGAAAGTGAAGGAGGAGCTAAGACGGAGCGATTCCGCTCGGCATGTGGGACTTGTGGATGAAGCCCTTCATTCGCTTTGCCAGGATTCCAGGGTGGTCAATCTGTTGAAATCAGACCACTACATTTTGGCCACCGTGCTTGATCCTAGGTTTAAAGCCTATGTGGTGTCTCTCTTTCCGGCCGACACAAGCCTGCAGAGGTGCAAAGTCCTGCTGGTGAACACACTGTCAGCTGAAGCGGAACGTGACACGTCAACGGCTCCTTCTTCATTTTCTCCCGCAACTGGGGCTGCCAGGAAAAAACTTAGGTATCCTAAGCAACCCGCTGGCGGTGATGCAGGGCAGGCAGGACCAAGTTTGGACATCTGGTCCGGACTGAAGGACCTGGCAACAATTTCTGACATGTCTACTGTCACTGCATATGATACTGTCACCATTGACAGAATGGTGGAGGATTACATCGGTGACAGCATCCAAGTAGGCATGTCAGACAGTCCATACCTGTACTGGCAGGAAAAAGAGGCAATTTGGAGGCCCCTGTACAAGCTGGCTCTATTTTACCTGAGTTGCCCCCCTCCAGTGTGTACTCCGAAAGAGTGTTTAGTGCAGCCGGGAACCTTGTCAGCGAAAGGCGTAGGAGGTTGCTTCCACAGAATGTGGAGAAGATGATGTTCATCAAAATGAATTATCAGCTCTTCCAGGGAGACCAGCCTCCAGAAGGTACAGAGGGACCTGTGGTGGTGGATTCAAGTGGGGACGAGTTAATACTTTGTGAGGATGAGGATGTACACACTGAAGAGGGTGAGGAATCGGTGGATGAGGAGGATGAGGATGACATCTTGCCTCCGTAGAGCCAGTTTGTGCAGGGACACATTAATTGCCAGCTTGTTTTGTGGGGGCCCAAACGAACCAATCATTTCAGCCACAGTTGTGTGGCAGACCCTGGCGCTGAAATGATTGATTTGTTAAAGTGTGCATGTCCTGTTTATACAACATAAGGGTGGGTGGGAGGGCCCAAGGACAATTCCATCTTGCACTTCTTTTTTTTCTTTGCATTATGTACAGTTTGGGGCCTAGTTTTTCTAACTGCCATCCTGTCTGCCACTGCAGTGTCACTCCTAGATGGGTCACGTGTTTGTGCCGCCCACTCGTGTCGCTTAGCATAGTCATCCAGCTACCTCGGTGCAACCTTTTGGACATGAAAACACTATTGTGAGGTGTGAGGTGTTCAGAATAGACTGGAAATGAGTGGAAATTAAGGTTATTGAGGTTAATAATAGCATAGGAGCAGAGAAACCAACAAATTCTGTGATTTTAGCTGTTTTTATGCTTTTTAAAAAAAAAATACAGATCCAAAACACAAAACCCAGAACCCAAAACACGGAAGGGTGGTTTTGGCAAAACCAATCCAGATCCAAAACACGAAGAAAGATCCAGATCCAAAACCAAAACACAAAACACGAAAAGTGGCCGGTGCACACCCCTACTTAAAACCTGAATTTATCCCTCGGTTCGGTAGGGCGCGTCGGTCGACGTGAGGAAGGACGGTACTCACCTCGTCTCCATCCCCCTAGGTCATCGTGTCCGTGTTCTATTTGGAGGTTCCAGGACCGTCTGTTCAACACACAGCCTGAAGGTGAGAGGGTGCGATGCAAGGTAAGGAACAGATGTACATCTGCACGGCAGCAGGCACTGCACCGCACCCACCTCTCACAACTGTCTCATGTTCAAAAGCAAAGTTGCTGTGAGCTTTAAACCTTGATAGCATACCCTGAGTTTAACACTAATGTGATGGCTAGTTCCATGTTATAATTCTGAGCAATAGAGTAGGGACTTGCAGTAAAATGGGCTCCCGTGACGGGGGCTACAAGCTTAAATGCATTGATCAATTCATGAACCAAAACCCCACTGTTTATTATGTGTATTATTATTATTGTTAGTTATTATGGTGAGTGTAGAGCCCCTGTGATTTCTATTTAAACAATGTGGTCACATACCATGTTGCACCCCAAATCTAGGAAAGGTGAGTGCCGTGGATTAGTGCTTTTTGTTTATTTGATACATTTTTGTAATTAAACATTTTGTGATCACATTTTCTTATGCACCCCTTTTAACCTGTTTAATCGAACTTGTGTCAGCTGTTTTCCTAGGTGCTTTGCAACAGGTGTGCTAGGTGTCTGTCTCACTTTTAAAAGCAAAGTTGCTGTAAGCTTTAAACCTTGATAGCATACCTTGAGTTTAACACTAATGTGATGGCTATGTCCATGTTATAATTCTAAGCAACAGAGTAGGGACTTGCAGTAAAGTGGGGTCCCATGACGGGAGCTGCAAGCTTAAATGCATTGATCAATTCATGTACCAAAACCCCACTGTTTAATATGTGTATTATTATTATTGTTATGTATTATGGTGAGTACAGAGCCCCTGTGATTTCTCTCTCTCTCTCTCTCTCTCTCTCTCTCTCTCTCTCTCTCTCTCTATATATATAGCAATTATTTAAGGATTCATGTGAGTGCCATCCTGTTGGATTATATATATATATATATATATATATATATATATATATTGCCTTGCAAAAGTATTCACCCCCTTTGCATTTTTCATGTTTTGTTGCCTCACAACCTGGAATTAAAATGGATTGTTTGAAGGTGTGCACAATTTCATTCACAGAACATGCCTACAACTGTGAAGTTGTGTTTTTTTTATATTGTGAATCAAACAACATTTAGGACAACATAACAGAAAACTTCAGCGTGCATAACTATTCACCCCCCTAAAGTGAGTACTTTGTCGAGCCACCTTTTGCGGCAATTACAGTTGCAAGTCGCTTTGGATAAGTCTCTATGAGCTTGCCACATCTTGCCCCTGGGATTTTTGCCCATTCCTCAAGGCAAAACTGCTCCAGCTCTTCATGTTGGATGGTTTCCGCTTGTGAACAGCAATCTTCAAGTTTGACCACAGATTCTCAATTGGATTGAGATATGGGCTTTGACTAGGCCATTCCAACACATTTAAATGTTTCCCCTTAAACCACTCGTGTGTCGCTTTAGCAGTATGCTTCGGTCATTGTCCTGCTGGAAGGTGAACCTCCGTCCCAGTCTCAAATCACAGGCAGACTGAAACAGATTTTGCTCAAGAATATCCCTGTATTTAGCACAATCCATATTTCCCACGACTCAAATCAGTTTCCCAGTCCCTGCTGCTGAAAAACATCCCCACAGCATGATGCTGCCACCACCATGTTTCACTGTGGGGATGGTGTTCTTGGGGTGATGGGATGTGTTGCATTTGTGCCAGAGATAACGTTTTCCTTGGTGGCCGAAAAGTAAAATTTTAGGCTCATCTGACCAGAGCACCTTCCTCCATACATTTGGGGAGTCGCCCACATGCCTTTTGGCAAACTCAAATCGTGTCTTCTTATTTTTATCACTAAGTAATGGCTTTTTTCTGGCCACTCTTCCATAAAGCCCAGCTCTATGGAGTGTACGGCTTTTTGTGGTCACATGCACAGATACACCAGTCTCTGCTGTGGAACTCTGCAGCTCCTTCAGGGTTACCTTTGGTCTCTGTGCTACCTCTCTGATTAATGCCCTCCTTGCCCGGTCTGTGAGTTTTGGTGGGTGGCCCTTTCTTGGCAGGTTTGTTGTGGTACCATGTTCTTTCCATTTGATGATGATGGATTTGATGGTGCTTCGGGTGATCATCAAAGATTTAGATATTTTTTTATAACCCAACCCAGAATTGTACTTCTCAACAACTTTGTCCCTGACTTGTTTGGAGAGCTCCTTGGTCTTCATGGTGTGATGCCTCTTGCTTAGTGATGTTGCAGCCTCTGGGACCTTTCAGAACAGGTGTGTTTATACTGACAGATCATGTGACACTTAGATTTCACACAGGTGGACTTCATTTCACTAATTATGTGACTTCTGAAGGTAATTGGTTGCACCAGAACTTTTGAGGGGGATCATAGCAAATGGGGTGATTACATATGCACATGCCAATTTTCAGATTTTTTATATATATTTTTCTCATTTCACTTCACCAAATTAGACTATTTTGTGCAGATCCATCACATAAAATTCAGATTAAAAAAATAAAAAATAACAGTTTGTAATGTAACAAAAATGGCAAAAAGCCAAGAGGGGTGAACACTTTTGCAAGGCACTGTATATATATATATATATATATATATATATATATATACATATATATTGTGATAGGATCACTGGTAAAGTGGTCTGTGGCAGGTACATTTGTCCCAGATTCCTGTCTTATGTGTTTTAAACCCCCAGGAGAAAGTCTGCAGTGTAGCAGGCTTGAGTCTCGGCTTTTTGAAAAGCCGGTTTGGGACCTGGGGGTTGTGGGTGAGAGGAGAGGGAGGGCTCCACCCACGGCCACTCCAGGTTTTGGGCCTTGCAACCTGGTAACAGGCTTGTTAAGGTTTCCACCTGAGAGTGGCCAATATAAGCCTAGTGTGTTTAGGGCTGAGTGTCTCACCTGGGAGAGCAGGCAGGGAGTTTGCTCAGAGACACTTGAAAACCCATTTGTAAGTGCTGTGCTGTGCTTTTGTTGCTGGCGAGGGCATTAGGCCCTGCCAGGTTCTTGTAGTGAGGGAAGTCACTTGTGAAGTTAGTGCCCCGACAGGGCTAGGATTTATGTTTGTTTTCTTTATGATTATTTCTGACATTGTACAATAAAGACTGGCGCCGACCAGCTTGTACTCGAATCCAGTCTGGCGTACTGTTTCCCAGCTGCTGTGTGTGTAAGGAAGGAGTCCTCTACCCAGGAGAGGGACCCCCTAACCGGACTGTGTCACAATATAAACATACACATCCATACACAAAAAAGCCTCTGGTGCTTAGCTACAGTATATTAAGTTAAAAGCATGCAAATGTAAGTGTCGGTACAGAAAGTAATAAAACAGCACTTACCCACGAGTGCGTGATTTATATATATTTATATATATATATAAAATATACATAAATTAGGCACCCCCTCCCTACAACAGACCACAAACTCTGCTGAGTGCAGCAGACATCACTCAAAGACTCTTGGGAGCTTCTGGGAGGAGTTATGTGCCACAGCAGCTCCCCTGGACACTCGGCAGTCTCCGTGACTATCTATCTGGACTGTTTGGAGCTCAGAGGACAGTCAGCACAGAGTGATGTGCGGTACCTCATGTCACTGGTGGAATGCACCGGCAGCCATAAAAGAGGAGAAGAATAGTCTCGGTGACATTTAAAACATGGAGCCGGCCGCGAGCCACACACCTGAAGAAGATGGGTGGTTTATTTTGCCCATTGAAACGCATTGAGGCTCTCTCTGCACTCCTGTACAATGCCTGTGCATTCCATCTGTGAAGTGCGGTACCGCACATCACTGCATTCCACACCTCTGCTACCTAGGTGCCCTCTCTCTCCGGGCCCGGGAGTGGAGTCCCTGCAGTCCCCCCATTTGGCGGCCCTGGGCTTCTTTGTATATCGTACTCACCCTTTGATGACTGGTTATATGCATTGGACATTTCATGCAGATGACAATACTGGAATGCTATATAATTGGTGTTGTTATGTCATCCCGGCAAGGTACTAATGACAGACGTTGAAATCCTGATGCCTGTCATTAGACCTACGCTGGGAGCCCGACACATGGCATAACGATCGAAGGTAAGCCGGGAGCCGGGCGCGGACAGCCATGGGGGGGAGGGTTAGGGGCTCCTGGGAGGGACTTAGGGTTAGGCATCCCCCCAGGAGGGTTAGGGTTAGACTAGGGGAAGGGGGGGGTTAGGGTTAGACACCCCCAGGGAAAGTTAGGGTTAGGCACCGCCCAGGAGATTTAGGATTTGTCTGCGGGGAAGGGGGTTAGATTTAGGCACTTAGAGGGGGATTAGGGTTAGGCACTTGGGGGGGAGGTTATGGTTAGGCACCCCAAAGGGAGGGTTAGGGTTGGGGGGGGAGTTAGGTTAGCGATACTTACCAAAAAGGACAATCAGGATTTTCATCTCTGCTGGCTGCCGCTGTCGGGATTAGAACCGCCGGCCATGCGGTTGTGGTGGCCATGCAGCCGGCAGTAAATCATACTGATTCCATGTAAGGAATATTATCTAAAATAGGACGTGGATGAGCGCGGAGAAGAGTGTACCACTGGGACAGTTACTATTAAACACTTTGTTTAGTAGGATAAGGGATATCTGGTAGACCCCCAAATCAGAACCTCTTTTGTTTTAAAGAATGATTCAATAGTTCTTGAATTATTATTGAATCATTATTTAAAACAAAAGCTGTTCTGATTTGAGGATTGAGACTGGTCTAAAAGATCCATCATGGTTTCTACCAACCTATGAATATGAGTCACCAGTATTATTTTTCCATGATCTACAGCTAACGTGAGGTATCATCTAGGAGATGACTGCAATTACTTGAACTAGGAAATATCTGTTGTGTTAAATATGAGCGTGAGGAAGACGTGTCTGTGAGATTACATCAGAGATGTGTGATTGAATTCTGTGATAAACTTTGAAAAAGCGGACATGAAACTCATGAAATGTTACGGCAAGCATACGGTGGAGAAACAGTTAGCCATGCTGCAGTATTTCCATGGTGGAAGCACTACAATGAGGGTAATACGTGAGTGACTGACGAAGCGCATTCTGGGAGACCATCCAAAGCATCCATTGCAGTTACAGATGTCAACATTGCTAAAGCTGCGGAAATGTTGCAAAATGACAGAAGGTTAACTTTAAGTGAACTTTCGGCTTCACTTGGCACCCCATTCGCATGCATCACGTGTGTGCCAGGTGGGTACCCAGAAATCTAACAGAAAAGCAGATACGACGACGCATTGAATTGTGCAAGAACACAGGGCCTGATTCAGAGCCGGACGCTCTGACCAGAGCGCTCGCTCTGAATCAGTGCCCTCCCACCTAAAAATGGAGCGGCCTCCTGGCCGCTCGCATAGCTGTGGGTGACCACCCACAGCATATGCGAGCGGCCAAAAAGATGGTCGAGATGGTCAAGACCATCACGACCATCGGGCTTGCGACGAAACCCTGCAGTAGGGTCTCGGTGACCGCAAGCCCTGGAGTGATTTTGGCTCTATCAGAGCCAAAATCACTCCCACTGACATCACTAGTGATGTCAGTGGGGCCGGACCCAGACGGTAGTCGTGCCCATGGGAACGCCTCTGTCTGGCAGCCATGCCCCTGGCATGCCCACCAAAGGGGGCGTGCTGTCAGTCACCATCGACAGCATGCCCCCTTTGGTGCGAGACCCGGAGCGACAGCTTGGCTGTCGCTGTCCGGGTCTCGCGCATGCGCGCGACGGAGCTCCCTCCGTCATGCGCATACGCATTGGGGTAACATCGACCCGCTTGCGAGCGTCCTGCGTCCCCACTGTTCGAATGTCGGAGAGAATACCTGATTTTCTGACATCAATTGTGACTTGTGTTGAATGGTGGATTCGTTATTATGATCCGAAATCCAAACAACAGTCTGGTGTATGGAAAAACGCAAATTTGTCTCCGCCCAAATAATTCTGTGATTCCTTCAGCGTGTAGAGTCATACTTCTGCTGTTCTTTGATGTGCATGGTATGATCCTACAGCACTGGGTAACCAGTGGACAGACAATTAATGGTGACTACTATGCAAAAGTCCTGAAAACCCATTTGCGTGGAGCCATGAGAAAGAATAGATCACATTTGCTGAAGACACAGTAGTTTTTGCTCCAAGACAATGCCCGACCACATGTTGCTGCTGTTGCATTGGCAGCACTGACTAAAATTAATGGGTTAGCACTGGAACACCCTCCATATTCCTCGTACTTAGGGGTAAATTTATTAAAGGTCGAGTTGGCATGCGATTTTGCATGCGATTTTGCATTTGGGTATTTACTAAAGGCCAAATCGAATGTAAAATCGAATGTAAAATCGAATTTTAGTCAAATCGACCTCAAATCGAGCATAGGGAAAAAATTGGTACTTTTACATAGACCCACACACAAATCCCTTATTTACTATCATTCGATTTGAAATCGAACACAAAATCGAACTTCAAATCCCCAAATGAATAGACCTGCCTCATGCTTTCAATTTGAGCATGAGCAGGTTGAATTAACACAGATACATGGAGATATCAGTGAGATGCCTGCATGTATCTGACTGTAAATAGCAAACAAATGGTTAAATGTTAAAAAAAATTATGTGAGGTACCCCCCCCCAAAAAAAAACAGAACTAGCCTGGGACTTTTGAAAGCCAGTCCTGGTTGTTTAAGTACAGGTAAAAAATTGCGTAGGGTTCCTCTGTACTTAATACAACCAGCACTGGGTTCTGGGAACCAGTCCTGGTTCAGGATGTACAGGCAAATAATCACATAGGGTTCCACTGTGAGTTCCAGAACCAGCCCTGGACCCTTTCTAGCGGGGGGCTGATGCCACAGCCAGGGGAGCCCTATCACCGGGCCCCCCAGCCGCAGCATCAGTCCTGACTGCTAGTCAGCCCAGGCTAGGGATCCCTGAGGAGTTGGGGAACACCCCAATAAAGGGGTCCCCCTCTCCAGGGCAACCCTAGCCTAGGCTGATAGCCCAGGGCTGTCCCCGCAACCCCTGGGCGGTGGATGGTGGGTTGATAGTGTAATTGTAGTGTAAAAATAGAAGAATAAAAACATTGTCTTTACAGTTAAACTGCAGGTCCCAGCAAGCCTCCCCCACATGCTGGTACTTTATTTTATTTATTTATTTATTAACAGTTTCTTATATAGCGCAGCATATTCCGTTGCGCTTTACAATTGGGAACATTGATAGAACAAAACAGGGTAATAACAGACAGACATAGAGGTAAGAGGGCCCTGCTTGCAAGCTTACAATCTATAGGACTTGGAGAACCACAAGTACCAGCATGTGGGGCAATAAGGGCCCACTGGTACCTGTAGTTCACCTGTAATGAAATGTTGAATTAAACACATACACACCGTACACAGTGTAAGTTTAATACATACATACATACATTCACACATACTCACCTACATTACCTGGAGTGGTCCCTTTGTCCCTGTAGGCATCCATGGTCTTTTTAAAATAAAAAAAATAAAAATGCGAACCACGCACTAAGTAATAACCATCCTTAACAAGGATGGTTATTACTTCCCGAATGAAGCGCTCAGATGCGGCTTCCTCCTTTGTAGGTCTGTGTTTGAGTGTTCATTGGCTGAGAGAGGTCAGCCCCCACCTCTCAACCAATGAACGGCTCCCTGAGGGCTTAATTCGGGAAGTAATAACCATCCTGGTTAAGGATGGTTATTACTTAGTGCGTGGTTCGTGTTTTTCATTTTGTTATTTTAAGAAGACCATGGATGCCTACTTTGGACTGAAGAGGACCAAACCACGTATAGGAGAAGGTGAGTATGATTTTTTATCCACAGGTACCCTATGGAATTTCTATTGGAGAGGGGGACCGATGCTACAGGAATACATAGGTGAGTATGTGTACGTGTGTGTGCATGTGTGTATACATGTGTGAGTGCATGTATGTTTAATAAAATCATCCTGTGTACGGTGTGTGTGTCCTTTTTTAATATTGCTTTTGCAGTGGAACTACACATACCAGTGGACCCTTAATGCCTAGGATAGATGTGCCCTGGAGAGGGGGAACCCTTTATTGGAGGGGTCCCCAACTCCCCTGGGCTGACTAGCGGTCAGGGCTGATGCTGTGGCTGGGGGGCCCGGTGATAGGGCTCCCCTGGCTGTGGCATCAGCCCCCCGCTAGAAAGGGTCCAGTGCTGGTTCTGGGAATTTCAGAGAGACCCTACACAATTTTTTGCCTGTAATTTTAACTATTTATAAGCTGTTTACAGTCAGATACATGCAGGCATCTCACTGATGTCTGCATGTATCTGTGTGAGAACGACTGCTCATGCTGAAAGTGAAAGCATGTAGCAGTTCATGTTCAGAAGGGGATTTGCAGTTCAGTTTGAAGTGTGATTTGTTGCACGATTTGTACATGAACATATCAAATCGAACAGCAAATCACTGTTCCAAACTGAACCAAATCGAATTCGATTTGAAAAATGCTTCTCAAATCGAATCTTCGTAAATGAGGGGATTTCAGAGGGATTTGAACTGTCAATTTGAGTCGGTTTGAGGTGAGCTAAATCGAACTTCAAAACGAAAGTCAAATCGACCTTTGATAAATTTACCCCTTAGCGTCCTATGATTTATGGGCATTCCCAACCCTGAAAAAACAACTGCTTGTAAAGACGTTCTCAACAGATGATGAAGTAAAAAATGCCACAGCTGCAACACTAAAAGTGATGTCACAAAACAGTCTACTGCACGTCTTTGAAACGCTGCGGAAAATGTATTGAATGTGAAGGACGCTACTTTGAAAAAGAAAAATCTTCAGATCCTGTGGAGTCATCTGATTCCGAATGATAAAATCAGTCTCATAACTTTTCAATCAGCCCTCGTATAAAATTGTTGGTAATTTAATTAAATGTCTGACCTGTAATAAGGGTTGCTCTGCTGATAGCACCTGCAATTTTATATTGTACTTCCTCAGATTCTGATCTGTTGTGTCATTATACATTTTTCCACCTACTAAGTAAGTTAATGCTGGATAAATACATTGGGCAAAAAAGAACTGTCACATATGGTAAGCTGTGTGGCATATCTGGTAGCCGCTCAGAGATTGTTGGGGTTATTTGTGATTGAATTCCCTCAAAAACATCTATTTAAAACTTATCCAACATGATTTTAGAAAAAAAAAGTATGTATATACTTTTCAAATACATAACATTACTGGTCCATCGATATATTGGACCATTGATCAGGGCAGGATCAATGTCTGTGGAGGCCCCTGGGCAACAAACGTGTGGGGGCCCCTATTAATAAAATTATCAAAGTATATATATATTTATATATATACATATACAGGCACATGTGCCCGGGGCCGAGGACAGCGTGTGGGGGCCCGCCCCTGCCACCCCTCCTCTAATCCGGCCCTGCCATCGATGTTTGGAACATTGTGACCATCACGACTTTAATTTCTGCTCCTCTGAGCAGCAACCAGGTACACACTGGGGCACTGAGGGTGGTGATTTAACATTTCCCCGGCAGCTGCTTCTCTCTGCAGCAGGCGGGTGGGGGTCCTTTCATGCTGCCCAATCAGCTGTGATAGGCAGCAAGGCAAGTAACTGGGGGAGGGTGCAGGGATACAGAGGGTATGTGAGATCCCTCTACTATTGGCGGCTGCTGGAAGATTATCTTCCGGCAGCCACCAACTGTACGTTGCTGACAGGTTGCATTGTTTGCGACTATGTCAGTTAACACACTGCCTGGTGTGGTTGCTAAAAATGTGACAACACCAGGCAAGTGGATAAGAAGTGCCAATCCTAAGGAAGCAGACAGAGATCTGCAATACGTGTTGCAGCTATTTTGAGGTTACTATTTTCCCATTTTCCCATTCACCCCTGCATTTCTTATTTTCTATCTCATATTATTTTATTTTTTGCTTTTAGTATTTTTTTGTACTGATTTAATATGCCAGCAGTGGACTGGACTTCCTTTCATTTTCCCCTTCCTTCAGCAGAGACTGGTATGCTTGCTGCCTAACCCACCAGCTGTTACATATCAAAGTGTATTTGAGGTAAAATCCCCGAAAACATCCGTTTTTGAGGCTTTACCTCAAATACTAAGTATCCCCCGTATGTATGAAGGAGGGACCGCAGCAGGTATCTCCGATACCTGCTGTTATCCCTCCATTACCGCTGGCAGCTGCATCCCCCATAGGTTTCTATGGGGGATGCGATGCTGACAAATTTACCAATATACAGAATGCGATGCATTCCACATATTGGCCCCGGCACCTAACTCCATCTGAAAACGATGTCAGATGCTGTAGCCTATGGGCTACACCGCACACTATTAGCCGGCGGAGGTATCCGCCAGAATCCTCCCCGGCTATGGCGGATGTGCATGTACAGTCCACAAGAATGCACATGTGCAGCACCCCCTGCACTGGCTGGCATCTCTCCGGAGACAACGCCTTTCGGAGCCGGTGTCCCTGCATGTCCCGGATGATACATCCAGCCAATAGGATCGCCTTTTGCAAAGCGATCATGGGCGTTACTGGCATAGCCTGATCGCATTGCAAAAGCGATCATTGATAAATGGGCTCCTAAATGCAGGGCCGGATTAAGGGGGGGGTGACCGAGGCGATCTTCCCTGGGCCCCCACACCTGAAGGGCCCCCGCAACCATCGGGGTTAATGTGAACCGGAGGAGACGGAACCAGCTCCGCCTCCTCCGGCCAACCTAACCCCGGCGCCGCAGGAAGGCATTATTTGCCAGACGCCCGCTGATTGTAACCAGCGGGCGCCCGGCTCCCCCTCCGCAGTGTCAGCTGGAGCCGGAGACTGGAGCTCATTCATAAGCTCCGACTTCCGGCTCACGCAGTGCACTATGGGAGAGACATCATGACGTGTCTCCCATTGTGCAGAGAAGCAGCCGGGCGGAATGGACGTGGACGGGAGCAGGTAAGTATTAGCTTCTTTTTTTTTTTAAGTGCAATTGCCTTTTCTACTGGGGGCATTACTCGGGGGGGATTACTACTGGGGGCATTACTCAGGGGGGAGGGGATTACTACTGGGGGCATTACTCGGGGGGGATTACTACTGGGGGCATTACTCAGGGGGGGATATTACTTCTGGGGGCATTACTCTGGGGGGCAGTACTATTGGGGGCACCACTTCTGGGGGCATTACTCAGGAGGCATTAATATTGGGGACCTTTACTCTTGGGGGCTTTTACTACTTGAAGGCGGGGCATTACTACTGGGGCACTACTACAGGGGGCACTACTACTGGGGCCACTACAACAGGGGGCATTACTACTGGGGGCACAACTACAGAGGTATTACTACTGAGGAAATTTATACAGGGGGCATTACTACTAAGGCATTACTATTGGGCACACACAGAGGGCATGACTACTGGGGGGCATTACTATTGTGGACACAACTACAGGGGTATTACTACTGGGGGTAGTTATACAGGGGGCATTACTATTGGGGACACAACCACAGGGGGCATAACTACAGGGGGCATAACTACAGGGGGCATGACTACTGGGGGCATGACTACTGGGGGCACTACTAATGGGAGTATTGCATAGGGGGCACTGCATAAGGGGCACCACTCCTGGGGGCACTGCATAAAGGGCACTACCACTGTGGGCACTGACACTACTGGGCTCCCCATTGCGCATACCCCTAGTTTGTCACATTTAATAGGGGCCCCCACATGTTTGTTGCCCAGGGGCCCCCACAGACCTTAATCCGGCCCTGCCTAAATGACAAGCATACCAATTAACAAAAGACTAGTATCATAAATGGCATACATTACTGGATCATAAAAGGCTGGTGAGCAAAATACGGTATTATAAAAGATTGTTTAATTCATAAGTAAGCACGGTATTAATGTAGGCATATTTAGTTTTTCTTTTGCTAGTGTGAGTGGGACAGTGGTTTTAAATTGCAGGTTTTTTTATACAGTACCTTCCAGTGGCATAAGTTCATCCCAGACGCCCGGAGGCAAGTTATAATTTGGTGCCCCCCCCGTCACAGCCGCTGACGCTGTAATGTCGCAATTAGCATGCAGACAGGCTATAGATAGACGAAGGCAGCAGTTGATGGTCTAACATGGAACTCTCCACTAGTGTATGGTGGCTTCTCAGGTGCCAGGAATAGATACCATGTATTGGGTGGCCGTGACGGTACACTCCGGGTACATAGTTACAGCCCTAAGTGGGGTGAATATGTTATGGACAATGGAGGAGGTACTCCTTCAGTGCTGGAGCCCGGCGGCAGGTGCCTCTATTGTCTCCCATAGTTCTGCCCCTGGTACCTTCACTGCATACATGCCTACCCTCCCGGTTTTCGCGGGAGGCTCCCGATTTTTCGGGTAACCCCCCGCACCCCCGGAAGGGTAGGCATTTCTCCCGCATTCTGCCCACTTCCTAGTGAAGTGGGCAGAATCAGGAGAATTGTGGCGGCGATCGCGGGTCTCTGTGTAGGGGGGGCTTAAGACGTGATTCTACAAAATTCTAACCAATCGCGGCAATTTTACCGTGAGGGGGCGGGGCTTAATGACGCGAATCGTAAGGCCCCACCCCCGTCACCCCCCTGCTGCTTCTCTTGCCCGGGCTTCTCCCGGGAAGAGCTACTGAAAGGTAGGCAACTATGCTTCACTGTAGATACATTTGTGTTAAAACTAACAATAAAATGCTGGAGAATATGTTGGTGCATTATAAATGATATATAGGCCTGCCTAATAATGATAATATATTTATGTGTGGCCTACCTTATTTCTGCAGCAGCGGCGCAACAGGGCTGCAGTGTGTCCTGTGCTGACCCTGGCCCCTGAGCAAATGACGTAGCGCTGACTGAGCAGGGCCAGCAGCACCAGGCAGTAGGGCACTGTCTGGAGTGAGAATCCCCAGGATACTCTGAGCAGCTGTATAGGCTCCAGAAGTTGCTCCGGGATGCACTGCATCAGCGATAGAGGGTGCAGTGTGCCATTCCAGGCACCATGCTAGCCAGATGCAGGGGCCATTGTGCAGCAACTGTGCCGCCCCCCAGGGCCCTGCACCCTGTGCGATGGCATTGCTCAGTTAGTAATGTAAATCTGTTCTACTAAACACTTCCCCCTGTGCACTGCTGCTATACTAAGGTTTTATATTACTTTTGATAATGTACAATTTAGTGGGCTCAATATTTGTTTTTAATATTATAATCAAGCACCTAAATTAATTTGGAGTTGCAGTTAATATTTAAAAAAATATATTCATTTGCATTATTACTTTAATTAAGTAATGTAATATTAATTTGTAGGAGAACTTTATGGGGTAGTTTGTGTTGTGTTTGTTGTGTTTTGCAACAACTTAGGAGTATATTTACTAAAGTGCGTATTTTTAGTCGTAGATATTGCCCATAGCAACCAGATTCTAGCTATTATCTTCTAGAAGGTGCTAGATAAATGTTAAGTAGAATGTGATTGGTTGCTATGGGCAACATCTCCACTTCTACACTCCCACCTATCAGTGATATGGAGTAATTGCATCCGGCAGCAACACAACTGAAAATAGGATACATAAAGAAAATGTTGTTTAATTGATTAAACACGCACTACTGTGTCATCCTCATTGTCAGCCACTGAGAAGGGGTTGTGTTTAATTTGATAATAAATAAATAAAATTAATAATAAATACCCAGTGTGCTACAGTGAAAAAAAGGACAATAAAAGAATGTTATTCTCACTATGGCCCTAACTGTGCGGAGTTTATATATTCTCCCTGTGCTCGCGTGGGTTTCCTCCTGGTACTAAGGTTTCCTCCCACACTCCAAAGATATACAGGTAGGTTAACTGGCTCACAACAAAAAGTTAACCCTAGTGTGTAAGTATGTGCATGAGCATGTGGTAGGTAATTTAGGGGTCTATTTACTAAGCCTTGGATGGAGATAAAGTGAACAGAGATAAGGTACCAGCCAATCAGCTCCTAACTGCCATCTCACAGGCTGTGTTTGAAAAATCACAGTTAGGAGCTGGTTGACTGGTACCTTACCTCTGTTCACTTTATCTTTTTCTAAGGCTTAGTAAATAGACCCCTTAGATTGTAAGCTCCACTGGGGCAGAGACTGATGTGAATGGCTAAATATTCTCTGTAAAAGCGCTGCGGAAATGTGTGCACTATATAACTAACTGGTAATAAATAAATAATTCCAAAATGTTGGTGTTCTAGGAAACCACCTTAGTTTGCCTAATAATAATTTGTTTTAGCATTTCTCTGTATAGTACCACTTCTGGGGAAATATGTGGATTTCGGAGCTTTGGCTTACTCCTTCGGTGGTCTGTGGGAACTCTCTCAGATATCCTGGGAGAGCAGACAGGTTACGCTTTACATTGTCACACCCACCCACACATATTCAAAAGACAAACAAACAAATGACATGGGATGGTAGGGTGCATTTGCAAGTTCATCCAGGGAGCAAGTCTTGGAACATTTGGAGAAGTTAAACCAAGATAAGGAAATACCCTAATATTAATTATAATCTGTACATTTTACATAAATGTAACACGCAGTTCAGGCTAAAACACAAATTTGGATTCCTTAAAATGAAACGTATTCACTTAAGTAACAATAACCCCAAATTTAAAAAATATAAATATAGCATATTTGTAATAACTGATAACTATATAATTTTCATCTTTTCCCACCAGACCAAATGTACTTTTTGCAATGTGTCAGCTTAAAACTTTTTTCATTACTTTAGATTTTCTCTGGCATAGTCCTTTGGAAATATCTTTTTTTAAGCATTTCCTAGTGTAAAGCAGGCAAAAAATAGAAGACAAAAAAAACAGTTCTCAATAATTAAACTCATAGTTACACTATTGTAATTAGTGTTGCCTTTGATTTGTGTCCAACAATTTAGTCAGCTAGTGCTCCTGTGTACAATGGTTACAAATATGTGTTTATAGTTATAGGGCATAAGAGCATAAGTGCTCATTTTAGGCTTACCCCACCATCTCTCTCCCAGCAATACCTGCACACAAAACACCTGTACACAAAGCGCCTGACTTATTGTGCAATAATTTTGCATCTTTTCCCTACGTGCGCTCCAGCATTTTTTTTGGGGGGGGGCAAAAAAAATGCTGTAGTTAAATTAGGGGTACATAGGTGCAAGTATATTTTTTTGCCGTTTTAGGGCACTTTTAAAAAATACACTTGGTGCAGCCACCTGCAAGCTTAAAACACATGTCCCATCTATACAGCCCCCAAAATACCTGACCCAGTACTTTAAAGTGGAAATGTGCTGGTTCGGTTTTACTCGGTTCTTTTCGCCACATTAGCTCACGTTCGGATTAGTTCGGATTTACCTTATTGGCTATCCAAAACACGTGAGAGCCGGATAGCCAATAAGATAAATCTGAACTAATCGGAACTTACACTAATGTGGCATAAAAGAACCAAGTAAAACTGAACCCGCACATTTCTTCTTTAAAGCCGTTTTTCATATTTATTTCTTTACCACAAAAATAACGTATTTATTGGCCAAATTAAGCTATTTTTTTTCCTTAATGGATAATTAAGGGGATGTACAAGGGGTTCTGCACCAAGTCCCAACATTTGAACCTTAAAATAAAGGTGTTGCGCAACTTATCACCTGCTTTGGTGGTGGAAAAAACGTTTCACTGCTTTTGGCTATGCAACTGCGGCTATTAGGATTGCCCGATAAGTATAAATTTGCACAATAAGCCGTTTGTTGCTGAAAAGCTACATATCGCTATGGAAGTCAGGAAAGATAGGGCTGTGAAATGGGTGAAAATTGTAAGGATGGATACATTTTTGTATGTGGATATGGGGTACAGTAACTAAAATTATATTCTGAATATTGACACTTCACATCTATGAATGGTTTGCAAGAATTCTGTTTAAAAATAACATAACTATTATATAGGATTTTAATGGGAAATAAAAAGGTGGCATACTATGAAATATATGAACAGGGGACATATTTTATTTATCACCTAACCACAGTAAATATTTCTGTATATTGTACAGCTTCTCCAGCTTCATTAGATTATACTTTGTCATTGTGAATTAAGTGTTTCATAAATTGTAGTATACAAAGTAAACATATGTATGTAAAATTTGGACCATGAAGGGCAAGCCCCCAATTCTTAGGCATGGCACACAAAATAAAAGACCACAGTGCCACCACATGGCGCCATAATGAATGACCTGATAAATAGAAAGTTCAATAGAGAAATTTGTGATATTCGGCCATTGAAGTATCTGTTTTTCCAGAAATACAAAATTACAAAAAGTGATTGTAGGTTGTCTAATCAGATTATTGGTTCATGAGGTGTGGGCCTTACTGCTATTGTGTCATTTTCCACAGTTGCCACACTGGATTATGTTACTGAAGGTCTAGACTTGTTGGTTCTTAAGGATGCAAGATTTTGGGATCCCTGGTTGTATAAATTATTTAGGTGCGCACTGCTGATTTGCAGCATGTACATCAATGGGTATGATAAGGCATCACTATGGTTTTCAGGGGTTAACCTCAAATATTCCGAATCCCCCAGATATATGAAGGAGGGGCCGCAGCAGATATCTCCGATACCTGCTGTGATCCCTCCATTCTCGCTGGCAGTTGCTTCCTCCATAGGATTCTATGGGGGATGCTATGCTGCCAAATTTACCAACTTCCCAAATGCGATGCATTCCGGATATTGGCCCCCACAAGTGAAGATTATTTATTATTATTTATTAACAGTTTCTTATATAGCGCAGCAAATTCCGTTGCGCTTTACAATTTGAATCAAGATTAACATTATACTGGGTTGTAAAAGACATACATACATGACATACATAAGGGTAAGAGGTAAGGGTGGAGTTAGCCCATTGTAGTCAATGGGCTACACATCGCAAAACTTACTGGGAGAGGTTCCATAGGACCCTCCCCCGGCAATGGTGGCCACACATGGGCAGTCAGCGGGACTGCGCATGCACAGTAGCCCTGACAGCACTCCAGGCACATCCAAGGGACGGGCTCCTATCGGAGCCCCTATCCCTGCAGGTGCCCGTGGATACATGCCAGCGCAAGGATCGCATTTTACAATGCGATTATGGGCATTAATGTTATGCCCAGATTGCATTGCAAATGCGATCATTCATAAATGGGCCCCTCAGCCCCTTACAGAAGCCCAGGCTTGGGTAATCTTTATCTGCTCCCCCCCCCCCTCCCCTTAGTGCTCCTGTAAGCATGTTATACATGTATATATTCCTAAGCCATAGGGGCATTGAGCGATTCTGGCCACGTGCCCGTTGGAACACTGCATAATGACTACACATTGCTATTGCAACATCACTCACTTTACCTCGCACTGATATTAGAGATGTTGGCATCATTCTGCTATAATTCCAAGTGATACGCTCAGCAGCACATCTTGTCCACACATCGTTCGGAATTGAATTGGCCTCATAAAGTCTCATTATGGGATCAACATGTTACTAATCTACTAAGGTATGGTCCGCAATTACTTCCTTGCGGCAGTTGTACACATTTTGGGTCATTATTGGAGGAACGCTTTGCTGTGTCTTGTTGGCATCTGTATAGGGTGCAAGCAAGGTTATCATAAGCCGGTTTGTGGTATCGCATAAGGTTTCCAACAGGACTAAGACAATAATTTAGGGCTAGATACAGTTAGCTCATGGGCTTCAATTGCAAACCCTCTGATGTAGATATACAATAAGCATTTGACTTTATTTAGGATCATCTTATTACTATGAGATGTATCTAACAAACTACTGAAAACAATAATAGCAATAATTTAGGACTTTTTCCACTTTATATTTACAAAGTAATATCTTCTGTGAAGTGATTTGCATAGTCTATAAAGTCGCTGTAAGGAATAGAGAGGTTGATACATCAAGGGTGGAGAAGTGGACCAGTGGGAAAGTAGCCCACAGCAACCAATCAGCTTCTACCTATAATTTTAAAGAATGTGCTTGATAAATACTACCTCAAATCTGATTGGTTGCAATGGACAAATGCTCCACTGGTCCACTTTTCCACTATTCACACTGCTTGATACATCAACCCTTAGTAACTAGACCATTTGAGGATGCCCCTTATTATATTATTATTAATTATTATAACACACTTTCCATTATCTATTCAGACTAAAGGTGCCCACACACATAGCGACATTTTACACGATTTGGCCGATTTCGACGAATCGTGACGACGAATCGGGTAAGAAAAGTATAAATCGTGAGTTTATACTCATGAGCACGATGCCGATGCGCGTCCCCACTCGTCGTATATCGCATCTTCTGATCTGCCGTGCTGTAGGGCAGATTAGCCAACCATGAACACGATGGAAGCCAATCGTGAGGGTTTTTTTCCTCACGATGAATCGTACGATTCATCACACAATGCGGAATTTGACTGACAGAAGCCTGGACACGCCCCATCGCCATATTGTACAGCATCGTGTATGGAGCAAGACAGTCGCACATTGAGGAGCCTGCACACTGGATTCTTGTTTTGGACAAGTTTTGGTGAGTATTGGTACAGTTTAAATACAACCACACTGACCACCAATATGTGCTCCCCACTGCCCACCAATGTGTGCCCCCAGGTAATAAATGCATGACCCAGCCACTGCCCACCGTATTGAGGCGGGCGGTGGCTGGGTCATGCATTAAGCTCCCACTGCCCACCAATGTGTGCCCCCAGGTAATAAATGCATGACCCAGCCACCGCCCACCGTATAGAGACGGGCGGTGGCTGGATCATGCATTAACCTCCCCCACTGCCCACCAATGTGTGCCCTCAGGTAATAAATGCATGACCCAGCCACCGCCCGCCGTATTGAGGCGGGCGGGGGCTGGGTCATGCATTAAGCTCCCACTGCCCACCAATGTGTGCCCTCAGGTAATAAATGCATGACCCAGCCACCGCCCGCCGTATTGAGGTGGGCGGTGGCTGGGTCATGCATTAAGCTCCCCCACTGCCCACCAATGTGTGCCCTCAGGTAATAAATGCATGACCCAGCCACTGCCCGCCGTATTGAGGCGGGCGGTGGCTGGGTCATACATTAAGTTTCCACTGCCCACCAATGTGTGCCCTCAGGTAATAAATGCATGACCCAGCCACCGCCCGCCGTATTGAGGCGGGCGGTGGCTGGGTCATGCATTAAGCTCCCCCACTGCCCACCAATGTGTGCCCTCAGGTAATAAATGCATGACCCAGCCACTACCCGCCGTATTGAGGCGGGTGGTGGCTGGGTCATGCATTAAGCTCCCCCACTGCCCACCAATGTGTGTCCTCAGGTAATAAATGCATGACCCAGCCACCGCCCACCGTATTGAGGCGGGCGGTGGCTAGGTCATGCATTAAGCTCCCCCACTGCCCACCAATGTGTGCCCTCAGGTAATAAATGCATGACCCAGCCACCGCCCGCCGTATTGAGGCGGGCGGGGGCTGGGTCATGCATTAAGCTCCCACTGCCCACCAATGTGTGCCCTCAGGTAATAAATGCATGACCCAGCCACCGCCCGCCGTATTGAGGCGGGCGGTGGCTGGGTCATGCATTAAGCTCCCCCACTGCCCACCAATGTGTGCCCTCAGGTAATAAATGCATGACCCAGCCACTGCCCGCCGTATTGAGGCGGGCGGTGGCTGGGTCATACATTAAGTTCCCACTGCCCACCAATGTGTGCCCTCAGGTAATAAATGCATGACCCAGCCACCGCCCGCCGTATTGAGGCGGGCGGTGGCTGGGTCATGCATTAAGCTCCCCCACTGCCCACCAATGTGTGCCCTCAGGTAATAAATGCATGACCCAGCCACTACCCGCCGTATTGAGGCGGGTGGTGGCTGGGTCATGCATTAAGCTCCCCCACTGCCCACCAATGTGTGTCCTCAGGTAATAAATGCATGACCCAGCCACCGCCCACCGTATTGAGGCGGGCGGTGGCTAGGTCATGCATTAAGCTCCCCCACTGCCCACCAATGTGTGCCCTCAGGTAATAAATGCATGACCCAGCCACCGCCCACCGTATTGAGGCGGGCGGTGGCTGGGTCATGCATTAAGCTCCCCCACTGCCCACCAATGTGTGCCCTCAGGTAATAAATGCATGACCCAGCCAACGCCCACCGTATTGAGGCGGGCGGTGGCTAGGTCATGCATTAAGCTCCCCCACTGCCCACCAATGTGTGCCCTCAGGTAATAAATGCATGACCCAGCCACCGCCCACCGTATTGAGGCGGGTGGTGGCTGGGTCATGCATTAAGCTCCCCCACTGCCCACCAATGTGTGTCCTCAGGTAATAAATGCATGACCCAGCCACCGCCCACCGTATTGAGGCGGGCGGTGGCTAGGTCATGCATTAAGCTCCCCCACTGCCCACCAATGTGTGCCCTCAGGTAATAAATGCATGACCCAGCCACCGCCCACCGTATTGAGGCGGGCGGTGGCTGGGTCATGCATTAAGCTCCCCCACTGCCCACCAATGTGTGCCCTCAGGTAATAAATGCATGACCCAGCCAACGCCCACCGTATTGAGGCGGGCGGTGGCTAGGTCATGCATTAAGCTCCCCCACTGCCCACCAATGTGTGCCCTCAGGTAATAAATGCATGACCCAGCCACCGCCCACCGTATTGAGGTGGGCGGTGGCTGGGTCATGCATTAAGCTCCCCCACTGCCCACCAATGTGTGTAATACATTAAAAAAATAAATAAATAAACACGTATTTTACAAAAAAATCACCATACATTACATTTAAAAACACACATTATTTAAAGCTGGGGGTCTTCTACCTTTCGGTCTCCAGCTGTTGTGGAACTACAGATCCCAGGATGACCTGCCACCCACCTTTGAAACTGTTTTTAGGGCATCCTGGGATCTGTAGTTCTACCACAAGGACAGGCCCAAAGGTGGAAAACCCATACTGTCAAACAAAGAAAAACATTATATTACCAAGCAATAGACACATAACATTCCTGTAAAAGAAAATAACAAACCTTTAAAAACCTGTAAAAAAGAAAATATGAAAACATAAAAAATGTGAACTATAACAACATTACATTTAACAAAACTATATACACAAATATTTAAATGACCTTTTTGTTTCTTATTCATAGATAATGTCCATGGATTCTGAACTTGAATTTGTTACAGGATTCATTGAAATCCTGCACTCGAAAGAGTGTCTGTGGAAGATCAGTTCTCGGAAGTACCACAATAAGTCGCACAAGTTGGCCGCACTAGAGGAACTGTTGGTGTATTCGAAAAAATACATATCTGATGCAGACCTGAAAACTGTATGGCAAAAGATTCAAAATCTCAGGACAGTGTATATCAAAGAAAAATGAAGGTGGATGACTCCAAAAAATCAGGAGCGGCTACAGATGAAATATATACTCCTGTGCTGTGGTACTACCAAATGATGTCATTCATCAGTGAACAAGAGACTCAAAGGGATTCAATCATCTTGATGTCTGAGCGTGAGGGAGATGAGGAGGTTGCAGAAGTCTTGGTAAGTAGTGACACAGTTTAAACCAAAATCCTTAATGTTTTTGTTGTTAAATCCCAAATGTCCAATTTAGTCAGTAGTTCACAGATAGTCCTCCTGCCATGGTACAGCACCTGGTCCATTGAAATAGGTCATGTACTCCTCCCTCACTTCTTTGGCACGTGCGGTGGATGTTGTTGTAGTTGGTGGTGCAGACACAGATGTCAAATGTTCAATGTCCTCCAGGAGTCCTACATCTTCTGCTCTAGCTGAGACTGGTCCTCGTTAAGTAGATTTTCTTTGCAGAAAGTTGTGCAGCACACAGCATGCCATCACGACCCAGTCTATCTTCTCCACATGTAGATTGATGGTGGTGTGGAAAATGCGGAAGCGGTTGCTCATTATTCCAAACGCATTTTCCACAATGCGCCGTGCCCGGGATAGACGGTAGTTGTATATCCTTTTCTCTCTGGTCAGGCACCTGTGTGCAAATGGCTTCGTCACATGTTCATGTAATGCAAAAGCCTTGTCTGCAACGAAAACGTAGTTTAGGCCGTGCTTTGTCTGGTCCAGTGAGGGCAGGTTGAGGGTTTTGTTGGCGAGTCTCTGGTAGAAAGCCGTCTTTTTGAAGGACCCACCATCCAAAGCACGGCCATTCTTGCTGACATCCACAAACAGAAATTCGTAGTTGGCATTCACCACTGCCATGAGAACGATGCTGAAGAATCCTTTGAAGTTGTAGTAGTATGATCCGGTGTTGGTAGGTGGGTTGATGCGGATGTGTTTCCCATCGATGGCTCCTCCGCAGTTAGGGAAATTCCAACGTTGTTCAAAATCTTCCGCGATGCTGGTCCACTCCTCCACAGTGTTAGGAAACTGTAAAAATAGTAAAAAAGATGTTAAAACATTACTATAATATTTTTTATATCTTTTTTCCCTATATAGACTCCCACCCAAGACCCTGATTTAGCATCCACACCGGACCTCAGTCTGCTCGGTGGTGATAGTGATCCGGAGAATAGCACACAAGTGGAAACTGAACTTCCACCTGGACCCTCATCTTCTCAACAACCCCCAAAAAATAAAAAAAACAAGGCAGAAAGGAGAATTTTACTGAATGTGAGGACCATTTTTTACAAAACACAGAACGGCTGCTGCAGAAACCCCCAGATGCAATAGATGATTTCACAGCTCATGTGAACAGCACATTGAGAAATCTGGATACAGATATCCAAAGAAATTTTTAAGGTTAAACTATGACCTCTTGAGTCGCTGTATGAGCAAAAATATCTCAAATTCTACATACATTGCAGATCCAATGCTATTTTCCCCTGCCCCAAATAGGTATGTCCGCCCCCCCCTGCCCAGTTAGATATTACTCCCCCACCAAGCACCCACACCACCTTGTATAATGCTCTGCTGGATGCAGCAGATGAGTCGCCCAATATACAGAGATGTACATTTCTTCTTGCTTTTAATATCACCAAATTTCATGAATTCTAATAGGTGCTTGCTGCATGGGATAGGGTGGTGATGACACCTTTTGGACAAGGTCACTACGCACATGGCACAAGTACACATTGCTGGAAGCCGGGGCCACAATGTGTACTTGTGCCATATGTGTATTGGCCTGTTCAAATTGGCGTCTGACCCACCCTATCACATACAGCCAGCTACCTATTGGGATTCATAAAATTTGGTGATATTTAATTTGGTTGTTTTTTTGTCTTGCTTTTAATGTCACCAAATTTTATGAATTCTATTAGGTGCTTGCTGCATGTGATAGGGTGGTGATGACGCCATTTGGACAAGGTCACTACGCACATGGCACAAGTACACATTGCTGGAAGCCGGGGCCACAATGTTCAAACTGGCGTCTGACCCACCCTATCACATACAGCCAGCTACCTATTGGGATTCATAAAATTTGGTGATAATGTTCTTTTGTAAAGTTGTTATAAACATAGTATTTTGCACACAGTTTAGTGCACACTTTCAGTTGCCTGCAGGTCAGTGCACATTGTACTAAATGAAGGATATTTTTTTCTGTTTTAGAAAAAAATAAAATATAAAATTTTCTTTACACAAGAAAACAATGTGTGGTGTTTTTTTTAACTTACCTTGCAATAATGGTACTGTAGCACTTTTACGATGGCTTTGCAGGTCTCCGGAATGATGACGCTCAAGGACTGAGGTGAGATGAGTGTCCCAAACTTCAGGTCTTCCAGTGACCTTCCTGTAGCCAGGTACCTTAGGGTAGCCACCAGTCTGTCTTCAGCAGGGATTGCCCTCCGCCACCTTGTGTCCTGTCTCTTGATGTGGGGGGTCACCAGATGCAGCAATTCTTGGAAGCTGGCGTCATCCATGCGCAGGTAGTTCCGATAGTCGTCCGGGTTGTTCTCCTTGATCTCCATCAGCAGGGACATGTGAGAGCGGGTATCCCTTTGTAGCAGCCACTCCTTGGTCCAGCATGCTCTTGTCCTTCTTCGCTGGGCCCTCTTCCTAATCTCCCGGACCCCAGCTTCAGCGACCAACACTCTATACTGATAGGGACGCATCAGTACAGAATTCAGGAACAGGATAGAATGCAGGTAGGTAGCACACACTTGCAGGTAGAATAAACTTTGTATAAGGCAAGCCAAATACAAAGAGCACAGTAGCAATGTACAGGATTCAGCAGGAATACACCTAGCCTCATCTAGTAGCAGAGCAGAATGTACACAGAGTTTAAAGGGTTCCTGCTGTTTATACTCCCTAGATAGCCCCTCCCATTGTTATGGCTATTTAAATTTCCCACCAATAGTCAAGAGCCTGTTTTATTTATTTTTTCAACTCACGATTTGTTATGGCCAATCTCACGATGTGTACGATCCGATAGATCGTGAGATCGTAAGACAGATTGGGTGTCTTTTTTCCCAAATCGTGATCACGACGGCAAGGGAGCTCCCGTGAAAGTTCATGAGGAAATTGGCCATAAAATCGTATCGTGAGCACATCGGTATATGTGTGGGCACCTTTACTTGAAAAATAAGCTGTTTATACCATATATATTTCAAAGTAATGCATGCGGAGCATCAAACGTTGCCTAAACAACTTTTCTTTTCATATGGAACATTTATGTGTATGAGCTACATATGTTACAGCATCATTCTGAGCAAGCATGTTTACACATCCATCAGCAGATCATTGTTTACAGCTTGTATAATTGCTTATCATCCCACATCTTGTGTTTCTTCATCTTCAGAACCATTATGATTGGAATTTCTTTTTGATCATCTAAATGTTATGCCTATCAGGCAGCCAACTAACTAACACGCTCCATTCAGCTGGCTTATACAGATAGAGAATAATAATTACCAGTGTATGTTCTAAATATCTGTGTTCTAATGTACTAATGTCACCAGAGAGCACTGAGCCAGGGACATTTCTTCTCCAAAGTTTATTGAGAACAGATCATTTTTCATTTGGGTCTAGATTTCAAAGTACATTTTTACTATTTGTGTAAATAAGATAATGGAATTAATTATAAACAAGCATAAATGTTGAGACATTCATTACAATTCCATTAGAAAATGCATTCATTTTTTGAATGATAAAGTGTAAATGTTATGGGTTCTATGTATTATGAAGCTCAATTGGCCCCCTCATTAATGAAGTATCCAACTCGCCGCGAGTTGCAGCAGTGGATATAAAAGTGGACACAAAGACCCATATTCAATTAGAGGCGAAAAGTCGGAAAGTTTTCGCCTGGCCGACTTTCCGCCTCATTCGCCTGTTTCAGATGTGAATTCATTCCGTGCTCGTCCACGCTTTTCGCCTAATTCAATTGCAAAATAGGCAAAAACGGAAATAGGCAGATGCGGAACAGGTGAAAAGTACTGAAAGAATTGGGGAAATCAGTCTGTACCCCAGAAAAAGATGCACTAACATAGGGAATCAATACAGATGTGTACTAATAGCCCTAATAAAAGTATTTTGGGTACTTAAGTTCTGTAAATTGCTTGCTATTAGCGTCTTTGCATAAGTGGTGAAGAGTAGCATAAAGCAGTATTTTGGGGTGAAAATAAGCAGTCCAGTCAAATTTGGGGTACTTGACAATGGGTGCTAGCATATTTTTATGTCTCTAAAGTGAACTTTTTAAAAAAAACTTGAAAAATCCACCTGCTGCATGCACCTGCAATCCCAAAAACACCTGACCCATACTTGCAGCCCCCCAAGAAGCCTATTTCGATAGTTTTTATGCTTGTCCCCCCACTTTTTAAATTTTTACCCCAAAATTGACATGTCTTTTTTGGGGTGTTCTCAGGCTTTTTTTTTGTAGATTTGTCCTTTGGGGAGCAGTCCCAAGGGTTCTGAGTCGTTTCCCCACGTTTGCACCCCAAAATAAAGATTTTGCCCTTCTTTTCACCTGCTACTGCTTGGAGAATCCTTTTTGTCTAATTCACTGCATCGAGTTTCTTCTTAGGCGAAATCGTCATGGAAATTAATTAGGCGAAAAGTTTTTAGGCAATATTTTCGCCAAAAAACAAATTGAATACGACCCAAAGTTCAGCATTTCTCCAGATGCAGGAGAAAAGTAAATGTCCTGTGATCCCTACCATGCCACAACAAGTTGGCTGTTTGGAACGATAATCATGTAATGTGTTGCCAGATTTAGTTTGCCCATGGTGCTTCAGTGTTATGAATGTTTTAACAATAATACAGAATTTTATTCACCCACAGTACTTTTGGATTGGGCATTCCTATTGATCCATCAAGTTCCCCAATGTAGGCAAAAATCCCCTGACAGAGGCATGCATTTAATCAGTGTACTGCTTCTGCAGGGTGCTTGCAATGATCTCTGGCTGTAAGCTGAGGTGACGAGGACTGAGCTAGACCAGAGTGAAAAGACTCCAATGATAGAACCTGAGGTTTCAACACTCACAGCACCCCACAGGGGCTACAGTATGGAAAAAACAATGTTTTTATTTGTTATTTTATACTTATATGACTAACTAATGAATAATGAATCATAACCACCACTTAGTCTAGGTTTATCCAGAAGCTGCCACATTCAATTCGGATAAACACTATTATTCTGCTAGGATATATGATGAGATAAAGATAGCATAAACTAACAATAAAGCATTCAATTGCAATTGCAACATATGGCTGAGACATCAAAGGGGATATAGGCCATTTTGTCTGCACAAAGATGTAAGTCTAGTGAAGTACAAAGGCCATACTTACAGACAAATCCTACAAGCATATGTGTCATTTTAAAGAAAATTCTCAGCATTAGTTCAAAAACAACTCTCAAAAGTTATTTGATCCTAAAGCTAAACAAGATTCAATGAATTGGGTCAATACAAACATTTTAAAATCCATGTTGCATGAAATAGATCACATATGGAATAAATACATTCATGTGAACAAGCCAGGAGATAGAAAAAATAATTATGAATAGTTTCTTTCTCATATTTTGCTTTTAACACATTAAGGCCCATATTCAATTCCCAAGTATGAGCTGTTGCAATGTTTGCGCTCATCCGCGGGAATAACAGTACAGCAACATTGCTTTTTTCTGTGCAGGACTAAAGGCTACGAGGAAACATAAAGTCAGCGGCTGCAAGGTGCCAGAGAAATGGTTGGAACGCCTGCAGCTCATGGCTATCGCCACCTATTGAATTGCCTCCACAGGGTATTTTCCAACATTGTGGAAGGTGCATATGGGAACTAAAATATAACCAATAAACATTTGCTTCCATTCTGGAAAAGTCTAGCTCCCATTTCTGACATCCTTTGCTATCTCTGTGCAACAACTGTATACTGCTCATATTCACTGTTTCTTTCCCTTCAAGAAATATTCCCTTTGGAATAAATGGTTACCTTTTTTAAAAGATTATTATTATTTTTTTCCACACTTGCAACAAATATATTCCATAATATAAAAATCTTCTGAGCCTAGGGCCTGAATCAGAATTGTACGCTATTCCATTCGCAGCTGCACCCGCAATTTATGTGTGACAATATGCTAATGCCTGCTAACAGACTCCCTGCCTGACATAGTGTGCGACGGACTGAGCAAATGTTGCTACTCCCACTTCCCCTGTCTGTGTTGTGTGCAGATCCGCTGGTGGTTGAGAACACACCAACATCAGGTTAGGTGTAGGCACTAGGGGGTTAGGCTGCAGGAGGGAAGTGGAGGGTTAGGGTTAGGCACTAGGGAGTTAGAGTTAGGCAGCGGGAGTGGAGGGTTAGGTGTAGGCACTAGTTGGTTAGGGTTAGGTTGCAGGAATGGAGAGTTAGGCACTAGGGAGTGAGTTAGGCTGCAGAGCGGAGGGTTAGGGTTAGGCACTAGGGAGTTAGAGTTAGGCAGCAGGAGTGGAGGGTATGGTGTAGGCACTAGGGGGTTAGGGTTAGGTTGTGGGAGCAGAGGGTTAGGGTTAGGCACTAGGGAGTTAGAGTTAGACTGCGGAGTGGAGGGTTAGGTGTAGGCACTAGGTGGTTAGAGTTAGGCTGCAGAAGGGGAACAGAGGGTTAGGGTTAGGCACTAGGGAGTTAGAGTTAGGCTGCGGAGTGGAGGGTTAGGTGTAGGTACTAGGGGGTTAGGCTGCAGGAGGGGATTGTAGGGTTAGGCACTAGGGAATTAGTTTGGCTGCGGAGCGGAAGGTTAGGTGTAGACACTAGGGGGTTAGGGTTAGGCTGCAGGAGGGGCGCGGAGGATTAGGGTTAGGCACTAGGGAGTTAGAGTTAGGCTGCAGGAGCGGAGGATTAGGGTTAGGCACTAGGGAGTAAGAGTTAGGCTGCAGGAGCTGAGGATTAGGGTTAGGCACTAGGGAGTTAGAGTTAGGCTGCAGGAGCGTAGGGTTAGGGTTAGGCACTAGGGGGTTAGTGTTAGGCTGTAGAAGGAGAAGGTTAGGGTTAGGTACTACAAGGAGGATTAAGATTAGGGTTAGGGGCAATTATTACCACCAGAAGACAGATGGAATTTACCACCATGTGACCACCAGGCCCAGAACACCCAGAGCCATTAGCGATCCAATAGCAGATAAGTCAGCCCTGCTCCGAGACACACTGTTTTGCAGACATTCTAATCATGTTGACATTTCATCTGTGTCGCCATGCTGCATGTAGACATTGTGACCATAATGATATTCTCATGTTTACATTATGAATGTCTACAAAATATATAAAACCCATTGTAGAGTATACAATATATAACATAAATTTATATAATAAAGCAAATCTGATTATTTTATCCTGTAGATAGTCTGATGACTACAATAAGGACATTTGGACAGTAAACCAGGGACTAGAGCTACAAGAGGAAAATAAATAAAATGAGCATGGGAAGACTTGATCTCTTTGTTTCAATAAACTTAGTTAATATTAATTTATTTAAATCTTGCTATGTGCCTTAATAGAATAGGTCCTGATTCAAGAACTATGGTAGAAACTGTTATATTCAGGCATTCCCAAGAGTCATAGCTGAAACTTGATTGCTTGGCTGACATCTGCAGAACACAAAACTGTTGCTCAGACTTTTAAATTTAAGTGTGTAAATAATAGGGTTCCCCAAGGAATTTAGTGTGATCATCATAGCACTGAGGTTGCGGAACACAAACACACTTGTCTGTAGCTCTTCTGGACAAATGGTATTGATAAGATCCCATAGAACCCCAGCAACGAAGGGAGCATAAGAGACAACAGCAAGGATCCAGATAAAAGTGCAAGTCTTGGCTACCTGTATCTCAGCCGCTTTATAGGTATCATTGTGCCGCCCATGGGCCATCATGCAAAGCTTCTGCTTCCTTAACTTTAAAATGATTCCAATATAGGTTATCAAAGGAAAGACAAAGGCAACAATGCAGTTAGGAATTGTGATGAAAACTAAATAGTCAATACAGAAAGGTCCATAAAGTGTAGATACGTTTTCATCTTTACGTAAACAATCCCATCCCATTAGAGGCAGTGAGCCTAGAATAATAGCTACTGTCCAAATAATGAACACTGCTGACAGGATCTGATTCTTGGAAACTCGACATTTAGACCAGGAGCCTCCAGATACGGTCAAATAGCGCTCTATGCCAATGCATACTAAGTTGTATACTGCAGACAATATGGATATGGCGTAAGAGACATAAGCGATGAGGATCTTCCGCGACCCAAGTATGGTACTGTCAGGATCTGATATAAACTGCAGAGAAATCCAGAAGCCAGATAAGCTTGTCAGAAGATCTGAGACAGCCAAGTTGCAAAAAAGTATAGAGATATATTTAGTAAGGTCTTTGGAAAATGCTATAGTAAAAATTACAGAACAATTAAATGCAGCAGACACTAAATTAGTTATCATTTGAGAAATTCCTAGTGCAAGTACCACATTGGGACGCCATATATGTGAGATGTTCCTTTCTTCTTGGGTGCAATTCACTAAATTGTTCATGGTCTTCTTGTAATGTATATGCCTTTTCAGGTTGTGTTAATCCATGTACATCATAGTCTTTCTCTCTTTAAAATGACTCGTTTACTGTAAATCGCTTTCTCATGTTAAACATCATACCTTGCATAAATTAAACATTAACCTCAAGTATTTTAAATGATATTTGGCAAATAGCCCTATAAATTACAGTTGCTAAGGTGAGAGTGGGTAGATAATAGTATCTACTTTTTCCACCGCTGCAATTATCTGGAATATGAGATTGCATGGGACACAAAAGCAGGAAATTACTATTTGCCGATCAGCAACATTAATATAGATTAATTAAAATTGTGGGTTCAAAATGGCAATTTACATAATACCACCTTTGTTAAATACAACTAACTAACAAGTAAATGTATTCAACTGCTGATGGCAAATGACATAACAAGATATGCAACCCATTAAGAAAATAAAAGTAAAGTAAAATCAGACACTTTCTAAATTCTGCTCGCGTGCAGAATCTTGTGCGAACGGAGTCTGGCGTGAAATAGGCGTTTCTCGGCGTGTATGTAAAGCTCTGTGTGATTACGAGTTTTGTGTACGGGAAAAGAACGTCTATTTCTGATAAATCTCTTGAACCTAATATGGGGCTGGGGCAAGTGCTGATACTAATGATGACGGTTACAACTGCGGATGCTACAACAGCGGGCAGGACAGGCTTGCACTTTCAGATGCAAAGATTTGTGACTTAGATTGGACGATTGTCGCACTAGCATAGGAAAGTAAGTACTATGCCCGAGGCTGAAGGGAAAAGCAACTGCAGAAGTGTATGACTTAGAATCAGACCCAATTGTCAGAACAGGCCTTTAATAGATACTCAATACAAAAAATTAAAAAAATTAAAAAATTGATAACGTCAGCAAAACCCCAACTTCTTCACATCCAGACATCCTGAGTTTTGGCTCTCTTTCCTGCTGCATGACATGTAGAAGTTAACAAACCCTTTGTGAGGTTCTGGTTTTGTGGGCCCGGGGTTGTGAAAGGAGCAGACACTGAAGCAGATTTAAAAATAAACGTGGAGGTTTTTTTTGCATTATATTTTTTATTGAAGACCATAACAAAAATACAAACACTAATTCTTTCACATATACAAATATCAATTGAAAACCTGACAAAAGAATCAGCATTTGACATATCCATATAATTGAAATTGCTACACAATATGGTCGAATTTTTCAACTAAATCTTTATCAAACACAGGGCCTGATTCAGACCCGCTCGCGAGCGCTGAGCGCTCGCAAGCGAGTCGATGGTGCCCTAGTGCGCATGCGCACGACGGAGGGAGCTCTGTCATGCGCATGCGCGAGACCCGCATAGTGACGGCCAAGCCGTCGCTATGGGTCTCGCACCAAAGGGGGCGTGCTGTCGATGGTGAGTGACAGCACGCCCCCTTTGGTGGGCGTGCCGGGGGCGTTGCTGCCCAGATGGAGGCATTCCCATGGGAATGCCTACCGTCTGGGGCCGGCCCCACTGACATCACTAGTGATGTCAGTGGGAGTGCTTTTGGCTCTGATAGAGCCAAAAGCACTCCTGGGCTTGCGGCAGCGAGACCCTACCGCAGAGTCTCGTCGCAAGCCCGATGGTCGCGATGGTCTTGACCATCGCGACCATCTTTTTGGCCGCTCGCATAAGCTGTGGGTGGTCACCCACAGCTATGCGAGCGGCCAGGGGGCCATTCCAATTTTAGGTAGGAGGGCATTGATCCAGAGCGAGCGCTCTTGTCAGCGTCCGGCTCTGAATCAGGCCCACTGTTTCATCAGAATAAATGAAATACAAAATAATAAAAAATTTTATGAAAAATAAAACAAACACAAAGGAAGAAGAAAAAGAAAGAAGCCTCTTACCATATCGTAGAACTACTACATTTGATCCTCTATTTTAATGCGTTATTAAATATATCCCCTATTGTGCGCTTCTTTAAATAAGACTAAGCATCTTATAGTGGTCTGACTCCTTATACTGCAACCAGGGATGCCAAGTCACAGTAAAATTATTACCCCTGTCTGAGTGGGATAAAATCAAATCATGCATAGTCATATAGTAATTAAGACGTGTACACCACTCAGACATGGAGGGGGCCAGTCTGGACTTCCAGTAAACAGGGATCACAGCTTTGGACGCACTTAATATATAACGGAGTAGCGACTTTTTAAAATATGCATAGGGCTTCCAAACAAGGTTCAAAAGCCAAAAGCTAGGGCACGAAGGCAAGTCCTCATGGAGAAAAGACTTGCCGTTTCAATTACTTTGTCCCAAAAGGGTCTACTAGAAGAGCAATCCCACCAGATGTGTAAAGGTGTACCCAGTTCTGTCTCACATCTCCAACAAATGCTAGGAACTCCTGTATACATCTTAGAAAGCTGGCTAGGGCAGCGGTAACAGCGCGTGAGGACCTTATAATGTGTCTCCATAGTTAACGCATTTGTGGATGCAGCAAAAGTATTTCTAAAAATCTCCGGCCAATCATCCTCTCCTATTAATCCCCCTAAATCCAATTCTCAATCAGAAATAAATTTGGGTTTACCAGAAAAAAGCCTTTCAATTAACAGAGCATAAATAGAGGACAGCAAGTGCGGTGGGGATCCCCAAACTACACACATATTCTCAAACGGAGTATTATCCCTCCCATAAGTTTTAAGGGGGCCTAGGGTCGAGAGTAAATGTTTTATCTGCAAATATTTCCAAATCTCGCTGTTAGGTAAAGCACATCTAGCTTGAATAGAGGGAAAACTCATCATTTCCGAACCTTTAAATAGCTGGTTGATTTTGAGAATCCCCTGTGACTTCCACAATCTAAATGAGTTTGCTGGGATCCCCTGCGGAAAAGCCGGATTACCAAATAGAGGGGTTAAAAGGAAAGGGGTGGGGGAAAGAAGAGGATGTGAACGAAGCCGACCCCAACAGGAGATAACTGGCTTCAGTAGAGGATGATTGGTCCAGGTCAGAATCGCAGGCCAGGGAAAACCTGAATCAAAAGAAGAACAGGAAGCTACCTCAATATCAGTCCACTGCTTCCTATTATTTGACCTGCTCAATTCCATCACCATCATAAGTAGGACTGCATGATGATAGGTAAAAAAATGTGGCAATTGTAGGCCTCCCTGATTTTTTTTCCTAAATAGTATATCGTGTTTGAAGCGGGGTTTGCGGGCTGCCCAGACAAAATCTCGAATAATTATATGAAGTGTGGTAAACCAGGAACTTGGAATTGTAATTGGGAGGGTTTGCAAAAGATACAGGACTATATACAGGGAAGTATATTCATCTTTACAACTCCTATCCTACCCGTCCATGAGATCTTCTTGAGACGCCAAGAAAAAAGATCTGTTCGTAGCTTAGAAAGGAGAGGGAGAAAATTAGAGGGGAATAGGAATATTTGAGAAAGATCTTTATGAAGGATAACTCTTAAATATTGTATATGTGTGGGATGCCAGGAGAAGTGGCAAAAAGATTGGATATCCTTCATACATTTCTGATCAACTGTAAGATTAAGTGCACTAGATTTGGATAAGTTCACTTTAAAGTTTGAAAGAGCTCCAAAACGATCAAATTCATGTAGGATGTTAGGGATTGAAGTCCGTGGGTTTGTAATTACCGCCAAAAGGTCATCCGCAAAAAGGGCTAACTTGCATTCTCTCCCTCCCACAGTCAGGCCCGTTACATTAGTATTGAGATGAATGGCCCTTGCCAGAGCCTCCATACATAAAATAAATACTAGCGGCGAAAGAGGACACCCCTGTCGAGTGCCATTAGCAATCAAAACCGGCTCGGACAGATCTCCATTTGCCTTCACACGTGCGGAAGGAGTGGAGTAAAGCGCTCGAATTCTCTGAATGCCCGTCGGACCCACGCCCATATGCTCCAACACCCCCATTAAGAAGTCCCAGGCTACCCTGTCAAATGTCTTTTCAGCATCTGTAGACAAGAGTATAGTTGGGATCTTCCGAGAAACGGCCTCGTGGATCCGGTCTAAGACCTTAGTAGTATTGTCCCTAGCCTCACGACCAGGGACAAATCCCACCTGGTCTGAATGGATCAGATTGGGGAGAAATAATTTGAGACGGTTCGACATTAGCTTAGCGAAAAGCTTTAGATCAACGTTTAACAGGGAGATGGGTCTGTAACTGGAGCAATGGGCCGGATCCTTCCCCTCTTTAGGTATCACTGAAATATGTGCAAGTAATGATTGGGAAGAGAAACAGGAAAGGTCCGAGAACTCATTATAAGCACGGAGCATCAAGGGGGAAAGCACCTCTCTAAACATTTTGTAGTAGGCGATAGTAAACCCGTCAGGGCCTGGACTTTTGCCATTAGGTGTAGATTTGATCACTGCTTCTAATTCCTCTGAGGTAAATGGCTCTTCAAATGACTCCATGTCCTCCTTTGATAAAGTAGGAAAACCAATTTCCTCCAAGTAGGCCTTAATGGAAGCCTTCCGTGAGGACTTGTCCATCCCCTCCCAGGAATCTCTTAAATTGTACAATTGTGAATAATAGAATTTAAATGCTTCTGCAATATCCTTTGTGGTGTTACATGTGGAGCCAGAATGCGATTTTACCTTTGCAATAAATGTGGATGCTCGTTGGTCACGAAGTGCTTTAGCCAGGAGTCTACCCGGCCTGTTCCCCCAGAGAAAGTACCTACTGTGACATTTACAGATGTCCGATTTAATTTTATCAGCCATAAGCATATTAAGGTCCTGACGCGCATCTGAGAGTGCTTGGAATGTCTCAGGGGAGAGGGAGGATTTATGTGTGAGTTCTAAGGCTTGGATCTTTTGTATTAGAGCATCTCTTGCTCCTGAACGTTGCTTTTTTAAATATGATCCCAGCTGGATTAGCTTCCCCCTTAAGACACACTTATGTGCTTCCCAAATTGTTAATTTGGACATGTCAGGGAGATCATTAGTGGTTATATAATCTTCCAAGGTCGACCGAATTTGTTGTTGACAATAGGAGTCTTGAAGCAATGATTCGTTCAGCTTCCAGTTAAAACAAGCTGGGCGAGAAGATGGAATTGTGAGATTCATTGACACGGGGGCATAGTCTGACCAGGAGATATGACCAATCTTTGTTTCTGTTATTAAATGAAGAAATCTATGTGAGATTAAAAGAGTCTAATCTAGTATACAGTTTGTGAGGGTGGGAGAAAAAAGAATAATCTTGTGTATTAGGATGTTGTACACGCCAGATGTCTACTAATTTGTGTGTGTGAAGGGTCGTCTTCACCTTACGATGAAATTTGTCTGAGTACCTAGGTGATTGATTAGAGGAGTCTAGATGTGGGTCTAAAGACCAGTTAAGGTCTCCTCCAAAAACCAGTATACCTTCAGCGTGTTCCTGAACCAGGTTCAATGCTCTTTCAAAAAAGGTCGGTTGAGCTTTGTTAGGCGTGTATATATTAGCAAAGGTAAATATTTGGGTAAACACTTTACATTTTATTATTAAGACCCTGCCTGCAATCAGCGGTATACAAGTGATATCAGTATGGGAATATGTTTAGCAAATAAAATCGCAACCCCCAGAGACCTGCCCTCAGGTTTATTGGAAAAGAACTCATTAGGAAAATCTCTATTCCTGAGATGTGGTGCAACACCTTCTTTGAAGTGTGTCTCCTGGAGAAATGCCACCTTGGCATGTTCTGCTTTCAGTTCTCTTAATACTCGAGATCTCCTCTCAGGGATGTTAAGACCCCTCACATTGATAGTGACAATCTTTAAATTAGCCATAATAAATGATAGATATAGTCATTGAAACAGGAGTAAAATTAGAGTGTTCAAAAACATTGTCATGAGCAGAAAATTTGGAGGCAGTCAGACATACTAATCTAGTATTACTACATATCACTGGTATAAAAGGCAAACAGAAAAAAAGAAAAGAAAAATAAGAAGAGCACATAAAAAACAAATTATAATATAGAAGGCAGAAATCACTTATCACAGTGAAAAAAAGAAACAAACATGTAACACCGCACCCAGACAACATAGTGGCAAAATCCAGTTCCACCACTAGGACCAGGATCTGTCTATGCGGTGTTGGAGGCAACAGGGGACAGACAGGTAGGGAAACCCCTTAGCTCTCTTAAATAATATCAATGAATAATGAATCTATTAGAAAAATCATACTAAAAATTACAATTAGAATCAATCACATAAGGCGAAGGCACAATCTTCATTCAACAAAAATATCCGGCTAGATTCCTATTAGATATCTAAATAAAATAAAAGGGTATGTAGGCAAACATACTAATATAGGAATAATGTGTACAGAGAACAGTCTCATATACGTTTTAAAGTATTAAATTCTGTTGAACTATACATATCCTTCAGATAAAAAACCTAGATCAAATTGAACTTTAGCTCTCGTAACTCTGGTCACTCTATACTCACGTGACCTCCTTGCAAGGGATTTAATGGCTGAACACAAATCATTAAACTGGGACTCTGGTAATGGCATATCTCTCGAAACTAGATAAGTCAATAAGAGCTCATAAAGGAGAGTCCTAGAATAACTATAGCAGAAGTCCCATAGAAAGTAGTATCAAGGTCCACAGCTTCATGAACCGACAGCCTGGGACGTCTCAGAGATGGGTGAGGTAGAATGAGGTCTTCTACGAGCACTAGGGGAGGACCTCACAGTTTGAAAGGGCAACATCTTAGGAGGTCCCGGAGGTGGAAAAAGATTATCACGAGAAGAAGTCCAATCTGGGACTTGAACTGGATCAATATCCAGAGCAGAGCAGAAAGGACTGATGTCATCTGAGAGGTGTAGAGTCACCGTCTTCCCTCCATTAGAAGCTGTGAGACTAAAAGGGAAGCCCCATCTGTATCTAATATTGCGGGAACGTAAAGCATCTGTTAAGGGTTTGAGGTGACGTCTCAGCTGTAGGGTTTGCCAAGAAAGGTCCTGGAACACAGGTATTGGATGGTCGTTAAACTTTAAGTTGTCTAAGTCCCGTATTTTCTGCAAGATGTCATCTTTCTGTGTGAAATAATGTAATCAGCAGATCACATCCCTTGGCCGCTCCTACTGCAAACCTCTAGGATGGAAGGCTCTATGCGCCCTATCAAAGACAATAGAATCATTTGGATCACGACCTAGGATTTCATTGAACAATTTTGTTAATATGTCCTGTAATCCTTGGTGGGGAATGTCTTCCGGAATACCTCAGACCCTCAAATTATTACAGCGACCTCTGTTGTCAAGGTCATCTAGATGAGCTTTCATGTTTTGTATTTCCATTGCTTGCGCTTTGACAGTGTCAACAAGAGCATGTTGGAATTTATCCATAGTCTCTCCATGATCCTCCAGAGTCACTATTCATGAACCTAGATGTGATAACTCCGATTTGAGCGATGCAACCTCCGAATGTACCACCTCCCACAATTTATTTTCCAAAGAGGCAAAGTCAGCTTTAGAAGGAATATCAGTTTTAGTGGGCAAGGTTTTAAGGGGTTGTAGGACCTTCTGGAAATCCTGGCGCTCGCCCTGGCCGGACATTTTTAAGAAGTCCTCAGTCCCAGATGGGGTATCAGAAGCCGCAGAGTTGGCTGGTGATGTGGGGCATGGGGAGGCACACATTGAGGAGTCTTTTTGAGAGTGGAGGAAGTGATGGAGATCAGTTCTGGAGGAATCTTTGGAAGGCTTGGGCGTACTTTTTGACCCCCGGTCTTTTCGTCAACTCATGAAAACCCTTCACGAATATCGAAAGATGGGTGTGTAGGGTGTTAACAGTAGCTCAATCCCAAGTGGAGGCGGAATGGAAGGTGAGACAGTCAGCGTAGCAGATTAATTATCTCTGGAGACATGCATGTTTAGAGAAGATGATATATCTTCGCCCTTCACAAGCCAGTAGTATGTACGATTTGATTCATCAGAAAAATTGCAGTAACATCAGTGAGCATGAGCAGCGGCTAACCCCACCTGCCAAACCCCATGGAGGTATCAGGCAGCCATCAGAGAGATCTACATTATTGGCAAGTGACTATATAGCACAATTGAGTCTGAATGCTTGCGTTGACAGCATCAGACCACAGGGTGGAGATATTCACTCGTTTATGGATTCACATAAAGTTCACAAACAGAATTTCTGCATAGATGTAGTTTTGAGTTGAGTAGATGTGGTAATCAAAATAAACGCTGTGTGATGTTTCCAATATGGTCGCAATACTAATAGTGGCTCAGCTCTCCTGTTGTAATAAAATGTAGGCAGTACACGTATTTACTGCATTAGATATAAATAGAAGAGGACATAGGGCCTGATTCAGAGCCGCTCGTAAGCAGCCGCTCGTTCACTCCGAGCGATGTTTGCCCAACTGCGCATGCGTACGGATCGTTATATGCATGCGCGAACCAGTCAGTGCGGTCGAAATTCATGTGCTCGCAAAATAGCGAATGCCTGATAATTTGAGTGACAGAAAGAGGCGTATGTGGGTGGTAACAGGGGAAGGTGCTTGAGATCCAAACGCAGGCGTGCTTAAAGGTCAAAACGGGCGTTTTATGGGTGTGCATAATTAATACAGCAGCGTCATTGACCACGTCACTGGGTTATTTTATAGCCAGAACTGCTCGCAAGATTGTGGTAGCAAAAACCAACCACAAGAATAGCAAGCAGTTCATACGCTGGTCGATGTACTCGATTAATGTAATAAATAGCGGACATGACGTAGGATGCAAGCGGCCAGGGGGCGTATTTTTCCAAAAAACGACCGCGAGTTTTGTTCGCTTGTTCAGACCTAGAGGCGTGAACAGACCGCAAAGAGCGAACGGTTCATTTGAATAGCCACCCCTATTTTCTGGACGAGCGAGCGCTAATTGCGTCCGGCTCTGAATCAGGCCCATAGTGAGGAGATCCTAAGAAAATTTTTTCAGCTTAATGGGTGGTCCTGGGCAGTGTAGCTGGGGGATATTTACAGCTTGCAAAAATCCCCAAAATGATGGCTGGCTGGGAGAGATGCAGCAGCCAGAGGCTCTGCAATAGTAGTGCTCAGCAAAAGCTTTATGGGCCAAGCAATGCTGGATGTTGCTCACCTTGGGTCCTGTGGGGTGGACAGCCACACCCAGCAGCAGGTGAGGAGGCACCCGCCAATTGTCAATGGCGCGTCGGCTAGATGCTCAAACTTATTTGGGAGTGCCGGATGCAGGCTCCCGCATCCCGCTGGCCGGAAAATCCACTCGCGGCTGCAGGGCAGGGAGCGGGCTTCTCCGCGGCCCTGAATGATGGGCGGCGGTCGACGGAGCCACGAGGTCCGTGGATCCATCCCCGGGCACAGGAGAGAGGCAGGCTGGCACCTTATCTCATTTCACTTTGTCTCTTAACACTGCTTAGTAAATAGACCCCTATATACTATAGCTATGTAGCACTCAACTGAATTTGTAGGCTCAAACAGGATGTTCACGTGAACCATGCATGTGTCATCCTCCACTGCTGCTGCAGCGCTGCCTGTTGGTGACAACATCCGAGGGGGTGACCAAAATAGCAAAGCTGCTTTGCTATTTTAGTGCAACCCCCCCCCCTCAGATGGTGTCACCTGGTGCAGCCCGCACCCTCCTACAGACGCTACTGGTACTGTGTAAGGAGATGTCTAAGGGTGTAAAGCTGGGTACACACGGTACAATGTGTACCCACCGATGCGAATGACGATCCGAGGGCCGACATATCGGGCGGTTCCTACACACAAGGCGATCTGGTGCCCAACCGCCCGATATGCCCCCCCCCCCACATAGCACTGCATCTGTTCTACATGTGGAGAGATCAGGCAAAGCAATGGACGACCTCACGGGAGCACGCAGTGCACGATATCATGAATACACATGGAATGATATTGCTGTTTTATTGTTACAATGTGTTGGATCATGTGCAATATCGTTCCGTGTGTAGGGACCTTTAAGTATTAGTCACTGTGATGTTACTCATCCTACCCCGATCTCAGCCGGGTGCGGCTGTGTCCCACCGTCTTGGCTGCTTAATGTCCAGTCTGCCAACCTGTCAATGTCCGCTACTCTGCCCGTGCCACTGAGGGGCGCATTCGCAGTCAGGTCCTACTACCCGAGATGCCTCGGGGTACCGCACTTCTGCACAGGATCGTGTAGTGGCCTGGATTTATTTACCGCTTCGCCGGACAGGTAAGTATTTGTGAATTCCACCTTAGACCTACTATATACTGCGTATATGATGTACTAATCATTGCATACGCGATGCGGTACATCCCACCTCTCATCGGGTATGTACCGCGGATATGTACTTAGAAATGCGACTTACATCGCAAGGGACAGCTTCACACAGTTTCAGTAACAAATTGTAAATGTTAACATTTGCCTACAAGTAAAGATTCTCTTTAAACTACACTCTCCTGAAGACTCACTCCCCCTTACCCTTCCATGATTAATATTTTTAATTCTAGTCTCGTCTTTCCAGCTGAGGTTAGCAGTCGTATCTAGTGTTCTCAGACATGTTATATGGGCAGGGCAATCTGTACCTTCCATTTAACGTCATTATACTTTATTTTGTTATGACACAATCCATTTCATATTCAGTGATGTGTAAAATATTAGTGTGTTAGATAAGAATAATTATACAATTAGATATTTTCTTGCTATTAATCAGCTGGCTAGAAGAAACAATTATGTTCCCATTTCAAATCTAGAAGATCCAAGTAATACTGCAAATAGTGTCTAAATATGAAAAGGAATGTATTTATGTCTTAGAAAAAGTTAGAGTTGATTTATCTATTATATATTATTTTCTTATATTACATATTGTTGAGTATCTGAAAGTAGCAGAAATGGTATGGCATTTATAGAAATGTCTGTCAGCTATTTATACCATTGTTTTTTCTTCTTTTTAAAGATCACTTGCATCCACCCTATACCAAACCCCACATCAGTTCAAGTAAATCCCCATTTTATCATTAGCAATTACGCCAGTCCCATTTAAGGAAATAATGTGCATCTTCTATTATTAATATGTCACATGTTGTGTACAGAAATTTCCTCACGTATTTTCTGACATTGGAGTTTAATATATTTTTTCTATGTGATCCATCCCTAAAACCCATCCCTTAATGTCTGCAGTAATCAATGAAAGAAAATATTACTGTAAACAGTGATGTTGGCTCTGTAATAGCAGGGTTTACCACTAGAGGTCCTTCAAGATCAAGCAAATACTAATACAAAGAGGTAGCTATTACACCATGAAGCGGAAGTGTTATTATTATAGTATGATATGTATTATTTAAAAAATGACAGAAACATTATGTAAAGCTGCAAAATGACAAATGCTGTCATAAAGTTACAACTGATCTATATGTATATATTCTAACACAAGTGATACGTAGGACATTGCTTGCGAGCAGGTTGCTGTTTAGCATGCAGTATCTACTACCAAATGTAGCCTTGCTATGGGGGAGATGTCAAAGCTTCTGAATTGCGATTTACATTTTCCCCACTATTTCTCCTCAGCAGATTTGATACATCTCCCCCTATGACTGAAGTTTGATTTTGGAGCATGTGCGAGAGTGAGAGTACGATATGCAAATCCAACTTCAGCTCAGTATTCAACGAAGATCTACCTTATATTTAGCCGTATTTGCCAAAGAGGCCAGTGATTCTTGAGGTGCACCTCCACAGAGCTTCTGGGGTCAGCTGTGATCAAATAGAGGTGCCCACTTCTGCTTATCAATTTAGGGGGAGATTTATCAAATATTGGAGAGAGCAGGGCCACCCCCAGGTCTAACTGCACCCTGTGCAAGAAAATCTAACTATGGGCCTGATTCAGCAAGGATCGCAGTTGCTTAGACAAATGTAATTGGCCGATTGTTGTGTCCTGCCCATGTTTATCCGGCCACTGCAATCGGGAATGTGATCGCAGTGACTACGCAGATCCAGTGATTAACAGGAAGTGCCATTTGTGGGTGGTGACAGGGGGTGGTCGGGCGAATACAGACGTCCCAGTGCGTTTGAACACTGTTGCATGGGTGTACATAAATTAGCAACTGCGATGCCGTACGCAGCTTGAGGCCTCATAGCGTGCGCTGAAGTAAGCAATTCCTGAGTGAGGTCTGACCTGCCTTAACTGTGGATATGGTACTAATAGTACTCGATGTACCGATGTTTTCGCAGTCTTTCTAACCATTACGGATGTGCGTGTAAACTAAAGTGGGCGTTGTTATGTAGTGCTGCAGCGGCATTGCGAACGCTATGGATTACCAATCTATTGCAGTTGAACTGCATGCGTACGCTATATTGTGATCCATAGTGAATCAGGCCCTATATCCATCATTAATACTTTTATTAGTATTTTTAATATTATTAAATACCACACAAATTGTCCCCACAGGGTAAAAAAAAAACATACACATTGTCCCCCACAGGGAAAAAAAACCCACACACATACTGTAGCCTCTACTGGAAAAAAAACACACACATAGGCCCCCACAGGGAAAAAAAACACACACACATAGGCCTCCGCAAGAAAAATAAAACACATTGTACCCCAAAGGAAAAAAGTAAAACACATTGTAGCCCACAGAAAAAAATAGTACACATTGGCCCCACAGGAGAAAAACAAACACATTGTCCACCACAAAAAAATATATATATTGACCCCCGCAGGAAAAAAAAAATTCACATTGTCCCCCACAGGAAAAAATAAAACACATTTCCCCCCCACAGTAAAAGAAAACACATTGACCACACAGAAAAAAACACATTGTCCCCCCACACAAAAAAAATAAAACACACAGCCACCCCCACCCCGAAGACTTACTTAATCTGTCAGTGAGAGGAGCCCCCTTCCCTGTCCTGCCCTCAACCGCAGGCGGCACCAGCAGAGGATGCACCCTCAGCACAGACTCCAGAGCACTGTGCTGGTGTGATGGCTACGTGACCTATGATGTCACAACACCGCATCGCTATAGGTCATGGCCCGGGCCGTGTCTGAGCCACCCAGATGAGCCGAGCGCTGCCCGAGCCCGAAATTAAAAAAGGCACAGTGGCTGTGGTTTCCGCCAGGTCCAATAGTTTAGATCTACCCAGTGTCCCAGCCATCGCCACAACGCCACCCCCTTAAGGAAGGCACCCTCTAGAAGACGCACGACTAGATCGGCCCTCGAGCAGGCCGTGGTAGCGAGATAAAGTGGAGAAGTTGCTCATAGTAACCAATTAGCTTTTAAGGGCCGAATTCAGGAGCTGATTCAGACCCTCTCACTAGGATGCGATCACTCGTAGCTGGCCGATTGTCGCTTTCTGCGCATGCGTACGCATCACAATGCGCGTGCGTGAACCACAGTGAGAGATCGGGAAGTGTACGCTCACCCAGCATAGACAGCCCAGCAGAATGAGTGACAGGAGAGGCCGTTTGTAGGTGGTGCGAACGCAGGCGTGCCTGAGTGTCCCAATGCCGTTACAGAGGCGTGCATTATTACCAGGCAACGTCATAGTACGTCACTTGGTTGAAATACACACTGAAGTGATCGCAGTGCTAGCGGCAGGGTATGGTCAACCTCAAGCGCTGCGATCGCATCCGATGGTGCTCGATGTACCAATGGTTCCATGCACTTCCAGGAGATGACGTGTGCAAGTGGGCGTCTTATGAATGGCTGGTGGGCATCTGCATACACAGTGATCGCACACCAAGACATAGTGGGCGTGCTAATGCCTTGCCGTGCAATCACCAGCCTTGCTGGGCATGCGCTGGATTTGCATACACATCGAGCGAGTGTTCGCATCTAGCGAGAGGGTCTGAATGAGCTCCTCAATTCAATGTGATGATGAATAGCCGTGGGAGGGAGCTCCAGCAGCTATTCAATACACCGCGCTGTTTGCCTTGTCGGGAATTGGTCAAGTCAGAGAATGCCAGTTCGCGTGAAAACCGAAAACAATGCCTTCTGTAACATTGCAGGGACAGCGTGTTATCGCAACCACTGTCCTTGCTCAAAATATTGCTGAATAGCTTCTATAAATGTTGATAATTGATAAAAAATCGTGACGATGTTGCCTGATAATATTCTGGGCAACATCGTTGCTATTGCTGAATAGACTCCTTAGCATTATTTCAAACGCCCATTTGCCTCCTGGTTACAAGTGGAGATGCGGCTGAGAATAGTACATCTCTGAATCGCCAGAATTTGCTCAAAGTTTCGTATGTTCAGCTTCAGAGCACGAGCAGTACGAAAAATCCCAACATTCATCCGCAAAATGGACTTATACACAACTCTAAATCAGGTCCTACACTTAATGAATAATATAACAGTGTAATTGCGTGCATTTAGATATTAAAAGAAAACTGTGAATAAAGTGTATAACACAGGCAAAATAATACACTGTTGCCTTGCTACAATGAAGATTGTACCGTGGTGATGACATTGTATCCGTATCAGCACTAGGAATTTATTTGCATAAAAAAGACAACAGCTGTAGTGTGACTAAGGTTTGGTCTCCGGCAGAACAGACGGCCGCCAGCCAGGACGCCTACATGACGGTGACTACTGTTTGCTGCTGCTGCTGCTGCTGCTGCTGCTGGCTCTGCCTCCTCAGGGCTCCCATGCTGGCAGCACAGTCTAATCACCCATTGGCTGCCTGCTGTACAGCTGTTGTCTCGCTCATGCAACCTAACCATATGCTGCCTGTGTCAGAGCCGCTTACACTGTGAGGGCGGGGCTTACACTGTGAGGGCGGGGCAGAAGCTTGAATTCGCTTCTGATTGGCTTTTCAAAGAAAGGGGTCGCGCCGCGCTGAGGCCAATGGCTGCGATGTTGCTAGCCGCTAGCTGCTACGTATAGGTGGATCCAGGTGTCACTTATCCGTTAGCTGGTTCGGTTGTTCTTGTGTATAACTGCATAGAGCTCAAATGCAGATCTGGCTGGAAAGTGACTTTAGCTGCTGCATGGCCATTTCCACCCGGGACACTGTATAACCACGTCTGGCCGGGCTCAGTAAGTGCGGGGCTGTGTGTGAGTCGCTGTGTATGTAACAGTAATTGCCATGGAGGAGTGGGGACATGCCAGCCAGCAAAACATGCGCAAGAGGAATATAAGAGTTGTACTGGAGATCGCACCCAGCTCGTGTGGCCTCTGCGGACATAATGCCAGCCTGCTGCTGCTAGCGTCCTGCGTCAGACTGCACTCTGCCAGCAGCCCCCTGTCTGTACGTGCCCGGTGCCTGCGCGCTGCCCCTGCTCTCACCTGGCTGGGTAAGCCGTGGTCAGGAGCGCCGGAGCTCTGCGTCTTCTGTGTGCGCTTCCCCTTGTACAGACGCAGCGACGATGCGCTTTTATCTGCTGCGCGTTTATGGAGCTGGCTGTGTGACCCGCACTGTGCTGGCTGCTGCCGTGTAGCCGGAGCTTATGCTGCTGTTACTACTACAGTCTCCCCTGCACGGTGCCCGCACCTGTGTGTAGTGACGCTCCGCTAACTGGCTGCCAGAGCTGCGCTCACTGCGTAGTGACAGCGCCACAAGTGCGCACCTGAATTGTACTGGCGGCATGTCCGGATCACACTGCTCTCATTAGGAGACACGCGAGGGCTATGCCACAATTACAATAATGACATTAAAGAATGACCCCCAGCATCGCCTAGGGAAGTTTGCTAGATTGGCCTACCCCAACAGCCACCTACCCCCAGCATGTGTGCGGCAGTGCTATGGAGTGTGGCTGTGGTAATGCCCTGGCCATTATTGCACAGTGAGGGGCGATCATATAGTGGTGGGCAGTGCTGGCTGACAGCTGGTCAGACTTGTCCCGTGTGCTGTTTACATTGCATTCCTAACATGCCTCATGCAGTCTGTACGCTCATTGCTAGGCCTGCTCTGAAAGACAAGCCTGAAGGAGGATATGGTGAAGGTTGTTAAATGGAAATGTACATGTGACTGTCTTATTTACCAACACACTGACAAAGGAGGAGGGTTCACCTCCTGTGCTGCTCAGAAGGAGGAAGTGGGGCTGTGGAAAGGCTGGTGGTTTTGCTTTACAAGACATATATTATTGAGGCTTTAAATGCTGGTGAATTATAATATTGGTAGTTAAATCAAATTCAGTGTTGTCCAAAAGACCACGTTCCCTTGAAAATGTATATTTGCTGCCAGTCTATAAAAGGTTAGAATTTGAGTTCACTTTTAAAAAAGTGACTTTAGCTTGTTATGTTAAGGAAGTATACATTGGTATTTTGTAAGGACAATTATACTTGGAGTAGGTATTGGTGAGCACTATTAATAGAGTTCCCTCTAAATTAACATTGTTTATTTTAAGCTTGGTACTATAATGTCTATTACTGTATACATACATGGGAAACACAGCTAGTGTTTCTCCCTCTAAGCACATTTCCGAAAGAGTCTCAATAGTCGGTCAACCTTTAATTATGTATGTGTGCATAATTTATTTTAATGTTTCCCAATTAAAGATATGTTTACCCTATCTTTATATGGTATAATATTATAGTATGCTGTACTGAAAATAATCCAAACTGCCATTTCTTGCACAAAAATGAGCATTGGTTACTAATCTATCTACATATGTGTACTTGGACGCACAGCTTGAATGTAATCATCATTATTATTATTATTTATTATTGTCATTGATTTGTAAGTGCCACAAAGCTGTGCTGTGCACCATGATAAGGTAAACACAAAACTGGGACATGCAAGATAGACAGAATGAATGCACACATAAAAACAATTAGGGAGGATCTCTTGTTCCTTTGAACTTATAAAGAACTAAAATGTAACTATGTAATATATTATGTGTTTTAAAGTTATGTATGTGAGATGTGCGTTTGATCATGAGGGTGCGGTTTTCCCTATGCACATCAGGATCCATAACAGCAGATCTATAGAAGGAATTTGCAGCCCGACTATCCTAAATTGGATAGCAACAGAGAGCAGAAGAGGTATACACTGAAGTGTCAAAAGTCATGGGATAGATGCCTAATATCTTGTAGGACTCCCTCTAGCCTGACAAAGTGCAGCAGCTTGACATGGCATTGGTTCCACAAGTGGACAGAAGACCTCTGGGAGAGATGTTGACCCATGCCATCTGGACGGAACGGTTCGATTCCCGTCAGCGGCAGCCCGACAGGAGCAGAGTGCGACGCAGCGGAAGCCCGACAGCGCTGGAAATCCCGATCGTGGATAGGTAAGTATCCACTAACCTAACCCTAACCCTCCTTAGGGGTGCCTAACCCTAACTTACCCCCCCAAGTGCCTAACCCTAACCACCCCCTTCCCCGCTACCTAAACCTAAGTCCCCCGGGGGGGTGCCTAACCCTAAGTCCCCCCCCCGGGGGTCCCTAACCCTCCCTCTCCCTAGCCTAACCCTAACCCTACCGGGGGGGTGCCTGACCCTAAGTCCCCCCCGGGAGCCTTAGATGCGCCCAGCATCTATTCTACCTGTCAGCAGCGCTTGGGGGCTGCCCGGCATGTCCATAAGTGCTGGGTACGCCCACAAGAGTGACGAAAAGGGGACGCGTCTTATAGACACGCACACTTTTCAATAACCACGCCTCCTTCGGCGCGCGCGGAAGTGCCCTCTCTAGCTCCAGTGCCCTGCCTGCCGCCGGAGCTAGAGTGAACACTACGCTGTGTTCGATGTCGTAGTGTTTACAGGGGCACTCTGGTGGATCTTCTGCTTCCATGTCCCATGGAAGCTAAAGAATGCTGCAATGACTTGCTGTATATGCATCTGATACCTCCTGCATTGAATGTGGATGTTCGAACTCCAATAATTCATGTCGCCTTGCCATGAGCAGCCTAGCCAATGCTGAAGCTGACTCCCGAGACTTTAGGTTACAACTGATACAGGTCTGGGCATTTCCAAGACGTCCCAGTATGACGCCACCTACCATTATCTTTACAAACTGCTATCTCATGACTTTGGCACTTCAGTGTATAATGAGGTTACATACAATGCAAACATACAGTATTATACTCCTGTCAGGTTATGGAAACTACAAAAAATGCCTCTTCATAGTTGATGAACTTGTATTTTAATATTGATGGCTCAAGTGTTACTGGAGCTAATTATCGAGAATTTGCGCAGGACCCATTCTGCGGGTGTGCAGAGGGGATGTAGTTTTGTATTGTCAGTGTAGTGGTTCCCAAACTTTTTTTCACAGCACCTCTTGGCCTAAAGTTTCTTATTGAGAAATTTAGCAAAAATTATTAAATTAAGTAAATTGTGCTGATATGTCATCCTTAGGTTCAGTTATGAGGTTGTGGTGGTGGACAGGGTTGTGCTTCTAATTGTCCACACATTTTATAATCGGCAAAACCATGTTGGTGGCTGCCAATCCCATTGACCATAAAAATTTTTATTTAGTACTGGAGCACCAACCCATGGCACCCCTGCAAGTTCCCCGCTGCACCCAGTTTGGGAACCACTGGGTTAGTGGATAGTTCTTGAGCACAAGCATTTCACAATTTTGAAGATTCCTATACAGAGATTGAAGATTTACCTTTTTAATTTACAAACCTTTGTTACACTTAGTTTAATAAATTATTATAATCCCTAATAATAAACAAATTAATTCATGTCTGTAAATATTTTGTCTATTGATATACATGGGATGTTACAAAGTATAGATTTGCTAAATACTTGTCAAAATCTATGAGCTTGAAGAAGTTTGGATATATTCATAGCTTTACTGAGCAGTTTAAAAGCGGGCAAGAAGTATTTGGGGGTTTAGAGTGCTTCATGGGGTCTTCTTTAGTTGTACATGTGGTGGGGCTTTTTTTTTTTGTAGAAAATGTAATTTTATTGTTGGCAAAAGAAACCCTTCTTCCTAAATAATTTTAAGTGCTTCCTAATTGCCCAGTAACTGTATGCTAAGCATATGGTTTAAAACTGATGATTCTACATAGTATTGCAAAGCTAAATTATAGCATGGAGTTTAACTCTGTGTATGCAGTTAACATTGTGCCTTCTAGTGCATTCAGTTTGGCTAGCCCAATTCTATTTGTTATTATTATTATTATTATTATTACGGTTCATATATGAAAAGTCATGGTTCTGGATGCAAACTATAGAGGCCTATTTATCAAGCCGTTTTTTCATAAAATTAAGTATCATTCTATTTCAAATAATTTTATGTATCCCGAGTATGTAGCTACAGCCTAATGCAGGAGATTTCAAAAGCTAGTTAGCGCTGCAGGTCCGGTCCTCATTATTACCAAATAGGGACTACGGTCTGATCCCTATGTAATATCCCTTTTACACCAGAGCAAAAACCTGGGTTTTTGCTGGGTCTACTCGGGTTGCAGCTCAGTGTAAAAGGGTTCCTGCAGTGTAAAAGGGTCCCTGAAAAATAACCCTGGTCAAGTGACCCGACAATCCAACCCAGGTAGCTACCAGCGTCGGACACAGGATGGAGCTGGGTAATGGTGCAGTGTAAACGGTGCAACCCGGGTTATCCGACCTGGGTCATGCCTGATTGGTGGTTGTGGAGCAGTCACCTCCCACTTTTTATGACCTCACAAGTTTAGCAGGGCAGACCCAGGTTCAGTGTTAATGGGGATGACCTGAGAATAACCCAGATCGATGGTGCTGTGTAAACGATGTCCGACCTGGGTTGGAACCATGTCTGTAAACTCAGGTCTGACCTTGGTTTTTGGTGGAAAAGAGGTATAACAAACTTCAAAAAGCATCACTTTTCAAAGTTTGGTCCCAGTGGTTTACGCCATCTGCAGTTTCTGTGCGCATGTATACGCACAGTCTGTTTCTCATGAGTCTTTCCAAAAATGTGAAGGACTACTCCAATATCCCTGGGATGTAACCCACAGAGACAGCGTTTATCATTACTACTGTCAATGCAAGTTACAGTTAGTACATAACAAGGATGATCATGTAAAATATGATTATCCCCGTTGCAATGTAAACTGAAAAAAAAAAGCACTTCTGCAATTTTTAATACATATGCCCCCTAGTCTGTATAATATGTGAAAAGAAAGTATAGCTATAAAAAAAAAACAGAACAGAAGCAAACATCCCAAAATTCCATATTTTTCTTTTTCTAAAAAGTAATTCCTTTTTGAATTTTAGGTAATGGATTTGTTTTTATTCAATAAAATTCTATGAATCCCGTATGAAACTATCCTATTGTAGTTTCACTGCTCTGCTTTAAGGTGCATACACACGTAACAATTTTGTTACCAACTACTTTCTGAACGATTTTCTGACAGATTTTTTAAAGTGTAATGAACGATTTTTTGAACTACAAACGATTTTTGTAACTTCCCTTAATGAAAATCGTTCAGTTGGTCAGTCAGAATGAACTACAAACGGGAACGCGCATGAACAAATTTTTTGAACGATAACGACGTCGTTATAGTTAAATCGTTAAAAAAATTATTACGTGTGTATGCACCTTTAGAGATTAAATGCTATGAAATTTTCCAGTGTACTAATTCTGGAATTGTCCCTGCATTAACTTGTTAACAGACCTGCCTTATGCTTTGAGGCATTCTCAGGTAAACAAATTAGTGGCACAGTTATTGGTTTTAGTTGTCATTTTACATGACCTTAGAAATCAATATAATTGTCTTAGTTTAAGTAATTACAGCTGTTCACCTACAGCTTCTAGCTGGAGCTCTTTGTTCAACACTAGCTCCGGAGCCACAATCTGCTGTTATAAAATAATACAATGGTGGGGCCACAGTAGACATCTAGGGGATATTTGCCTTTTGGCGGGGATCCCACACAGTCTGTTTTTGGTGTAGTTTCCACAAAATAACTTTAGTAAATATGCCCCTTTAGTTTGCTTGTGCATTGTTAGATACAGTAGCTTTACCCCAAGTACAGAGTGACTGGATCTATGTACAATTTTGGCAATTTTGTGAAGTCAAGGTAGACAGATTCGGGAAGCCGACTGCCTAAATACCGGCAACCGGCTTCCCGACTGTCATATACCGGCATGGGTGAAATGCCGGGCGTCTAGATGTAGACGCCTGCATTTCCCCGACGCCGGGAGACCGGCGCCCGGCATCACGATCGTAGTGATGCCGGGCGCCGCGAGTGGACAGCCGCCGGGGGGAGGGTTAGGTTTAGGGCTCCCGGGGGGGACTTAGGGTTAGGCACCTCCCCGGGAGGGTTAGGGTTAGGCTAGGGGGAGGGAGGGTTAGGGTTAAGCACCCCTGGGGGGGACTTAGGGTTAGGCACCCCCCCGGGGGACTTAGGTTTAGGCAGCGGGGAAGGGGGTGGTTAGGGTTAGGCACTTAGAGGGGGGATTAGGGTTAGGCACTTGGGGGGGGAAGTTAGGGTTAAGCACCCCAAAGGAGGGTTAGGGGGGTTAGGTTAGTCCATACTTACCTATCCACGATCGGGATTTCCAGCGCTGTCGGGCTTCCGCTGCTTCGCACTCTGCTCCTGTCGGGCTGCCGCTGACGGGAATCGAACCCATGCGGCCGGCGGTATATCATACCCATTCCGACAGATCCAGTCATTCCACATTCAGGTTGGTTCCTGGGGGCTCAGTTTGAGCAGTCATTCAATGTCTGCTAACACTACCAAATTGCAATCATTGCTCTAGTACAGGCCTGGCCAACCTGTGGCTCTCCAGCTGTTGTGAAACTACAAGTCCCAGCATGCCTTGCAACAGTTTTAGCATTCCCTAATAGCAAAACTGTAGCAGGGCATGCTGGGACTTGTAGTTTCACACAGCTGGAGAGCCATAGGTTGGCCAGGCCTGCCCTAGTACATTTTCATGAAGACCAGATGAACATGTGATCAGTCAGATGTTGATTGGCTTTGGTGACCAGGTCCATAGATGCAGTGTAGTATTGCTGTGTGTACGTGCAGTTATAGGGCTTTTACTTTACTATTCTTTTAAAGGGACAACTGGCATAGAAGAATATGTATACTAGATGTGGGTGAAATGTATCAAACCTTCTAAAGAGTGAAGAAGTTGCCAATAGCAGTCAACCAGGTTTTAGCTGGCATTTATATAGTACCTTATATGAAATGATAGGTAGAAGCTGATTGGTTGCCATTTGTCCATTTATACACTCTTTTTACAAGGTTTGATAGTTCTATATTTTGCAGGATATAAGTAAACTTTTATGACTGGCACCTCTCTGCCATATTTTCAGAATTTTCCTTAACCTGTCAAGAAGTTTCCTTAACCCATTCCCCAATTGTCCTAAACTCCTGTAGGTGATATCACACATTTCATTTTCCTCCAGGCCATGCTTCCCCTCCCCCAAGCTATTGACTTGCTAGATACATATTACAACTTCTTTAGATTGACAGAATAACTTTATTAGGCCATTAAGAAATAATGGGGAAGGTAAATTAAACAGCAGTTAAATACAGTACAGTTTGAGTCTCCCATATCCAAGTTTCTGAAATACGAATTCTTTGGGCTCGATTCTATTGATCGCAAAGTAAATGGCTCCAGGAGGGCGCTCACGGCGCTATTCAATTCAGCGCGCTGTTAATGATTTCTTCTCGTACCCCAGTATGTACCGACATATTGCATTGGCTGTACTGCGCAGCCGATGGACAGATATGTCTTCAGACATATCTGGCAATCGGCAATTGTGTACGAGCGGTCTGCAGACCGCCTGTACACATAGCGGCAGCCGCGGGGAGGGGGCGGGACACGCCCCCTCACCCACTGGGACCTGCAGGCAGACACAGATGATGGTTGTTCAGTGTGTACGAACAACCATCATCTGCAGATCACTTGGTCTGCAGATATATCTGTATAGTGTGTACCCACCTTAACATGTATCAGCTTATCTTTTAATAGAGGCAATGCTTACATAAATGTTAAACCTATATAATAATAAACGGGTAAATAAATCTGAAGTACATATTTAAAAAGAACAATAGTGGTTGTGTATTCTTCTACAGAAACCTAATGCTGAGCTGATAGTAAATAAAGGTATACAAGTGCAAATGTAAAGTGCTACTTGAAATCTTTGTTTACCAGTTAAAGGTCAGGGCTATAAATAGTTGAATGGACTCATTGCAGTCAATCCTTAGATTGCAGGTAATGTCATAGTTCAGTTTTCCTTTCTATAGTGAACATAATAATCTGTTTTTAAGATGCATTTCTATTGCAGTTACAGCATGTATTAAATAGAGATCATTTTACCAAATGAGTAAGTACATATTTTCAAAGTTGTTTTAACTTGTACTGAATGAAGAGAGCTGTTTCCTTTTTTTTTTTTTTTTTTTTTTTTTTTAACTGTTTCCATTTCAGTGTGTCTGAGGCAAGTCCACGTAGTTGAAAACTTACATTCAACTCAGTGGGAGCGTATTGTAAACGAATCAGACGTGATTCAGAAGCATTTGCTTATGTGTTTGGCTTGAGCAAGATAACTTCCTGTTTTTGTTAGAAAAAAAAATATTGAATATTAAAAAAACTAAAGTCATATGAAAAGCTTACATAAAAGAAATGTAGTTTAGCAATGCTTTTTATTTATGTTACCATTGCAAATGCTGATGTGTACATAGCTTCTCATGGCGATACTAGAAATCCATAAATAAAGTATTGGAACATGGTAGAATTTAAATGATTGTTTCCATTTACCTGATCTTACCTCAGAATCCACTTTTATTAACGTGATCCTCATTGTATTGATACATTTAACCTTTCATTAGTGTATAGAAAAATATTTTGTAGAATATCTCATTCTTAGGGGGAGATTTAATTTGTTTTTTGGGTGGTGATAATGGGCGCCTGACTTAGAAATTCAGTTGTTTTGGGCGCCCATTAATTATTACGTTTGTTACTAATAAAAGCATCAGGTTTACTCGCGTAAAGCGGCTAAATCTGTCTTGGTTAGGGCGTCCAAACTACAGACTTGATCGCCACCTCATTAGACTACAAGCAGAAATGTGTACGCTTGCGGCACTAGCACCCCATTGGAGCAACAATTTAATTGCTACATTGGACGTATTTAAATTAAAATATATTTATTTAAAACAAAAATGGTCAGAATTCCCCTGACCCCAGATTCTCAACCATCCCAAGCACTAGATGGCCTTGATTGTTTTGCATTTTTATTTATTATTTAAATTTATTTCTACTAATAGTAATTATGGTTAAGGAGTGGAGGGCTGCTATCTTTATTTTTGCAGGACAAATTCCCATAGTAGATGATAATAAGAATAGATTTGCAGTCCCAATTTCTAAACGGGTGTGTGCAGAAACAGGCGGTAATTATTGTCACAGGGCTGCTTGCAGGTTGATCAGCGGTCTCTACTTCTGGGTAATGTGTCTGAAATTATTTAAATAGAGACCACACAACACAATTTACAGATTATTGAATATTTCCCAAATTCTGGGGCTTAGTTACACACACAAATACAGACATAGGACCTGATTAATTACGGATTGCAATAGCGGTTAAGCAACGCAGTCTTACTGCGATAGTATGCTAATCCATTGCGATCGCTATGCCGCTGCAGCACAACATAAGGACACCCACTTTACCTTACACACATCCGTAATGCTTAGCAAGACTGTGAAACCATCTGCAACAAGTACCATCGCAGCCTCATACACACTTGCACAAGCTCTGATCTTACTCAGGAATTGCTAACTTCATCGCACGCTATCAGGTCTCAGGCTGCATAAGGCATCACAGTAGATAATTTATGCATGCCCCTGCAACTGCGTTCAAACGCCCTGGCACCCCTGCGTTTCGCCGACCACCCACAAACTGCACTTCCTGTCATTCACTCTGCGATGGGTCTGCGTAGTCACTGCAATCGCTGTCCCGATCGCAGTGGCCGGTTCGTGCAGAACGCAACAATCCGTCAATTGCGTGCGTAATCGCAATTGCTATTGGCAATGAATCAGGCCCATAATACATTAAAAAAAAAAGTATACACCAATAGCATCAGCCAATAGTCAGACTTTTTTATTGTTGTTATTATTATTATGAAGGTTATGTGTAATTCCACAGATAAACTGACAGCTTTCAGATGTGATACGAAGACTGGTAACACCCCCATGATTTACTACACTGATTTGTGTTCTCTTTCTATCTTGCAGTCACAATTATTAAACTACTTTGGACCTCTGTGGTATTTAGCCAAAGAAAGATAAGAAGAAAGTGCTCTAACAGCTGCTATCAGCAAATCCACAAGGACAATGAATAAATAAACACATACATTAATAGCATAAAGATATTGGATGGATTTTCAGACCATTTCATTAAACATCCCAGTGAGCAATGAATAATTACATACAATATAATCTAATATCGCACACATAGCAGTAGAATTGATCATCGCTGATTACTGGTGTCTGTGGCTTCAAGCAAAGCGACAAATGTAAATTTACACAGTCACAAGCAAATGCTTTATATACAACTTTTAATGTCTCATGCACACACTGTGCAAACCAATCCAAAATGACTCTTCAATTTACCCCTATGGCTCACTCTTATAACTATTTTATGTCTATATTTTGAGCATACAACATGTTACATGCATGGTAGTTCATCATGTTTGTCAAACTGTATATTAAACTTGTTACATTGTGCTAATATTTCTTTTAAATAAAGTATACTACTTAAACAGAGACAAGTGGGGTATATAAAACCATGACCATGTACAAAATTAGTCCTTTATTAATAGTATATTGAACCCCTGTCACACCCTCCGCTGTGTCGTCCCCTGCTGCCACGGCTCCATCCTGCCCCCAACTGCCACTCTCTCCATATCAAGCCCGCCCACGTCACAAGGAGGGGATGGGGCAGTTCAGCACTCAGATTGTACCCTGTGTAGGGTGAACAGTCAGTGTGGGAACAAGGAGACAAGACAAACGGCAATGGAAGCAAGGATAGTGCTAGGCATGAACGTTAGACGGAGAGTTCTAACCATGAGAGTTGAAATGCTTAGACGAGGGGTGCACTGCTGGAAGGTGAGATGAGAAAAAACAAAGGATAGGGGAGGAGAGAAGAGTGCAGATTTAGGAGGAATGGTAGGGTCAGAGGAAAAGGTGTGTTTAGAGTGAATCTTAGAAGCTGATAAGATTGGGAGACAGTCTGATTTGGTGAGTGAGTTCCAGAGGAAGGGTGTCTAGTGGGAGAAGTCTTGGAGACGGGCCTGATAGAAGGTAACAATGATATAGTTAAAGGTGCGTACACGCGGACAGATATATTGTTACGATATGAACGCTAACAATGTCGTTCAATGATATATCGATCATATCGTTCATTTTATATTCAGTGAATGACCAACGATGCGTGTTCCCGCATGAACGATAACGATATCTATGATCGTCCGTACATGCAGGTCAATCTGGACGATATCGTCAACTTTGCCTATTCAGTGATGTGGCAGGATGACTCACTGAAAGATCTTTGAAAGATATCTTTCAAGTCGTTGGTGGTACAGATCGTTCCGTGTGCATGCACCTTAAGGCTGTAATAAGATGAAGGGAAGAGTTTTGGGCGGGGGGGTATGTGTCGATTATAAATAAGGTTAGAGGTTTAGAAGGCAGCATCATTATTAAGTGAGAGAAGGTTTAACTGGACTCTTATATTAATTGGGAGCCAGTGTAGCAGGTTGCCAACGGGAATGCCGAAATAGCACTGACAGCAGCGTGCATAATAGATTGAAATGGGGAAACCAAAGCAAAAAAAATTAGGGAGTGCTAGTGATGATAATTTAAAATTAAATGATGCAATCTTACTAATAGGAGACACAAATGAATATATACATCAATATGTGGGTGACAACGTATAATAAATCTCATTCAAAATGACAGTGGCCATATATATATATATATCAGCATAAATGAAAAAGGTCATTAAAGGGATAATCTGTATATAGTCTGCACACAGAAGGTTAAAACAGTATTAATGTAACAAAGACATAACCTCACATAACAATAATGTTTCCAGTCAAAGTATTAAGTAATAAATCATTTTGGATTTAAAAAGTCAGGTTGTACTAAAAAAGGACATTGCCTGAAAATATTTCGATCTCTGGATTATAACGTCCTCCACAATAAAAGCATATGGTAGATGCTCAATATGCAAATTGTAATCCCAACCAGCACTGTGTTAAGAATTTATCCCATGCGGTCTGTGGGTCCAGAAATGGTTAACAGTCTCACAGGTTTAGCATGATCCCCTTTGTAGTAAAAAAATGAGGAGTCTCTTACTGGGATAAGCTTAAGCAACTAACTGTGCATATAGAAAGACAGGTGCCGTAGTCTGCTCGTAGGATGTTAAGTCGCGGCTGGGCTGCAGTGAGCGGCAATGAGAAGTGTGTAATTGCTATTGACGTCCTTATGTAACCACAGCGTCAATAGCAGGTACCCGCTTCTCATTGATGCTCATTGCAGCCCGGCTGGGACTTAACATCAAACGTGCGAACTACGGGAAAAGGGTTGGTCGGAGAGGAGGAAGTTACAATAGGCAAAGTAGGAGATGAGTGCGTGGTAATGGTTTTGGTAACATTGGGGGTGAGAAATCAAAGAGATGTTCCGGGGGTGGAAAAAGCATGAGTGAAATATATTTTGAATGCGTGGAGTGAAGCACAGGGAAGAGTCAAGGATGACACCTTGTCAGTAGACCTGAAAGCCAACATGGAGATGTTGTCAACATTGAGAAGTTTGGATGGGATTGCGCCGGGAAGTTTTAGACTTATTTCATTTGAGAAAACTCTAGGACGTTTAAGATGAGGTAGCAGTGAAGCAGGAATAGAAACAATCAAGGACCGAGGGAGAGAGCTCAGAGGAGGAAAAGATAGATTTGAGTATCACCAGGTGTATTGTCTGAGTCTAAAGGAGCTGATGAGGTTTTTTTTCGCTCTATAACATGATTTAGAATTGTTGGTAATATTACTTTAAAATAAAATGCGGCCTGCAGGCTGTTTTAAGTTATGCTAAATATTTTAACTTAACATTGTTTGGTTTCATACCATGAACCATACAAAATATATTTGTAAAATCAGAAGCTATTGTGTGTAGAGCAGACCAGGACTTGGGTTAATATATGGAACACAATGATTATATGTAACCTGGGTGGTTTCAATAGCGGAATGTGAAATGAAGGTTAGTCCACACATAGAGTCCTTAACCGGGCTTGCAAGTTTATTGGTAACCGTGGTAGCACAGAGTAATAACAGCGGTGTATGCAGGGTAACAGTAGTCACTGGTAATACCTCTAAACAGCGGTAATGCAAGTAATACTGGTCTCACTTAGAGGAGAGCTAAATACTGCACATGTGTGCAGTACTGTGACACTCATCACAGTGGTGTGTCCTGGGTCACACACACACAGTAGCATCTCATTAATGTCATCCCACGGAGACACTGCTCAGAGAGGAGGAGACGGCACAGGAGCACACTCCCCTCTAACAGTTGTTCTATACTAATGTGCCGAAAGCACTTCTAGGCCTGTACATATATGGATGAGGGGAGAGTCTGAATAAAGGGCCTGATTCAGAGCTGAACGCTCTGACCAGAGCGCTCGCTCTGAATCAGGGCCGTCCTACCTTTTTTTGGAGCGTCCTCATGGACGCTCGCATAGCTGTGGGTTACCACCCACAGCTTATGCGAGTGTCCATGATGATGGTCGCGATGGTCTTGACCATCGCGACCATCGAGCTTGCGACGAGACCCTGCGGTAGGGTCTTGCTGCCGCAAGCCCTAGAGTGATTTTGGCTCACTAGTGATGTCAGTGGGGCCGGCTTCAGACGGTAGGCGTTCCCATGGGAACGCTTCCGTCTGGCAGCCACGCCCACCAAAGGGGGCGTGCTGTCAATCAACATCGACAGCACGCCCCCTTTGGTGCAAGACCCGGAGCGATGGAGAGCCCGTCGCTCGCCGGGTCTCGCGCATGCGTACGACGGAGCTCCCTCCATCGTGCGCAGTGGGGGAACATCGACCCGCTTGCGAGCGTACTGCCGCTCACGAGCGGGTCTGAATGACCCTCAAAGTTCTCCCATGTGTCAAAGGACAATTGTATGTGTTTTTCTTTTAGTACAGATACCTAATTGGCTGGCATTCCCACTAACGATGGAGCAGGTCTTCCTTTGGGGCCTTACATTTTCAGTAATTAGTGATCAGTTAGTCCAATTTTAGAGTGACGTTGTGGTTAAAATTCAAAAACCTTTTAAATATATGTAAATAGTGGGAGAAGCCTTGCTCACTACACTGAAGAACTGAGAAAATTGAAAGTGGTGAGAAACACTTCCTCCGTTTTATTATTTTATTGTTATTAGACATTAGAGTGTACTAGAAGTTATTCCAGTCCAGATATGAACTTGCTCTCACCACAATACTTGCGTAGTGTTGAGCTTGTATAAAACATAGACAAAAAGGCACAATGATAACATTTGCATAGATGAGAGATATACAGTAAGACAAGGGTTTCCTTGATTAGCAGTTTGTCACTACACTGGGGTTTTGTACGTAGAGTCATATTGGGACCCCTCGGGCTAGCTACACTTGTAGGAGTGTCATTTATAATGCCTCTCCTCTTGCAAACCCATGCTACTAGTTGGTGTATGGGACAACTGGATACAGGACACATATGGGTTTCTGGATAACCTGAAATAGCAATAGTGGGCCCGATTCAGCATGGATCACTATATTGCTTATACGCACGCAACGCAGTTGCCAATATCAGCGGTGGTATGTAAATGTTTGCATTCGCAGCCTAACTTAAGAACACCCACTTCCCCTTACTCACATCCGTATAATTTGTCAACATAGCTAAACAATCGGTAACATCGGACCCATACGCACAGTTAAGGCAGGTCAGGAATTGCTTCAGCGCTCGCTATGAGGCCTCAGGCGGCGTCTGGTACCTGTGTTTGCCAGACACCCCCCCCCCCCCCGTCACCACCCACAAACAACACTTCCTGTCAATCACTCTACCGTGGGTCTGCGTAGCCTCTGCGATCGCTGTCCCAATCGCAGCTGCTAGTTCGCGCACTGCGATGCATGCGCAGAGATGCAACAATCGGCCGACTGCGTGCCTATAAGCAACTGCGTTCCTTGCTGAATCAGGCCCAGAGTACACTGGAACAGTCTGCGTATACACTGAAGTGAGTGCAGGTAGCTTAATGGAGTCAGACTGAGAAGAGCTGGACTGAGACTAGTACAGCAAAAATAAGCTACTGGTGATATTGGAACTGGGTGCTATGCAAAATGGAAGCACATTGCAGGTGATTTTGGAACTGTGTGCTGTGCACAATGGAAGCAGACTGCAGATAATGTTGGAACTGTGAAGCAGACTGCAGGTGATGTTAGTACTGTGCGCTGTGCACAATGGAAACAGACTGCAGGTGATGTTGGAACTGTATGCTGGGCACAATAGAAGCAGGCTGTAGTTAATGTTGGAACTGCGTGCTAGGCACAATAGAAGCAGACTGCAATGAAATATGCTGTGAAGCAATATGGAGCAAACCTGAACAGTATGCTGAGAAGCAATGTTGGTACAGATTTTCTGGATAGCACATAAGTTGAATGCTGTACTGGAGGCAGAATGCTTATGAAGCAAATACTGAAGACTGGTAACTGGAACAAGCATAGATTGCTGTTAGCAATACTGGAGACTGATGACTAGAACAATGCAAGATGCAAATGGGATCAGGAGCCAGGGTACTGAGGAGGAAGGGTACAAGGAGAGAAGTTTTTTTGGGCAGTGAACAGTCAGCAGGTTCTGGTTTAACTAGTGCACCCTTAGGGTGCCTACACACATAGCGATGTGCTCACAATCCAACCTGAGGCACGATTTCCCCTGAACTCTCCCCAGGCAGCTCCCCGGCAGTCGTCACTATTTGAAGTAAAAAATGTCCATCCAGATCTATCGTGCATCCATTGCATTGTGTCCCAGATTGGCAAATCTGCCCTACAGCACGGCAGAACTGGAGATGCGATGTACGATGAGCGGGGACACGCATGGGCATCATGAGTAGAACCTCACGATTTTGGCATATTTTACATTATTTGTCACCATGATTCATCGATATCGGGCAAATCGTGTAAAAAATGGCCATGTGTGTAGGCACCTTATTAGAACTGAGGCTGGATGAATCATGTGACTGGCATTGCTGGCATGAGTTTGTCAGAGCGGATCCAAGATGACGATGCCCAGGATGCACAACAGCATGCACTGCATGTTACAAATGAGGGACCACAAGTCTCAGGGATGCCACATGTGTGACATGGTCTATGAGTTGCCCAGTAGATTTGATTCCTGCATTTTTCCATAAAGTGAATGGATAGACTCCCACACCATTTTGATGGTTTGGTTTCTCCAGAAGCAACGTGGAGATGTCTAGATTAATTGGAGCTCAGTTTCTGTTTTTACATCAATATATATTCAATATTTCTCATGGTGATCAAGTATGGGTTGCCGAGGATATGTGTAAGAGAGAAGGAATGCCATTCAGCTCATGACTGAATGGCATTCAGACCTCTCTCATGACTGTATGTACTATGTTAAGTAAGTTAACCCCTCCATTAGATTTAACATTAATCCTGATGACATTACAGTATTTGGTTTTTTTTTAGATAAATGTGTGAAATACATTCAGTGGCTGCAGCATTTTTGCATGTTAATATTTTTAAAGTCTGAATGGAATACAGTAGTCTAGGGAATTTATTACGTTTTGAGTAAATAAGATCTTTATATGTAGGACAACCGGAGATGACACTATTCATGAAATTCCACCTAGAGATAAGCTTGTATAAGTTATAGTGAATGTTCAGCAACTTGATCATCAGGTATGTACTAGATTCCTCCCAAAACATCCTCCAGTCTAGAACTTTGTATGCAAGGCAATGAAAATGTATGCTTTTTGCGCATCTAGATTAAGGAGCATGGAGGAGATGGAATGCATTTAGTATGATACCACTTTTGCAATTGACTTGCAGATGCTTTTCACCGAATGACAAATACAGTTTGTAGTCTAATTTAGTTTTGTGCCCGAGTGAGTAAAAAAAACCTCTCCAGGTGCTTGCATGAGTCGTTTTCCAGGATGTTGTCAGGTTAGAGGGAGTAGGCAATGAATGTAGTTTGGCATAGCCCAATGGAAGGATTGGTTATGACATGCTTCTTCTTTATAATGACTTTCACCATTTCTAGTGTTCTATATTTATTGTCTGAATACTCTGTCCATATGTTCTTAATGTACAGATGGAAGTGTTCAGGCAAGATGGGATTCTCTATAGTCAATCATACATCCACATTGAGGGCACGTGGATTGTTACCCAGACAAATTTAATATTATTATTATTATTATGTTTCCTATTTTAGGAATAAGATGTCAGTGACTGTGCAGTGGTCACATTGAACAAAAAATATTGTGGGTCCCAGGGACCCTCTTTAAAAAATTGGGGTCCTACTCCACAGTTTCTGAGTCCCATCACATATTATGGGGGGTGAGGGCAGGCAGCAGTTGAGACAGTGCTGGGGGAAGGTAGCAGTTTGGGTAGAGGAGGGGTTATAGGCAAAAAGCAGTTGGGGTAGAGCTGGAGGTATAGGCAGGGAGAATTTGGGGTAGAGGGGAGTAAGGGCAGGCAGTGCAACGGATAGGAAGGAGTATGCGCAGACTGCAGTTGTGGCAGTGCGAAGGGGCTAAAAGAAGGCAGTGCTGGGTAGGGAGGGGGCAAGGGTAGAAAGCAGCTGGCGCAGTACTGCGCGGTAAGGAGGGGGTAAGGGGTAGATAGCAGTTAGGGCAGTATAGCACATTTTGCGATCACTGATTTTACTATGTAATTACATTTTACCTTTTGTTTTCACACTTCTGCCAAATTATATAAGTTTACTTATATGGCACATGATGAGGTATTATTATTTTAAACACCAACATTCTATAGCTCTGTACTATCAAGCCGCATGCTGAAGACACTTTACTCATGGCGCACTCTATACATAAACATTACACAGGCTACAAGCTGCTAAAACTGAGGACAGAAGTCATTCTTCCTGCAGATTCCTCCACACAAGGGTGATAATGTGTTCAATTGGAACAAAATAAGACTGGCAGGACACATACCTGCTGAGCCATCACTCTGTAATGCTGCTATAGGGATGTATGAGCCGGGTTCCTAGTAGTCACTGTGCTGAGCTCCTCTCCCGACTCCAACAGTGATTGACCGCGTGTCACTCTGAGTCCGATCTGGGAACGGGGAAAGCGGGGAGGAGACGCTGCCTCACTGCTGCTGCTCCTGGGCGAGGCCTGACAGTCCCAGGACGGAGCGTGGTGGGTCGGCCGGTGTCTGACTAGTCAGAGATTGAGTGAGGAGACGCCGCGCGGCGGGGACTGTTTAAGGAGACGCCGGTGGCTATTGTTTGAGAATACGCTACCAGCAGTGATTGCCTGCTGCACACAGCACAGCCCCTCACAGTGCGTCCTACGGGAGCCGCTTAGTTTTAAAATCTGGTCTGCAACTGCCTGTAGCGCGTAAAAATGCTCTATAGTGCGTATTTTTCAATCACTGCTGGGATATAGGCCCTCATTCAGAGCCGGACGCTCTGAGCAGAGCGCTCGCTCTGAATGAGGGCCGTCCTCCATAAAAATGTAGCGTCCTCCTGGACGCTCGTATAGCTGTGGGTCACCACCCACAGCACATACGAGCGTGCAGGATGATGATCGCGATGGTCTTGACCATCGCGACCATCGCCAGTGCGACCAGAAGCCTGTGGTCGGGGTTTTCGACCACAAGCCCTGGAGTGATTTTGGCTCTATCAGAGCCAAAATCACTCCCACTGACATCACTAGTGATGTCAGTGGGGCCGGCTTCTGACGGTAGGCGTTCCCTTGGGAACGCCTCCGTCTGGCAGGCACGCCCCCGGCACGCCCACCAAAGGGGGCGTGCTGTCAATCAACATCGACAGCACGCCCCCTTTGATTAGACACAACGAGCGAAGGAAAGTCCTTCGCTCGTCGCGTCTGGCGCATGCGCACCATCGACCCACTTGCGAGCGGACAGCCGCTTGCGAGTGGGTCTGAATGAGGCCCATAGTCCATTCTTAAACCTCTGAGCAAAAACGAAAGGCTTTATTCATTAGACAAAAAATGTCCGATGTTTACCTGGGGATTCACTTTCTGAACAGAAATGTGGCCTCAGCATGGGAACCTAGGCTTAATAGGGTCAGGAACTGTGGGTGGAGCTATAGAAAAAATTTTGTGTGTGTGTCATATATATATATTAATGTGTGTATATATGATCTCCAATGCTTTCGCATAGAAAAAAGTCCAGCACACTTCTATAAATGCAAAAACAGACCTAATGGTCATGATCTATTTTATAAAAATACAGTATGCAATAGTCCACAAAGCGCATGTCACTCCTTAATCAGACAGCATATATACCACTAAAGTGGTCATAATAAACACTATATTGTAATAACGTAGATAGTGTAGATCAAAAACAACACAGTGGTATACTCATCTAAAGCCTGGTGACTTAAAATGCAGTGAGTGGTGTCTGGCACGACGGCCGTTTCTGTGTGTCTACACCTTCATCATGGGCACATTTACCTTAAGGAGCTCTACTGTATGTACTCGTGGTCAACCTTTTTTAAGAGGGAGACCCTCCACATGCATCAGAAACAGAAGGGGCGTTGTAGGAGAGGAAGAGGTAACACCAGGCCCAAGTCTGGATGTGATACCAAAGAGTCGAAAGAGATAACGATTTATAACATCTCAGATTATAGTCCTACCCCTATTGAAATGGCAGTATTATCGAAGGGTCTCTCATTTGTAAATACACACAAACAAAAGGGCCTTTGATTGTGAAGTAGAACTTTATAAATTTCAACGGCAGCTCCGATTAAAAGATTTTTTCATAAATCAAATAAGGAGCTTAACGTTAAATCATTTCAGTTTCATATCCCCAGTACCTTCGACCCACCATGTTCTAATTCATCCATTGAGACCTTCTTTAGTCTCGTTAGACAGGATGTAATACCACACCTGAAGACACAACAGGTGTCTTACTCTTAAGCTGCATACACACACAACGATTGTTTGAACGATTATCGTTTGAAAAATCATTCACTTTCTGAGCCAAACGATGAACGATTATCGTTCGTTCACGTTTGTAGTTCAGTCAGACTTGTCAACTCAACGATTTTCATTAAGGGAACATGCAAAAATCGTTTGTAGTTCAAAAAAATCGTTCATTACACTTTAAAAAATCTGACAGAAAATCGTTGGTAACAAAATCGTTGTGTGTGTATGCAGCTTCATACAACTAAAGAAGAATGGCAGGCAATTAAAAGCCTTAAAGTGAATAAATTGATCATTATAAGGCCGGCTGACAAGGGCGGAGGTACGGTGATCATGAACCAGGATGAATATATTAGAGCGGGCCAATTACTGTTATCTAATCAGATTTGTTACCAATTTGTTAAGATTTGACCCTACTACGGCCTACAAGAGGGAAGTCGATGCTATTATATCCCTGGGATTTGCCAATGGCTGGTTGGATGACCACACAGTAAAATTTCTCACACAAGACTTTCCAGTGATCCCTTTGTTATATATCTTGCCCAAGATACACAAATCGATGACTAGGCCCCCTGGAAGGCCGATCATTTCATCGAGGGGATCACTTTGTCAGTCGTCGCAATTTGTCGATTTTTTTTTTTGTTGTTTTTTTTCTTCAGCCCATTGTCAGTGATATCACCTGGATTTTAAGGGATACCACTGATTTTCTGCTGAAATTGAATTCTTTTGGATCTCCACCAAGCGAATGGCTTTTGGTTTCTCTTGATATAGTGAGTCTTTACACAAATATTAATCATGCAGATGGTATGGCGGCCATCAGGAGAGTTATATTAAATAATCCAAAGTATTCAGTACCACTAGTGAATTTTTTTCTATTACTAATTGATGTGATCCTTCACAAGAATTATTAGCAGTCGGCAGTGGCTTGCAGCCACAATCGGACATGCTTCCCCAGCATAGCCTTTGATCCCTGGCACTACAACACTCTGGCCTACTAAACTGGCTGCTATTCAGCATCAGTGCAAAGAGCAATTGGACAGATGAGCGTTTTAAACTCTTCCTGTTCTCTAGTGATTATTCCAGCTGGGTTTGTGCTACTGTGAAAACCTGGAATTCCACTGCTACTGCAGAATGCACAGGCTTCCCTCGATCCCACAAGAATGTGGGCAGTTCAGGTGAGAGACAACCCATCTCACCACACATCCACCCCACCTGTTTCGCTCTTCCAAGCTTGGGGAAGCGCACATCTTCTTTTGCGATGGCCGCCAACACTCAGCTTTCGGGACAACGCGTCCGCGATTTTATGCTGCACTCCCGGCCGATGCTGTACAACAAACTTGGTCTGCTGGATGATAAAGAACCAGCGCATCACTCTGGGGTTAATTTCTTTGTTGAGGTGCATCCACCTCAGCGGTGCGTGATCCGTGACCATGACAAATTCTCTTCCCAGAAGATAATACTTCAGGGCTTCTTTAACCCACTTTATCGCTGAACTCTCTAACTCTACTATGGCATATGTTGTTTCTCGTGGCAACCGCTTTCTACTTAAGTAGAGGATCGTTTTTTCTCTGCCCGCAATGGACTGTGATAAAACAGCTCCTAAGTCGGTTTGCATGACAGAGGGTTTTTCGGAATCTGGTGCCTGTAGAACCGGTTTGGAACACAGGGCCGTCCTCATATCTTCCCAGGCTGCTTAAATTGTTTTGGTCCAGAGAATTTTTTCTGGTTGAGCCTTTTTAAGGGTCTCCGTCAGGGGCAATGCTCTGGACGCAAAATTTGAAATGAATCGACGGTAATAGCCTACCAACCCAAAGAAAGTTCTCATCTGTTTCTTGGTGGAGGGTCTTGGTCAGGTTTGAATTGCCTCCACGTTCCACAGTTGGGGCTTAACTTGTCCATTGCCAATCACATACCCAAGGTAATAGGCTCTGAAAGTCCGATGGCACACTTGGCTGGATTAGCTGTAAACCCGTGCTGTCTTAAGCTGTCTAGCACTTTCTTGACTTTAGGCAAGTGTTCTTTCCAACTTTCTGTTTAGATGACAATGTCGTCTAGATAGGCTATAGCGTACCCCTGGTGTGGCCTCAGCAGGCGATCCATGGCTCGCTGAAATGTTGCTGTGCCCTATGAAGGCCAAAATGGAGCATTTTATATTGAAACAGGCCATCAGGGGTTCGAGAAGGCAGTCTTCTCCTTGGCGGTCTCACTTAGGGGAATTTGCCAATATCCCTTTTTGAGGTCCAGGACTATTCTACAAATTTTCTACTAATTCATCCACCCGTTGCAAAAACATATGGATCCTGATGGCTTGGGGACCAAAACAATATGACTTGACTAGTTACTCCAGGACTCCTCAATGACCCCAAGTTGGAGCATCTCTTTCACCTCTTGCTGGACTGTTTACCGCCGCGCCTCCGGGATGCAATACAGTCGCTGCTTTACAACCACTCCTTCAGGTGTATTTATCTCTTGCTCTACTAAGGCAGTGTACCCTGGCAGGGAAGAAAACACATCCTGATCATTGCTATCTAAGGCTTCCGCTTATTTTCGCTGTTTTGCTGACAAGGTGTCCGGCAGCGGATCTTCTGTAGGGCCAGGAGAAATAGAGCGGCCTTCAGGAACCTGAGGGATGGAGGTTTCCAGCATATCCATGGCAACATCTGTATTGGGTATAATATCTCTCCAAATATTTTTGTCTGGCTGTAACCAGGCAAAATGTTGCGAATTTCTTTCCTCTGGTATTAATTGTGAAGTTTCCCTCTCCAAAGAGGACTGGCCATGCTTTTCCACTCTTCTCCCTTATACGAGGTAGGGCTTTGGAGACTTTACATTGTCTCTCTGGTTCCTTTACGAGCTCAACAAACCCTGGGAAATTGCGTCCCAATATGATAGTATAGGGAAGCTTAGGACCAACCGCGGCGACCACCTCATAAGTGCGCCCTTTATGGTGAGGTCACTTACACCCGGGAGAAGTTTTCTGTGGATCCATGAACACAGAGTACTTCAACTAACCCTGGCACCTTTTCCACCGACCTGGACATCGACAGCCTCTGAGATCAGGGTTAGCTCACACTATAATAGCTGGGAGTTCTTGGCCATTCAGTAACACAGTTTCCCACATTAATGGGGGTCTGGAAACCAGGGGTACCATCATGCAAAAAGCGTGGTACGTAGTGCTCATACTAGCAATCCCACACTCCATAGGTTCTGTTCTTCTGTGACAGTCCCGCCTTACATGACCCGGCTCTACGCACTCATAGCAAATGACCCTGGCATCTCCAGTGGTGTTTCCTTGATGAGGGGTGACAGTTGGGGTCACAGACCAATGGGGTGCCATCTTAACGAGTCGCCCATTCCCTTTTTTTTCTTTTCTGGCATCTTTGTCATACTTCATGCGGTCTCATACCACTCCAACACTGTAATAATTCCTCTAAATTCCGAGGATCAGAGTGTATGACCCAGTGCAGCATATTCTGCCCTAGGGCTCTTATACACTGGTCAACAACCAGTTCTGCAACTTGCTCCCGAATAGGGACCCCTGGTAGTAGGGCCTATTCGTGGAAGCGCTGCGCTTTCCCAGAAGTAGTGAGACCTGACCTTGCCAGAATGGCACTTTTGACTAGGTCATATTTTTCCACATCAGCAGAGGACAAATTGGCATAGGCGTTCTGAACCTCACCAGTGAGATAGGGGACAAGTCTATCAGCTCAAGTATCTGCTGGACACTTTAAATGCTGTGCGACTCTTTCAAATATCTGCAAATATGCCTCTGGGTCATCTGAGGCAGACATTTTCTTTAAATAATAATAATAATAATTGTTATTTATATAGCACTTTTCTCCGAAAGGACTCAAAGTGCTTTACCTTTGCCTTTACAGCACAAAATACAATACAAGCTTAACAAAGGACATTAGTGACATGCTTGGGTGAATAGGTGAGTCTTGCGGGGAAGTGAGTTTCATAGAGTCAGAGCCACAAAGCTGTGGCATTGTGGCTAAATGCCCAGCAACTGTCGTGCCCACTGACTGCGTCAGCAGCTGCAATTTGTTCCTCTGTCTTTACGTGAGAGGCCAACAAATTTACTAATAGTGCAAATAAGTTCCTCCATTTTACAGTAGGAGGGGTATGTACAAGTCTAGGTGCTTTTAGATAACAAGCCAGTTTTTCCAAAGAATAAATATCTCTTTCTTCCAGCAATGCAATAGTTATCAAGGTTCAACACAGGAAAATAAATTACTGTGCTTTTTTTCTTCAGTAATGCAGGGGTTAATTGAAACTCGGTATGTCAGCCTGGCTTTGTTCAAACAGGTGAACTTAATTACACAGCATTTTATGTCTCAAGCACCTTTAGTAAAAAAAAAAAAAAGGAAATCAACTTTTTTTTTCTCAGTAAACACACAAACCGCTTTGCTTACAGTGCACAGCAAGTTTCAGTGTCCTTAATATAACTGAGTTTTTTCTTGTTCGCCAACCGTACTCGCGTATACCAAACGTTCATGCCTGAGGCGTCTGGCATTTGCGCTGCAAGACAGCAGTGCAGTTCCCCGTACGAGCCACCAAATATAACACGGTGTTGAAATGAGGACTCAGAAAGACAGGTACTCGGTAAAACAGTGTCTTTTAATAGCAGCAGACACTGCACTTTAGCATACTCAGGCTTAGGCCTGGGAACACAGGTTCATACAGAAATAAACAAATTAACATAAAAGTTCCAGCAGTCCTCTTGCCTAGCAGTCAGCAGTGTCTTGCAGCCACATTCGGCCATGCTCTCCCAGCATAGCCTTTGGTCCCTGGCACTACAACACCTACTAAACTGGCCGCTATTCAGCATCAGTGCAAAGAGCATCAGGCAGATGAGAGTTTTAAACTCTTCCTGTTCTCCAGTGATTATTCCAGCTGGGTTAGTGCAACTGTGAAAACCTGGAATTCCACAGTTCCACTGCTAACGCAGAATGCACAGGCATCACCCTAGCCTCCCTTCGAGGGAGCAGATCCCACAAGAATGTGGGCATTTCAGGTGAGAGACAACCCCTCTCACCACTATAATATATTAATTAGTATTTAGAGAGGAAGGCACTTTAAAATAAAGCTTATCTTATGGAAAATACATTTTGACCCAGGACATTATGTCATAGTTAATGAGAGGTTGAAATATAACAGTGCAAAGTGTTTGTTTTTCTCCACCACAGATTTGCAAATCTCTGCGAACTGGGTACACACTGACAGATATATTGGCCGATCAATTGATCGGCCAATATATCTGCTGCCTGTCGGGCAGTATGTACCCGCGATATGTCGGTGAACGTTGTCATTCACCGACATATCGCATTGGCTGTGCTGCACAGCCGATGGACAGACATATCTGTCTGCAGTCTGCAGACATATCTGTCCATCGGCAGGTGTGTACGGGCGGTTTGCAGACCGCCCGTACACACACACACAACGGCAGCCGCTGGGAGGGGGGTGGGACACACCCGCCGGGACACGCCCCCTGGCCGCTGGGACCCGCAGCCAGACACAGATGATGGCCGTTCAGTGTGTATGAACGACCATCATCTGCAGATATATCTGTATAGTGTGTACCCACCTTCAGTGAGCTACTCCAGTTAACAGATTAAGATGTTATTCTACACAACCAGTTGTTTTAATTCTTTTGTATTTAAAAAAAAATATATTTTTTACTCTATTGTAAAGTTCAGAAACGTTGCCTTGACCAGACGTGGAGGCTTATGTAATAGGTTGCGAACTGCAGCCGCTGCGGGAACTCTTGCGAATCTTCCCGTATATTTAAAGCTGCAATCATTTTAAAGGCAACACCAAGCTGGTTTTGTCTTTACAATGATTGGCGCTTTAAAAATATGGGAAGGCTCACAGGAGTTCTCGCAGCGGCTGCAAGTTGCAACCTATTTCATAAGCCCCAAGGTCTGTTTGTGTTCCCTTCAGTCTCCTATCTCAGTCTTGAAATATCTGTGTTGTTCTGCTTATTAAATGTGTGCTCAAGTAGTGAAATAAAGCTGAGCCTTTTATTTGTTTTGGAATATCTATAGCGTGGGGGTTGTTTTTGTGATGCTTGTTTACCAGTTCATCATTTTTGTCTCTGAGTAGTTGTTGTAGGGATTTAGGCCCTCATTCAGAGCCGGACGCTCTGAGCAGAGCGCTCGCTCTGAATGAGGGCCGTCCTCCTGGACGCTCATATAGCTGTGGGTCACCACCCACAGCACATACGAGCGTGCAGGATGATGGTCACGATGGTCTTGACCATCGCGACCATCGCCAGTGCGACCAGAAGCCTGTGGTCGGGGTTTTCGACCACAAGCCCTGGAGTGATTTTGGCTCTATCAGAGCCAAAATCACTCCCACTGACATCACTAGTGATGTCAGTGGGGCCGGCTTCTGATGGTAGGCGTTCCCTTGGGAACGCCTCCGTCTGGCAGGCACGCCCCCGGCACGCCCACCAAAGGGGGCGTGTTGTCAATCAACATCGACAGCACGCCCCCTTTGATCAGACACAACGAGCGAAGGAAAGTCCTTCGCTCGTCGCGTCTAGCGCATGCGCACGACGGAGCTCCCTCCGTCGTGCGCATGCGCAGTGCACACCATCGACCCACTTGCGAGCGGACAGCCACTTGCGAGTGGGTCTGAATGAGGCCCTTAGATTGGGCCTTTAATGTGTTCTGTAGTGATAGCAGCCTACTAGCAGGGCATCTTTGAGTCGCTTGTTGTGATCCTTGTGGTATTTGCGGAAATTTTTGTAATAGATTAATTGAACAAGGCCTCTAGCTCTAACAGTCGTTAACAGTGGCGGATTTTACCTCGGGACTGCAGCACCCCCGGTAAAATCCACCACCCTCAGGGACTGCCTAGGCTAGCAGTAGTGGAAGTGACTTCCCATTGGAAGCACTCCCAGCTAATCACAGCCAGACAAGCAGTCCCAGGGGGAGGTGTTTTCTTCCCCTGGGACTGCCAGTCCGGACTGCAACAGCAGAGACAGGGCTTCCCATGGGAAGCCACTCCCCTGCTCTTACGGCAGCCCTATTTGGCTAATAGGAGCTGCAGCTAATGCTGCCCCTAAAAGCCAGTCAGTCTCTTAGCCTAGCAGCAGCCCCGGGATGATTTAGGCCACGGCTGCTGGACTTAAGCCCCGCCTCCCGGTGACATCAGATGTCTATCAACAGGATGGCAAGAGAGGAGAGGGAGAATGTGCACTGCAGACACCCCCCCAGCCAGACAGGTAAGGAGCCGCCACTGGTCGTAATTATGGACGTAAATAGCCGAGGGATTTTCTTCACGGTCTCAATATATGGAAAAACATGACCGGTCTTTGTTGTAAATTATCTTATTCATTTGAGGTTCTGTTTTCCCATTTTGTTCGGTTTGTGGATCTTGATTTCCATCTAAATATGTCCTATGTTCTAATAGTGTCTAATTCTATACTCCAGACAGTTGAGCGACTGTTATCTCTCAGTGGGCGGAATTCAATTGTTTCCAGCCCCTATCGCACCCGACGGAGCTATTCAATTCTTGCTCCTGTCGGGTGCGATCAGCTGCCAGTGCTACATTTCAGCTCGCAGCCCCAGGGGGATGAGAGCTGAAATGTGCGAAAAGTGACCTGTTTGGGCGCCCAAACATCACTTTTCACGGTCGCGCCCAGCACTTTGGTCGGGTTTAGCTGCTTTACGCGGATAAACCTGACCTCTATGGGCGCGATCAGCGTGAAAAACGGCAGCAATTGAATAGCGGCCTGCGATCTCCTGTCACTTTAGACGGGAGATCTGGACCGCGTAATCAATTGAATTCCGCCCAGTGGGTTAAACTATTAACTATATACTCAGACATAATGGACCTGAGTTGGACACATCTATGGTTGCTTTTCTGTATGGTTGCAGCAGCCTACTCACTAGCTCAGTGATTCCCAACCTCGGTCCTCAAGGCACACGAACAGTCCTGGTTTTAGTGATATCCATGCTTGAGCACAGATGTTTTATCAAAATAACTGAGGTATTAATTAAGTCACCTGTGCTCAAGTATGGCTATCCTTAAATCCTGGACTGTTAGTGTGCCTTGAGGACCGTGGTTGGGAACCCCTGCACTAGCTTATGCTGATGCAGGAATCGGCCTGTTTATGCATAATATCCATCCATCTCCATGCGGAAGGCCATTCCACCCACTATTTTTCTATCCGCAGCTGTCATTTGTATCACACTTACTCCCACCCAGTGCTACAAAGGAGCAAACAAAGTCTGCTTACATGCCCATGACACTGCCATGACTGTATGAGACGGATCATTTCCCTGTGACCGTATGCTAGAGTCCCAGAAATGCCCATTTCACAGAATGCGTGATGTGTCCGTCTCTGTATGAGTGTATAGTACAGTGCATGGCAGTCGGCGATCGCTCCTATGATGTATGCACAAACTTGCAGATATCCGCGGGATCCGTCTGCATTTGGACTTGCATCCAACAATAATTAGCACTACTATAAGAATTTATTATAATTGTTCATTGCCTTTATGTAAGTGTAGATATTTCTGTATGGTTTAAATATACAAAGGTATGCTGATTCATGGAAAAGGTTTTCTATTGGTATTAGAGGTAGCACAAAGTAGACCGTGCAACAGATTAAGTGTAAGGACAGATTATCATCTGATTCCAGCTAAATTGACTTATTTTCTTGTCTTTTTTTTTTCCTCCTCTCTTTCTCCCCTTTTTAGATTTAGGTACTTTTTGTTCATATAACAACACAGGGCCTGATTCATCACGGCTCACAATTGCAAACAGTGTTGTCAGATCGGCCGATGGTGCGTACTGCACATGCACCGCAGTGCACTTGCGCAGGCCAGTATTACGATCGTACTGTGATCATGTATGCAGATTCAAAGCCATCGCAGCATTTGGGGGGGTGAAGGGGGAGTGGTCGGAGAAAAGCAGGTGTGCCTGTCTGTTTGAACACCGTTTCCTGGGTTTGCATAAATTAGCCACTGCGACGGCATTTGCAGCTTGAGTACTCACTATGTGTGATGAGCGTTGCAATTTCTGAGACCGGTCAGACCTGGTATAATTCTGCGTGAGGGTCCGATGTTATCGATGTATATGCAGGATTGTGAGGTCTTACGGATGTAAGAAAGCGGTAGTGGGCATCTCTATGCTGGCTGTGCAGTTGCAAACATTAGCATATTTTACAGCTGAACTGCGTTCATAATCGCAGATGCGATCCGTAATGAATCAGGCCGACAAAGCACTGATTTGGTTCTACAGTATTAGGTGGCATTTATTACCACATATATTCAGATTTGACAGAGTCCTAGTGGACTAAGGGGCAGACAATTTTGGGTTACTGCGGGTATGCGCACTCATGATACCTGCGGTATTCAATAAAAAAATGGTCGCAAAATTTTTCCATGCAAAATGTCTTTGTGGAGAAAAAAAATGCAGCACAAAACACTCACTGATGTGTTCTGGACACTGCCTGGTCTCTCACCCTACCTGTCAGCCCCCCTCATATTGGTCAAGTTTTGGAGGAGTATACAGGGCTTATGGTAGATGTAGTTCCTGGCTGGGTTAGGGATTTAGTATAGGTAGTGTGTGTGTGTATGTGTGTATGTGTATGTGTAGGGAGGCAAGGTTAGGGGTAGAGTAAGTAGTGTGTGCGGGGAAGGGGTGCAGGGTCACCAGTGGTAGTTTATTGTAGTAGGTAGTGTGTTCAGAGGGCGGGTTCAAGGTTAGTGGCGGTAGTGTGTGCAGTGGGAGGGTACAGTGTTAGGTGTAGAGTAGGTAGTGTGTGCGGGGAGGGGGTGCAGTCTTATCAGCGTAGTGTATTGTAGTAAGGGGGCTGGTGGCGGTAATGTAGTGTAGGTAGTGTGTGCGGGGAGGAGGTGCAGTATTAGGAGTAGTGTAGAGTAGGTAGTTTGTGATGGGGAGGGGATGCAGGGTTACCAGTGTTAGTGTAGTAGGTAGTGTGTGTGGGTGGAGGGGTAGCGGCAGTAGTGTGTGTGGGGAGGGGATGCAGAGTTAGGGGTAGTGTAGAGTAGGTAGTGTGCGGGTAGGGGGTGCTGGGTTAGGAGTAGTGTAGAGTAGGTGATGTGTATGGGGAGTGGCTGCAGGGTGAAGAGTAGTATTTCTCCTGTGCACGGCCGGTCCATGGAAGCTGTCTGCAACGCTGCAGAAGAGCTGGAGGAGGAGAACAGCGCTGCCTGAGTAATTAAGGACTAATTAAGCTAATTGGAAACTTCCAATTGCTTAATATGCCATTGGGGGGGTATCCAAAGGGTTCCAAAGCAAGTGGCGAAAAGTTTTCCTTTAAAATATGGATTTTGGTAAAAATTGGATGTGCTCTGGAGGCGCCCAAAAGAAAAAAGAAAACTCTCAGCGTGTTGAATACCAGGAATCTCGCACCTGCAAGAAAACCCAACAGGTGCAATATTTTTAGTAAACTAGCACCTAATTGGGTATGCTCCTAAGTGTTAATAAAGTAACTATGCACGGTCTCTGTCACTTGGTTGACCCTAACAGGTCTTTCACTTTGGCTATTAGTACAGTGAGATTAAAAATATTATGTTGTCCGCTCTACATAGCTAAATGATCATTTAAAGACCTACGTTTCTCTGAACTAGGAACTCTGAGATTGTCAGTGGACTTAAGGTGCCCACACACATACCGATGTCCTCACGATACGATTTTATGGCCAATTTCCTCATGAACTTTCACAGGAGCTCCCTTGCCGTCGTGATCACGATTTGGAGTTAAAAATGTCCAATCTGACTAAAGATCTATCTTGCAGCCAATGCATTGTATCCCAGATTGGCTAATCTGCCCTACAGCACGGCAGATCAGAAGATGCGATGTACGACGAGCGGGGACGCGCATCGGCATCATGCTCGTGAGTATAAACTCACGATTTGTACTTTTTTTACCCGATTCGTCGTCACGATTCGTCGAAATCGGCCATTTCGTTTAAAATGTCGCTGTGTGTGTGGGCACCTTAATACAATGTTTTACTATATAACAACTTTCAACTACACTACGTTTTAAGTGTTTAGTAAACAGGACTATAATAATTACAGAGCCCTCAAGATGGATACATTTGTATCCACAAACTACAATAATATTGAATAGTTCTTTCAGTGTATGCAGAATCCCTTGAAGCAATATACGAGGGTGAAGAAACAATAAGTAGATTGAAAGATATCAAAGGCGCAGCTAACTAGCGGTTTTGTATAGGAGAACCACCAATTCACAAAAAAAAACATATATTACAATACATATATACCAAACCATCGGCACTCCTTTCTGTTACACATAAAATTAATTGCCCTACTGATTAATTCCTGGAGAGAAGTGGTTTCTTTGCTGCCCTTCTTGACACCAGGCCATCCTCCAAAAGAATTCATACTGAGTCATGCCAACAGTAAAGTATCCTGAGACCATTCATATGTGGGGTTGCTTCTCAGCCAAGGGAGTAGGATCACTCACAATTTTGCCTAAGAACACAGCCGTGAATAAAGAATGGTACCAAAATATCCTCCAAGAGCAACTTCTCCAAACCATCCAAGAACACTTTGGTGACGAACAATGGAGCGCCTTAGCATAAGGCAAAAGTGATCACTAAGTGGCTCAGGGAGCAAAACATCGACATTTTGCGTCCATGGCCAGGAAACCCCCCCCCCCCCCATACCTTAATCCCATTGAGAATTTATCAATCCTCAAGAGGCGGGTGGACAAACAAAAAGCCACAAATTCTGACAAACTCCAAGCATTGATTAGGCAATTATGGGTGGCCATCAGTCAATATGGGTGGCCATCAGTCAATATGTGGCCCAAAAGTTGATTGACAGCATGCCAGGGCAAATTGCAGAGGTCTTGAAAAAGAAGGATCAATACTGCAAATATTGACTCTTTGCATAAACCTAATGTAATTGGCAATAAAAGCCTTTGACACTTATGAAATGCTTGTAATTTTACTTCAGTATACCATAGTAACATCTGACAAAAAGGTCTGAAAACACTGAAGCAGCAAACTTTGTGAAAACCAATACTTGTATCATTCTCATAACTTTTGGCCATGGCTGTACTCCCCTCCTCTAGACATCCCTTCCATTTAAGTTAGGCGATTCCCAAAGTATGCATGTATATCAAGCTTCACTCTCAGTTAGCTTATTGCTCCAATTCCCAAAAAAGATATTCTAGTACCAGTGGAGTCAGTTTTTTTTTTTTTTTTTTGCGGCTCTGGTGGTGAGTGCCGGGGCTGAATCAAAGTGGTTTGCTGCATTTTAGCCAACACCCCTTCCCTGCATAGCCGCAATTCATGGTATTATCTGCCTATCCTGCCCACTTCGCTAGGAAGTGAGCAGGATGCAGGAGAGCCACCCACTCTTCCAAGGGTGCTGGGGACTACCCCAAAAATCGTGAGTCTCCCACACCTTCCGGGTTTAGGTAAGTATGACTATTTTTTATAGTATTTGCCAATTTTTTAATATGATGCACTTTATTACATTTCTTGTTGTGCATCTAGAATGTGCTGCCTCCATTTAATTGCAACCTGAAAGCAAAAGTTTTGTTCCAGTTAAAGAATAGGATGAGAACCAAAGGCCACAAAATGAAAATTGCTGCTTACAGTTAGTAATTACTTTAGAAAGAGCCCTCTGTAATGCATTTTTATGTATCTTAGCTTGCTTTATATCATGGTGTAATGTAGCACATACTTGCCTACTTTTGAAAAAGCATTTCAGGGAGATTGTGAAAGCAGCACGTATGAGCGCGTGTTACAGTGGGCGTGTACTGATAAATCTGAGAGGCGTGTCCTAAACTTGACTTACATCCAAATGTAAACCATCCCAAAAGCAGTTAGTAAGATCTGTTTGTTGATAAAAACAAACTAATACTTTTCAGAAATTCATAGGGATCATTGTGCCTTATAATAACCAGTGCAAGGAAATGACACTAATGATCCCATTTGAATGTATATATCTCTGTTTTTTAATAATAACCGCTTCATAATGGGGGTAAGGATGAAATGAGGGAGATTGCTAGACTCTTCAGGGAGACAGGGAGATTGCTACTATTTCAGGGAGTCTCCCTGACAATGAGGGAGAGTTGGCAAGTATGATGTAGCATGCATTTGATACCACTTGTCACATGATGCTTCAATAAAAAAATATTTTATAATACTTATATCTCCACAAAATCTTGTCTTTGCACTTGCGTAAATCTGGGTACATCCGTGTGCTTACTCCATACTCCACAAAGAACACACTCTACATAAAACTTGTCACATATCTAAAGATTAACTATTTAGCAAGTTTAAACAATAAAGGGTTACTGTATCGGAGCAAACCTCAATCTGCCGCTTAAAAACGGTTGTTCAGACAAGTTGGAGATTGTGTGACGCTGCTGTACCTGGGTATTTAATCGCGAGAACCAACATTCTTCAACTAAAGTGCCGACGCTTTGGTCGGATTTCTGCTCGCACCATCAGGAGGGTGCAAGAAGAAATAATTTAGTTGACCTAACAGCACGCTGAATTGAATAGCTCCAGGGACTCCTTCCCAGCGCTATCAACAGGGCACTGATTGAATCGGCCCCATGGTCTTCAAACCTATGAAAGTTGGCAGAAACTTATGCACACTTGTATTTCTAGAGAACCGTTGAAGAACCAAAGGTTTTTTTTTGTTTTGTTTTGCACTGTGCTTTGCAAATTGTCTTCTGTTTATTTTTATAATTTATTACACTTTTTTACCTAACTTGAGCTAATAGGTCCTATATAGGTTCAATATAAAACCAATGTGCCAGGCTAAGGAGGGGTACACTGGCCCTTCCTTTGTGTCTTGCTGTTCTTCTTTCCTCTTGTTGGTTGTCCTGATGATGTTACTTTGTCAGAGGGCTGTTCCATTATGATGCTTAAGTACTGGATGCAGTATGTGAACTCCGTTATAGAAACAGGAAAACGTGCTCACCGACAGCTACTGGGTTAAGTGATGCCAACGTGTATAGACTCCACCATGTACCAGATACCCCTCGATCCTGCGAGGGGTATCTGGTACATGGTTCCTAGCCCTTGTTTTGGAATCTACAACCACCCTAAATGAAACATTCTTAATTTTTAACAGTGCGTTCTTTAAATATGTCTTGGAAACTTAAACTGACAAAACATTACATAGTGTGTTTTTATAAACATTTTTTCTACACTACCAAAAATCTATATAACAGCTCCCATTCATTAATGCAGGTATCAGTAGAGGGCTAGCACTGTTTGGCTTTGGAGCTACTACAAATGGTCCATAGTATAGGAACATCCATTCCTGGGGGTTTATTTACTAAGCGTCAGTTTCTGAAACCTAGCACTTCCTGATTGTGTTTATGCCCGAAATTTAAAAGGCAATTATTTTACTAGCAAAACATAGCTAGTAAAATTAGTTAGTCGGCATAAGGGAATTGCTGGAAGTCTTTAAATTGTGTCAAAGTGCTGATTTGGACATTTATTTTTAAGAATGGAAAAAAAATATATAAAAAGGCAAACTTTTTCCGTTTTAATCGAAGAATGCAAAAAAAGCAGAATTTATTTATTTATTTTGTGGTAATTTGAGGCCACTTTAAAAAAAATAATAAAAAGCAATTTCCATTTAAATTTAGGGTGTCTAAACTAATGAAAAAGTTGATTTTATGGTAATTTGAGGCCATATTTAACACCAAGAAATGACATGTAATTATTGGGCAAATTAACCAAATGCATAAATAGTCATTAGGGGGGTCTCCAAGCACTGTGTCCCAACATTTTTATTTTAAGAAAAAGATTTCCCTACCTTTTCAAAAAATGCGAATTTCCTCTGAAAAAAAAAAATGCGAGTTTGGAATTGGATTGCAACTGCACTTCGCAGAATGAGTTCCTTGAGAGAACTGCTCTTACAAGCCAACTCACACCTAAACGGATTGTCTCCTTTGTGTTAATTTTGTTAATTGAATTAATTTAGATCATGATGCTGCACTTGAAAAAAAAAAAAAGAGGAAAACCGTAGTACAATAGGCAGTGTTGGAAGGTATGCAAGTAGAAAAGCACATCCTTCATACGTATAAATTGGTTATTATAACAGTAAAATTAGTAGTTTGTGTGTGTATGTATATATGTATATGTGTATATAATATATATATATATATATATACATATATATATGCATATATATGCATATGCACATATACAGTCAGGTCCATAAATATTGGGACATTGACTGAATTTTCATGTTTTGGCCTCTATTTACCACCACAATGGCTTTGAAATGAAACAAACAAGATGTGCTTTAACTGCAGACTTTCAGATTTAATTTGAGGGTAATTACATCCAAATCAGGTGAACGGTGTAGGAATTACAACGGTTTCTATATGTGCCTCCAACTTTTTAAGGGGCCAAAAGTAATGGGACAATCTAAACAATCCTAAATCTAACTTTCACTTTTTAATACTTTGTTGCAAATCCTTTCCAGGCAATTACAGCCTGAAGTCTGGAACGCATAGACATCACCAGACGCTGGGTTTCATCCCTGGTGATGCTCTGCCAGGCCTCTACTGCAAATGTCTTCAGTTCCTGCTTATTCTTGGGGCATTTTCCCTTCAGTTTTGTCTTCATCAAGTGAAATGCATGCTCAATCGGATTCAGGTCAGGGGATTGACTTGGCCATTGCATAACATTCCACTTTTTAGCCTTAAAAAACTCCTTGGTTGCTTATGCAGTATGCTTCGGGTCATTGTCCATCTGCACTGTGAAGCGCCGTCCAATGAGTTCTGAAGTATTTGACTGAATATGAGCATATAATATTGCCAGAAACACTTCAGAATTCATTCTGCTGCTTTTGTCAGCAGTCACATCATCAATAAATACAAGGGAACCAGTTCCATTGGCAGCCATACATGCCCACGCCATGACACTACCACCACCATGCTTCACTGATGAGGTGGTATGTTTTGGATCATGAGCAGTTCCTTTCCTTCTCCATACTCTTCTCTTCCCATCACTCTGGTACAAGTTGATCTTTGTCTCATATGTCCATAGGATATTGTTCCAGAACTGTAATGGCTTTTTTAGATGTTGTTTGGCAAACTCTAATCTGGTCTTCCTGTTTTTGTGGCTCACCAATGGTTTGCATCTTGTGGTGAACCCTCTATATTCACTCTTGTGAAGTCTTCTCTTGATTGTTGACTTTGACACATATACATCTACCTCCTGGAGAGTGTTCTTGATTTGGCCAACTGTTGTGAAGGGGTTTTTCTTCACCAGGGAAATTATTCTTTTGTCATCCACCACAGTTGTTTTCCGTCGTCTTCCGGGTCTTTTGGTGTTGCTGAGCTCTCCGGTGCATTATTTCTTTTTAAGAATGTTCCAAACAGCAAAAACATTAGGTGTGGCCAAATCAACTATCTCTCTGATGGGTTTGTTTTGATTTTTCAGCCTAATGATGGCTTGCTTCACTGATAGTGACAGCTCTTTGGATCTCATATTGAGAGTTGATAGCAACTGATTCCAAATGCAAATGTCACACCTAGAATCAACGCCAGACCTTTTACCTGCTTAATTGGTATGAAATAACGAGGGAATAGCTCACACCTGTCCATGAAATAGCTTTTGAGTTGATAGTCGCATTACTTTTGGTCCCTTAAAAAGTAGGAGGCACATATTGAAACTGTTGTAATTCCTACACCGTTCACCTGATTTGGATGTAATCACCCTCAAATTAAATCTGAAAGTCTGCAGTTAAAGCACATCTTGTTTGTTTCATTTCAAAACCATTGTGGTGGTGAATAGAGGCAAAAATCTGAAAATTCTGTCAATGTCCCAATATTTATGGACCTGACTGTATGTGTGTGTGTGTATATATATATATATGTATATGTATATATATATATATATATATATATAAAAATATGTTTTACTGTAGTGATCTGGGACTGCTACATGCAGCTCAAAATCATTTTGGACAACCAATTTTACATGGCAAGAAGGAGAGTGTGGGCAGGAGGACTAATCATAAGGTGCAATCTCCTAAGCGCTAGCCCCCCCATTCCTTCCACTAAAAACACCCTTGAATTGAATGCATCCACCAGAGGCATCGGCTACACTTTGCATCTGCTCACTATTGTGATGTGCTGGGTCCCTGGGACATACTTTTTGAAAGTCACAACAAAGTTGTTGGCTCGCAGGACAATCCCCTAAATTGGGAAGGGCACGAGGTATGTCTAAAGCCTTGTACACACTGGGCTATATTTATGAACGATAACAACCTCTTTGATCGATATATAGTTCAAAATCATCCAGTGTGTATGCACCAAGCGATGAACGATGCGCACTCCCGCGGGTCGTTAACGATATCCCCAGTCGTCTGAATATGCAGCTCAATCTGGGGATATCATTAACGATGCCATGCTGCCATTTGGGGGGTAACAGCATGGCCCTGCTTCAACCCAAAGCCCAACCCCCCCAAAACCCAACCCCCCACCCCGCAGTCATTACAGGTATTGGCAAGTGTGTATGCACTTACCAATGCCGTGCCTGCCGCTGCCTATATCGCTCAATACACCCATCGTGCAGTGTGTACAGGGCTTTAGACCAAATTTATGATGTGTTGTTAATCACGGCACTGCAGTATTAATAATAGAGCTCTCTGTGAGGTTTTTTTTTTTTTTTTTACCCTTTTTTTTTTTTTCTCCCCGTAAACTTGAGTGTTGTCATCTTTAATTAAAAAAAAAAATAATAATAATTTTATGAACTTCATTTTTAAGCCTTTCCATATTTTAGATGCACCTGGTTATATTTACATTACATTACAAACTGATGTTCTTTCTTCTAGGTCATTGGGGAATTTCACATTGGTTTCCGGGCACACTAACAAATATTAGTGCATTCTTCAGCGTGTGGAGCCTGCCCCCACACCCGTAACCTGCCAAACCACGGCCTTTACCTGTGTCTTCCGGTGTTTCCCGTGCGATCCTTCCTGCGGGAGCGCCTCGTGGGCCACTCCAGAGTTTACTCAGCGGTCAGTGGCTCCAATGGTGAAAATGACAAGGTCCAAAACGTTTCAGGCCTACCTGCCATCGTGTCACAGAACATACAGTTGCATCCATTGCAGAGCTCATCTGGCAAACCACGATGAGCTAATTTCAAAGGTAAGCTGGTTTTTAATGTAAAATTCTTTGACTGCCACTGTTATGTGGACAGATCGGTGTTTCTGGGCCTGAATCAGAGCCTCTCGTAAGCGGCTGCTCGTTTGCTCCGAGCGATGTTCGCACATCTGCGCATGCGTATGGGAGGTAATGCGCATGCGCCAACCAGTCAGTGCGGTCGGAAATCGAGCGCTCGCAAAATAGCGAGTGCCTGCTAATTTGAGTGACAGGATGAGGCGTTTGTGGGATGTAACAGTGGAAGGTGCTCGAAAATGGGGAGTGGTGATCCGAACGCAGGCGTGCCAAACGGTCAAAACGGGCGTTTTAAGGGTGTGCATAATTAACAAAGCAGCGTCATTGGCCACATCACTTGGTTGTCTCTTAGCCTGAACTGTTCGCATGATTGCGGTAGGAAAATCCTACTACAAGCACTGCGAGCAGTTCAGACGCCTTTCGATGTACTCGATTAATCTAATAAATAGCGGAAATGACGTAGGATGCGAGCGGCCAGGGGGCGTCTTTACAAAATAGTGAGCGCATGTTTCGTTCGCTCGCTCAGACATAGAGGCGTCAACAGACCGCAAAGAGCGAGCGCTCAATTTAAATAGCCGGCCCCTTTTGCTGAATGAGCGAGCGCAAATAGCATCCGGCTCTGAATCAGGCCCTCTGTTCCAAAAACCTACATTAAGGTATATTGTAGACTGTACACTATACAGTCTTTTTTTTATTTTATTTTTTCAATTGTAAAGTTAAAGTAAACCAAGTATATTAAATGTTAGTTTATTTTTAAGAGCAATTTGCATCTGCAGCTGACGAAGGGTAAATTAAAAAAAAAATTATATCATACAGTGGATATAAAATGTAGAGATGATGGTTTTGGCTCAGATCTTCCCGCCAAATTTATATCACAGAACGAAGCAAAACGTCATCTTTCACTGACCTCTCAGCACAGACGTCCGTTAAAGATGATGTTTTGCCTCAATCTTAGATCCGAACTTGGCAGGAAGATATGAGCCAAAACTGAGCTGCTCATCTCTAATAAAAAGTCTACATACCCTTATTGAAATTGCATTTTTTTGATTGTGATGTAAAGTGTGAATTAAAGACCTTTGTTCCACCTTTTAATATCCTCTTTCATCAAACAAAGTTCAAGTCTCAAGCATTAAAACTGTAAAAATAAACAAAAGATAACAAAATTGTACTCTATATAGTGTCAGTCTCACAAAGATATACAAGTGTCACATATCAAATTAGTGCAGTCTTTGTCACATCAGTTTGTGACTAAGACGCATTTTCAGGAAGAAAAATGCTCTGCGCAAGTCGAGTCGCACAGAACCTAATGGTTCACCCACACCACATGGCGTATTGAGGCTAGGTGTATAATCCCCATCTACCCCATCTGTGTCAAACCAGTTTGTCTTCCCCCACCTTTTTAGAATGTAAGCTCTCACGAGCAGGGCCATCTACCCTCTTGTGCTTCTCCTTACTTTAGTGTCATCTACTTCTTACTCACCACTAGGGCACCTAACACTTGGTTGCTTATGCTCTGTTGGTTATCTGGGTGTTATGGTTGCTAATGTAGCAATATATATTATCCATGTCCTGTATTGTGGTGTTCTGTAAGTCACTTGTCTACAACTTGTTTTTGTACTATGTAAGGCACTGCGGAACTCTTGTGACGCCATATAAATAAATGATAATAATAATAATAAGTACATAACTGTATTTTAGTTCGCTCCTCCACGTCAGGTGGAAAGTAGGAAAAAAATCCCTATTTTAAGCTGATAAAATGTCAGGACGGTTCAGAATCTTTGGTTATCACCCGGCGGTGAGTAATCGATCTGGATACTTATCCCGGAATCTGTGGGTTAATGTACGTTAGCCACACATTTACAGCACATGGAAAAATGGCTTTTAATTGAATAGCCTCAGGCTTAAAAATCCAAGGACTTTTTGCCCGCATGGTAAATGAGCAAGGCTAATTGAATGCGGCCCTTAGTGATAAATGATAAATTTGTGCCAGTGATAATATATGTGAAGTAAAGCAAATGATAAAATTAGGGGTGTGCACCGGCCCCTTTTCGTGTTTTGGTTTTGGATCTGGATCTTTCTTCGTGTTTTGGATCTGGATTGGTTTTGCCAAAACCACCCTTCCGTGTTTTGGGTTCTGGGTTTTGTGTTTTGGATCTGTATTTTTTTTTAAAAAAGCATAAAAACAGCTAAAATCACAGAATGTGTTGGTTTTTCTGCTCCTATGCTATTATTAACCTCAATAACCTTAATTTCCACTAATTTCCAGTCTATTCTGAACACCTCACACCTCACAATAGTGTTTTTATGTCCAAAAGGTTGCACCGAGGTAGCTGGATGACTATGCTAAGCGACACGAGTGGGCGGCACAAACACGTGACCCATCTAGGAGTGACACTGCAGTGGCAGACAGGATGGCAGTTTGAAAAACTAGGCCCCAAACTGTACATAATTTAGCAAAGAAAAAAAAGAGGTGCAAGATGGAATTGTCCTTGGGCCCTCCCACCCACCCTTATGTTGTATAAACAGGACATGCACACTTTAACAAAGCAATAATTTCAGCGCCAGGGTCTGCCACGCGACTGTGGCTGAAATGATTGGTTTGTTTGGGCCCCCACAAAACAAGCTGGCAATTAATCTGTCCCTGCACAAACTGGCTCTACGGAGGCAAGATGTCGTCCTCATCCTCCTCATCCACTGATTCCTCACCCTCTTCAGTGTTGTGTACATCCTCATCCTCACAGAGTATTAACTCGTCCCCTCTGGAATCCACCACCACAGGTCCCTCTGTACGTTCTGGAGGCTGGTCTCCCTGGAAGAGTTGATAATTCATTTTTATGAACATCATCTTCTCCACATTTTGTGGAAGCAACCTCCTACGCCTTTCGCTGCCAAGGTTCCCGGCTGCACTAAACACTCTTTCGGAGTACACACTGGAGGGGGGGGCAACTCAGGTAAAATAGAGCCAGTTTGTACAGGGGCCTCCAAATTGCCTCTTTTTCCTGCCAGTACAGGTACGGACTGTCTGACATGCCTACTTGGATGCTGTCACCGATGTAATCCTCCACCATTCTGTCAATGGTGACCGTATCATATGTAGTGACAGTAGACATGTCAGAAATTGTTGCCAGGTCTTTCAGTCCGGACCAGATGTCCAAACTTGGTCCTGCCTGCCCTGGATCACCGCCAGCGGGTTGCTTAGGGTTGCTTAGGATAGCTAAGTTTTTTCCTGGCAGCCCCAGTTGCGGGAGAAAATGAAGAAGGAGCTGTTGACGTGTCACGTTCCGCTTCAGCTGACCGTGTGTTCACCAGCAGGTCTTTGCACCTCTGCAGGCTTGTGTCGGCCGGAAAGAGAGACACCACATATGCTTTAAACCTAGGATCGAGCACGGTGGCCAAAATGTAGTGGTCTGATTTCAACAGATTGACCACCCTGGAATCCTGGCAAAGCGAATGAAGGGCTTCATCCACAAGTCCCACATGCCGAGCGGAATCGCTCCGTCTTAGCTCCTCCTTCACTTTCTCCAGCTGCTTCTGCAAAAGCCTGATGAGGGGAATGACCTGACTCAAGCTGGCAGTGTCTGAACTGACTTCACGTGTGGCAAGTTCGAAGGGCTGGAGAACCTTGCACAACACGGAAATCATTCTCCACTGTGCTTGAGTCAGGTGCATACCCCCTCCTTTGCCTATGTCATAGGTGGATGTATAGGCTTGTATGGCCTTTTGCTGCTCCTCCATCCTCTGAAGCATATAGAGGGTTGAGTTCCACCGCGTCACAACCTCTTGCTTCAGGTGATGGCGGGGCAGGTTCAAGAGTGTTTGCTGGCGCTCCAGTCTTCGGCACGCAGTCGCTGAATGGCGAAAGTGGCCAGAAATTTTTCGGGCCACTCAAAGCGTCTCCTGCACACCCCTGTCACTTTGCAGAAAATTCTGCACCACCAAGTTTATTGTGTGAGCAAAACATGGGACGTGCTGGAATTTTCCCAGATGTAATGCCCGCACAATATTGGTGGCGTTGTCAAATATCACAAATCCCCAGGAGAGTCTAAGTGGGGTAAGCCACTGGGCGATGATTTCCCTCAGTTTCTCTAAGAGGTTGTCGGCGGTGTGCCTCTTACTGAAACCGGTGATACACAGCGTAGCCTGCCTTGGAACGAGCTGGCGTTTCTGAGATGCTGCTACTGGTGACGTTGCTGCGTAAGGTGATACATCTACCCAGTGTGCTGTCACAGTCATATAGTCCTTAGTCTGCCCTGTTCCACTTGTCCACATGTCCGTGGTTAAGTGGACATTGGGTACAACTGCATTTTTCAGGACACTGAGGACACTTTTTCTGACGTTTCTGTACAGTCTCGGTATCGCCTGCCTAGTGAAGTGGAATCTAGATGGGATTTGGAACCGGGGACACACTACCTCCATCAATTGTCTAAATCCCACTGCACTAATGGCGGATACCGGATGCACGTCTAACACCAACATAGCAGTCAAGGGCTCAGTTATACGTTTTGCTTCAGGATGACTGCTGTCGTACTTCATCCTCCTCGCTAAGGACTGTTGGAGGGTCAATTGTTTAGTAAAAGTAGTGGTGTTCCTACTTCCTCACTGGGATGATGAACGACTCCCAGCAGCAGCAGCAGCAGCGGCAGCAGGAGGCGTAGCAATGCAGGATCCTCCGGAGGAATCCCAGATAGGAGAGTCAGTCATGCCAGTGACATGGCCTGCAGGACTACTTCCGATCCTGACTAAGGAGGAAATTGACGAGGAGGGAGTTGACGGTGTGGTTTGCAGGCGCTTGGATACAACAGGACAACGGGATTTAGGTGTCCCTGGACTGCTTACGGTCTTAGCCAAAGTTTCTGAACTTGACAGTAACCTTTTATGAACGCGCTGCAGGTGCCGTATAAGGGAGGATGTTCCTAGGTGGTTAACGCCCCTACCCCTACTTATTTCACCTTTACATATGTTACATATGGCAAGACAGTTGTTGTCCGGATTTGGATAGAAATATTGCCAGACCAAAGAGGTGGAATGTTTGGTCTTCTGCCCAGGCATGACCGTGATGGGCTTTTTCATCCCACGGACAACAACTGTCTCCCCCGGAGCCTGATTTAAACAAACCACATCACCATCAGAATCCTCCTCGCCAACTTCCTCCTCAGCGCCAGCTACACCAGTATCCTCATTCTGTTGTACTTCAACAGTGACATCTTCAATTTGCATATCAGCAAGTGGACTGTGGGTGCTCCTTTCAGCACTTGCAGGGGGCGTGCAAATGGTGGAAAGAGCCACCTCTTCCCGTCCAGTGCTGGGAAGGTCAGGCATCGCAACCACCACCACACTTGGACTCTCCTTGGGGATTTGTGATATCTTCTTAGAAAGCACAGTTCTTCGCTGTGCTTTTGCCAGCTTAACTCTTTTGATTTTTTTAGTGGGAGGAGGGCTTCCATCGTCATGTGAAGCTGAACCACTAGTCATGAACATAGGGAAAGACCTTAGCCATTCCTTGCCACTCCGTGTCGTAAATGGCATATTGGCAAGTTTACGTTTCTCTTCAGATGATTTAAATGTTTTTTTCAAGGTCATTTTCCTGAACTTTGCCATTTGGGATTGTATGTGCCCTCTACTATGACATTGGGCATCGGCCTTGGCAGACGACGTTGATGGCATGTTATCGTCTATGTCATGACTAGTGGCAGCAGCTTCAGCACTAGGAGGAAGTGGTTCTTGATCTTTCTCTATTTTATTTTTATCGGAGAAAGTTTGGTCCTCCATTTATGTTATATCGATTTGATATATACGTGCGGCTAAGGCGCACACAAACACAGAAAATATTTTTTTATTTTTGCTGGAGAGTAGTGCACTTTGTGGGTTACACCACCCTTTAAGAAATGAGCCAGCCGGCTCTTTACTTATGGGACACAGGCGCACGCTTGGCGCTGCTCCTTTGTTGATGCACGTGTGGCTACTGCGCACACAATTCACAAACACAGAAAATATTTTTTTATTTGGTTTGGAGTGTACTTTGGGGGTTACAGCACCCTTTAACGGTCCAGCCAGCCGGCTCTTTACTTATGGGACACAGGCGCACGCTTGGCGCTGCATCTTTGTTGATGCACATGCAGCCACAGTGCACACAAGTCACAAACACAGAAAATATATATTTTTTTGGTTTGGACTGGAGTGTACTTTGGGGGTTACAGCACCCTTTAACGGTCAAGCCAGCCGGCCCTTTACTTATGACACAGGCGCACGCTTGGCACTACTTTGTTGATGCACGTGCGGCTACTGCGCACACAATTCACAAACACAGAAAATATTTTTTTTTTTGGTTTGGACTGGAGTGTACTTTGGGGGTTACAGCACCCTTTAACGGTCAAGCCAGCCGGCCCTTTACTTATGACACAGGCGCACGCTTGGCACTACTTTGTTGATGCACGTGCGGCTACTGCGCACACAATTCACAAACACAGAAAAAATATTATTTTTTTGGCACTTGGGGGGAGCACCCCTGATGGACAGAGCATCCCCTGGACAACACTACTGCACCCCTTTAGGACTGGGACTGCACAGGACTTTGGAGTGGACACAGCCCCTATGGACAACTGACTGCACAACACAGTCCAGCCAGCCCCTATGGACTTTGGAGGAGTGGACACAGCTAGTATGGACAACAGCAGCACAGCACAACACAGCCAGGCCCTATGGACTTTGGAGGAGTGGACACAGCCCCTATGGACAACAGCAGCACAGCACAACACAGCCAGCCCCTATGGACTTTGAAGTAGTGGACAACAGCAGCACAGCACAACACTACTCTGCACTACACTACACTACACTACACAGCCCAGCCAGCCCTAACTCCCACCCTCCCTCTTCACTGTCCACAGCCGAGTGAGAAAATGGCGCCGACGCGGGTACCTTATATAGGTTCCAAAACCCGCGAGACTCGGAAGGCGGGATGATGACGTTTTGCCTCGATTTCAGATCCGAGTCAGGCGGGAAAAGTCGAGCCTGACTCGGATCGGGGGGGGGTTCGGATTTCAGAAATCCGAACCTGCTCACCCCTAGATAAAATCAAAGTGACTGCTGCTTTCTCTTATTGATCCACTCTCTTTACCCTGGCAACAGCAAGGAGGGGACCTTCTGTCCTCATGCTGGATATCTCTGGTACTGTTGAAGCCCATGTAATCTGCCCAGTAACTTTCTACCTCTGTATTTCATACTGCCCTCTGACTACTACCAAATATCTCTAATGCAGGAACATTGGCCAGGTTTTCTAGCACAATTCTGCATGTGATAGATACTAAAAAATTATTGTTGCTGAATCCTATCAGATTAATATTTGTAAAGTAGTTTTACTGAAAACCATAGCAAAATTGAGTTCAATCTGTGTAATTGGCAGTAATTGAATTTGGCCTTTAAATTGGCTTGTGTACAACTAAATGCCTTACCCATTCTGTCATCTTAGTTTTACTGAGACTGCTCTCCAGACAAAGGCCCCTCATTCCTAGTTATATCTTTGTATTGTTTCTACAATCCTAACATTGCTGTCATCACTTTTGTGCCAATTCTTCACTATGTGGTGTCTGATTATGCCAGTAGTACCTACATCACTGCTTCCTTTCCTCTATCTGGTTGGGAACTTTAAGGTTCTGTAATAGGCTCTCTATGATTTATTGCAGCAGCACTATAACACTTCCTGCTTCGCCTCTTTACCGAGGCGAAGTAGGAAGCACTAATGATGACATCTCCCCCCTCCGGCGATCCCTGCCTGAGCACACCGCTCATCAGCCTAGTGATGATGCGCTGTGTCTAACTCCCGGCCGGCTCCACTGAGTATGCATGGGATCTCGCAAGCATCCCCAGATCCCGCGTGCAGCCCTGGAGCCGGCAGCCCCCGCAGCAGGGACAGCGTTGTCCCTGCTGTGGGGATAGGGCATCGTCAGGCTGCAGCTGTCTATAGCGATAGCTGCATCAGGCAGAACGGTCAACTGACCATTCATACATAGCCCTGCTATCTTGTAGATAGCAGCGCCGATAATGACAGGGGCACAAAGCGCCCCTGTAATTTACAGCCCAGACCCCCAATCATACATGTGGGAGAAGCGATATCAGCACATGTAACGTGTGCTGATGCCTCTTCGGCGGTTAATACATCTCCCCCCTATGTCATCCATATATACTGACACTATTCTCTGTCTTCCTTTTGTATTTCATTATTCTTTGTGGCTTCCCTACTTCCTTCCTGTCTCTTGTAAATAATTGCAGAACAGTAACTTCTGCCTTTGGCACATTTGCTTTCTGCATTGTACTAAATAAAATGTAAACTTAAACTCCCTCCAATCTTGTAGAGATTCTACTACAGCATCCCATACATGCACTAAATCTTGTTGTTGGGTGTCGCATATTCATGAGGCCTGACATGAAAGAGCTACTAGTGAATCTGCTGGCTACATTTGTATAAATATTAGTTCAGCCCACAAAACGGGATCGGTATGAAGGACCGCCGGACCTATGACCGGCAGTTCACATCCTGACGCCGGAAGACCGGCAGCAGTGGAGATCCCGACAGGTAACAAAGGTAAGTTTAACTAATGGTGCATACACACGATCAGATTTTTTCTTCAGATATGGACGATAACGATTTAAAAATCGTTCAGTCGTTCATATCTGAAGGAAAATCGTTCATATCTGACATGCCTGAACGATGGACGATCAACGATGCGCGTTCCCGTTTGTCAGATAACGATATCTGACATCTGATGGGTTTGCAGTCAGACTTGGACGATTCCATTCATTTTAATGCAGTCAAAAATCGTTCAATCGTTCAAATCGTTCCAATCGTTCAAAACTTTGGTCAAATCGTCCAAATCGTTCAAATCGTTTAGTCGTTCATCTGACAAATCTGACAAGTCTGACAAATCTGACCGTGTGTACGCTCCATTACCCTCTCCCCCCCAACCATAACCCTCCCTTAGGGGTGCCTTCCCCCCTAGTGCCTAACCCTCCCCATAGTTGCCTAAACCTAATCCCCCCCCCCCCCCGTCCCCACAGGCTTAACTTAAGTGTCCCCGGGGGGGTGCCTAACCCTAAGGCCCCCCTGGGAGACCCTAACCTAGGACCCCCCCCCCCCGCAGCTGTCCGTGCCCGCCACCCGGCTTACCTTCGTTCAGTATGCTGGGCGTCGTGCTCCCAGCGCAGGGATAATGATAGGCATCGTGATTTCGACGCCTATCATTAGACCCCTGCCGGGATTTCACATTCGCCATTTCGACTGTTGGCTTCTTGATTGCATACCCACAAAACGACTGCCCCTTTTGTGCATTGATGATGGGTCTGTTGTAATCCAAGGTGCATGTACAGGGATTGCAGGTTTCTAATAATGTTGGTAAATGAACGAATGCTTCCTATAGTGCTTCTCCAACCACAAAGGTCAAACTTTAACTTTAAACCAGATAAAGGGGGGCCTGTTTTATAGAAAAGCAAAAATGTGATTTATCTTTTCCAAAGTTATTAATCCTACATATGTCATCTCCTAATACACTACAAATAACTAAACTGATTCCTACAAATGTGTCCACATACACCTATCCTCAAATCACGCCAGTCTGTTTACCACGCCACGGACTTTGCAATTTGGCCACACCAAAATACTAATCCTAAGTACCTAGTACTTGTACACTATAAACGAATTAAGAGCCTGATTCAGCAAGGATCGCAATTGCAAAGCTGCACGCAGGCATCCTTGCAATAATCGATCCTTGCAATAATGCAAATGCAGCAGCAGGTATATGACACCCCCTGCTGCATTTGCGATCCCAGCACTGCGACGGAGGTCACAGGCTGGGATCACCATCACGACCATCGGTGGTCGATGGTCGCGATGGTGGACGGCGCCAGGCGGCCGGACAGCTGAGTAAACCTCAGCCTACTCAGGCTGGCTGGCTTGTGAGCCCCGAAGACTGCGTATGTTCATGCAGTCTCTGGGCTAGCCACTCCTGGAAAACTGGGCGCACATGCCCCGTTTCCAGGAACACGCCCCATTTCCGGGAACACCGGCAGCCCTCGCACCGCCCCTTAAATTACTCTACCTGTCAATCAGGTAGAGGCAATCAAGGGCTTGCGTGTGATTGAGTAGGACCCATTCTGCACACTTGCAGAATGGGTCGCACGCGCAGATTCCCGATAATCAAAATTGAGGCTGGAAAAAGGACACATTCTAGGGTAAAAAGGCAAAGGACAGGTCCGATATGATTGGCTCACATCATACATCACTATGCCTAGTCGGTAACTTTGTACCAGTTCCAGTTTACATTATGACCTGCACCATGCATCGTTATGCTTTATTTACAACTTTTTACCAGTTTATTTGCTACAAAAACACATCTCAGTACCTAGTACATTATTAGGGGAATTCAATATGGAGCGATAAGTCCGTTTTTTGCGTTAATATCGCATCTATGACGTCATTATCGCAGGTTTTAGTTTTACACCGTATTCAATTTCAAAGACTTTTCGCAGGTTCGAAAAGTCTTTGAAAAAAAACGGGGATAACTTTTCACCACTGAATAAGTGGCGAAAAAAAGTGCAGAATTGGAGTTTAGGGGTGCAGGCTTAAAAAAAATAGCCTGCACCCCTGGGAATGACATTTTAAAAATAACTGTGTCAAAAAAAAAAAAAAATAGGGACACCCCAAAAAATTTATTTTAAAAATTGGGGTGAAAAAAAAATGTTTAACAATAGGGAAATAGGTTCAGGGCTATTCTGCAAGTATGCGGCAGGTGTTTTCTAGAATAGATTTATAGCGGCAGGTGCACAAATGCAGAATTTTTAAAAACTTACTTTAGGGACATCAAAATACGCTAGTACCCATTTTCATGTACCCCAAATTTGATGGGACCACTTAAAAAAAATGAAAAAAATAACCTAAGTGCTCTTCTGCAACACTTGTTGTGTCGGGAAATAACACCTGCTCGGGCTATTTAAATCCCCGACTTTCATTTACAGGCTAAAACGGGGGTACCCATAGTGATCCCCCATGTTTTTACAACTTTAGGGGGGTCCTACAATTTTTTTAAGGAAAATTTCGTAACTTTACGCAAATCCCACTTCGCAGGCTCCCGTTTTCGTTAATTTCATATTGAATACAGGGATAAGCGGGCGTGCGCCTGCTACTTTATCCCAGGTAAAAGCACCGATATGAAACGTAAACTTTGACAGCGAAGTTTACGTTTCATATTGAATTCTCCTCTATGAGGTTGATTCTGAGGTACTGTAGGAGCAAAGCAATAAAACAAAACCAGTAACTTTACACCCTGGCAAAACAATGTTGCACTGCAGGCGGGCGGATGTAAATGTGCAGAAATTTAGATTTGGGAGGGGTCCAAACTCCAGACTAAATTGCAGTGTAAAAATAAAGCTGTTCAGTAATTGTGAGCTACATGCAAAAGCAGCCAGTATTTACCATGAATGCATAAATAATAAATGTACTTGCTCCCCTTGCATTGCTGCATGCTTTGTCCAGGTGCAAAGTTACAGTACTTGCTTTTTTTTCTTTGCTCCTAACACAGAATTAGCCTTATATGCGAACTAAGACACAAAATTGAGGAAAAAGGTGCACGTCTCACGACATGGCGCAAAAAGGATAGGCATATGAGCACACTTCTGTACTGACTTTTTAGGTCAGTTGTAGGACTTTACTGCCCCTTCACAAACCTTGTATCCTGCCCCAATTTTTGCTGAAGTTCTCAGTTGAAGGCTCTCCACCCCTACCTTTCTGTGTCCTTCCATGCATTTATTGTACAATGCTATGTAATAGGCTGGTGAAAGGTGACTTTGCTTATTTTCCGTCAGATTGCCATTCTTTTTAGATCACGTTTATAAACCACTAGTCAAAAAATTAAAACTGGTGCAAAATAAAAACATTGATCTTGCCTATACCAGCCAATCGGATGTCTACTTTTAATTTCTGAACCGCAGAATAATGTCAGAATCTGAATCAATGCTTTGAGCAACACCTCTGTGCTTTCTTGTTTCTCCATTTGTGCAAGTGTTCTTAAATGTCCCTTATTATCTTATGACACCGTTCTGTTCTGTGTATGCTGTATTTGAGAACATTTTTACTGGCATTTTGTTTAGCTCCTTGGGCTACAGTGGGAATTGCTATTATTTGGCTCTCAGTGCTGTTGAGAGCTGATACGGGCCCAGGTGTGGGGTGGAGGTGTGGCCACGCCTGTCCCCCCCCCCCCCCCCAATGTCCCACTCAGCAGCTGACTTAGGCTCCTGCAGGGTACCTCTAACAAGACCATCGCTCACCCTCTTAGCACCCATGTTGGCTCACAGTGACAGACATCAGACTTGTTGTGCTAAATACAGCAATGCACGTTTCATACATATGCAGTTATTCAGCTGAAAACCGATTACAACCACATCCCCTATTACCCGATATGCACTCATATCCCAAACTTCCCACTAGAATTATTGCAGGTACTGGAGCTAATCTAAACTTGTTAAAGTTTAGAAAACCTCTTTCTCCTAAATTTAATTCAGCCCAAGTAAATGTAATAATACATGAAGAGGGAATTTCAGGAATTACGTATTTTGTACCAGGTGGAAGGGGTCAAGCTGCAGAGTATTTAAAAAGTCTTGATCAGAATAAACCTGTACGTGTAGCAGTGATGAACAACTCGTCTAGACTTCATCAATGGCTCTAACAGCTGCTTATTAGCAAAAATATTGGAAAATAATTTGCATACAGTGACATTTGTGGCACTTTTTTTTTTTTTTCTCCCTTAAAAAAAAATTTTGGGGGAGAAATACGTTTAAATCTTTCACTTAAATTTGCTTATTAGGACGTGAAGACACTGACATTAATACCAGATATTTAATGTACATCAACAAAGACTGGTAAGTGCTGTCTGATGGTGTAGTCTCTATAAAATAATGTAAGTGACTAGTGTCCTACATGCGCTTTGCTACAGGTAGTGCTGTGTCAATTTCAACATTGTCGTTAGCACTCTGTAAAATTTTATAGGAACACATTCTATAGGAACATCTGGTCAAAGTACTACGGTATGTAAAGTACATTGTATACTATGCTGTTGCACAGATTTGAAACTTGTTAATGAATGAGTCTCAAAGTCACTCTAACAGTTACCTGTGCTTCAATACTTTTTTTTTTTTTCACCTCCCATGTGTATATTGTATACATACTGTAAGAAACAAACAAACCAATGTCGGACCTATTTTTATGGCAGCGGATATCTACTTCTGAAATGGCGTATCTCTGTCTACATTTCCAGCTGTTATAGCATTGTGGTCAGTCCCCTTGGCAAACTACCCTACTGCACTGACCCTGCTTTGAAAACCGTTATTAATTCTGTAACCGAGAACTTCAGTAGCCTATCCAATGATCAGGTTTCTTGAAAACTGAATTTACACTTTAGAATGGAGTTTTCTGAGTGATTCAACTCGTTGATTAGCGGTAAAGATATCCCATGATATGCATACTGATGTGTCCTCAAACATCTTTGCTACAGTCATGCCAAAAAGCCCCCTTCTGTGTGCCAGGTAGTGCTGGACTTCTGTTTTTTGCGTCTTTTGTTGCCAAAAATGTGTCTAATTCGTGATGCGACTAGGACGCACCAGCAGACTGTGCTGATTAATTTGATATGCGACACTTGTATATCTGTGAGCACCCGAATCTGTATATGAACCACAACAGAACTTGGAATGAAAAAAGTTGGGGCTGCTACATTGTAGCACTTCATATACAGATTCAGAGACTCAGTTGCACATAGATCTACAAGTGTCACATATCAAATTAATCAGCACAGTCAGTGGATGTGCAGAAATATGCACATGTGGCAGACGTCAAAGAATGCATTGAGACACCCAGTTATGGCTTCAGGGCCATCTAAACAGCATTGTAGGCCCTGGGCAAAGCAATGCACTGGGACCCCTACTCACCCATTCACGGGAATACAAATGTAAACGGTCAATAAAATTAAACATTTCGATTTTTTTTTTTTTTGGTACTTTCAACAAAATCAATGTTTAAACATAAGGACTCCACCTCCCTCTCCTCTTCTCCAGCTCACAGTGCAGTTCCTGCTCTTCACTGCAGCTGTGAATAAAGTATGGAGGCTCCCTGAGAGAGTGGGGCCCAGGGATTCGTGTCCCCTGTGACCCACGCCCCCTAAGTCTGGCTCTGTGACTGCAGGCTGTGAGGCAGGTAGAGAATGCTGCCTGGCAGCTCTGATTGTGTGTAAATCACAATCAGAGCATCTTTCTCTGCCTGCCCCTCAGCTGGCTGCCTTGTGCAAGCAGCGAGTGGCCGCACACTCCATGCAGATATTCCCCAGCCCTGCCCCTGCTCAGAGGCCCTTAGAATTGTGGGGCCCTGGGCAGCTGCCCAGTGTGCCTATAGGTAAGGATGGCCCTGTATGGCTTTGCAAACCCAGATCATTCGATTATCACAGTTCTGAGTAACCCTATAGACACGCAGAATTGCATATTGAGAAGTCGGAGCCACTTTCAATGCATACTGGATCGCAGACACAGGATGTGATATACCCCCATAACGGTCGCAACACGTATGCCTTCTTTTCCGCCACTTCCCGTTAGTTCCCAGAAACGCTCCCGAGCTGTCAATCATACTGCTAGTAAATAGTCGCCGCAAGCGACTAAGGTAATGTACCTTGACATATGCACAGATAGCCAATAATCGCTCAACTGCGAAAACATCTGCATAGCATACAACTCTGAAATAGGCCCTATATAGTATATCCTTCATATTGACTTAATTTACATTTTAGGTCTAGTGATCACTCAAAAGTGTGTAAGACGGAGGGCACTGACAGTTAACCGGCCTTAAAGCATTCTTTAATAGAAAGTTTGAAGGACTGTCTCATGGGGATAATGCAGTTGGCTAGTACAAACAATCTAGCAAGGGGCAGTGCACTGCAGGCAGTAGATATAGTGGCACTGGTCAGCCAGGCACAGGATGTGATGTTTGCACTGGGGTCAGGGAGGAGTGTGTCTCTAGGTAAGTGCGGCGCTGGTCAGCATTACAGTAAATAGTGTAACACATGGTGCAGCCAGTCACTCACCTCTGGCAGGAGATAACATACCCGCTCCGTGGCCATTGGCAGGTGGGGAGTTTGACAGGGGCAGTACACCTATCAAACAGCAACGCTGGTGTCCTAAGGTGAGCTCAGGGAGGACAGAAACCTCCAGTGGAGCACATGGGCACAATACCCCTCCAGCGCAGAGCTCCAGCATTTCACCAGCTGCCGGCCACTCTTCTTGGCTCTCTGCACAGCCAGACACCGCACTGTCCAGCTGATGCAGCGGCAATGTCTACCCTAGCTCTAATTTGCTGTCACTTCAGACAAATGCACCAGCAACTACAGGAAGGTCAGGTCAGTGTCCAACTTGTCAGAGAGCAGCCTGGGGGAGAATGAACCAGGAACAAGTGTGGACAGATCAAGGGGGAGGTGGGGTGGAGCAGAAATTGTGGGCTCGGGCTTGCTGTCTTTCTGAAATCAGATACCACCCATGTGGCAATTCTAATTCAAACAAATATGAAGGAAATGTTAAATAGGAAGGAAGGCAATGTTTTACTCTTTAGGTGCCAGACATTCAACATTACTAGCCCCCAAAATATTCCCATGTGCCACCATGATTACAACAAATAACAAACCTTTTACAAAAGTAATATATGAGTACTAAAACTGTTAGTATCTTCCCTGTCCTTCTCTTTATTGTGCTCGGGTTTGGTGGATAATTTTGTAGTCTTGAGACAAAGGCATGCTTCAGAATTTTAGAGCTGTGAGCAGGACAGGCTGCGGGGGGTTCACTCACCAGATGCCCAGGCTTTGTGGAGAATGCAGGCCACTCTTGAGTTCTTCAGTATTTTCAGACGGTCTAGTGCTTAAAATAAAACTCTCCCTTCTGAGGGAAGGTGGAGTATGAGGAGAGCAGCGCACCTAGTAGAAGGAGGACTGACCCTGCGGGTGTCACCCTAAACATCTTCAAGTGCTGCCTTATGGCACTAGGTTGTTTTATACCTGTGTTATCCCAGTGTTCTCCCAAGAAAATGTTGCTATCCGGGTGGCATCAAGAAGTAGCCAGGTGGAGGCCTTCTCACTATGTTGAAATCCTGATCTTATAGCGATTTAAATTTGAGATTAACATTTTATACACTAATTCTCTTCTTAGAGGCTCAGTTCAGTTATCTGCAGCTTTTTCATAATCAAAGTCTGTAGGATCTGGTCCCTCTAGTGAAATCCGCATCCGTTTATTTAGTTTGCTCTGCTTCATGCGATTCCTTAAACAAGTTTTAATTATGGGTAACAGCTGGCTGAACAGATATAATTTTTTAACAGTGCCTTGATACTGCTCTTTAGTCACATATAGCCAGGCCCAGCTACAGTCTGGTCACAAATGGCAGCGCTGTCCAAATACTGACCAATTGCTTTATATATATATATATAATTTTTTAAACCGCATCCAAATACTGCCCAATAATTGTGTGACACTATTTTATTTTTTTTTAAATAGCGCCCAGATACTGCACAATTTCTTTCTGGACCCAATTAATATTTTAAACAGCACCCAGATGCTTCCTAATAATTGCTTTTTGGACACATATTTTTTTTCTAACAGCACCCAGTTAATTCCCACACTTGCTGGCTGGACTGATGGCCAGCCCAAATACTGCCCCACTCGCTGGCTGCACAGAAAGCCCCTCTGTAACAAGCACGTGGGCGCAGGAGTGCCCCTCTTCACTGTTCACTGGCAACATGCCCTTCTATTTAAACAGGGGGAGGGATCTTCTCTGCCCTCCAGCCCGGTGCCACTTGGCACTGTGATGCGGCAGGGGTCAGAGCAGAGCGTTTTTCGGCCACGTCACTTATGTACAGTGCGGTAACACTGTATCCTTTACTTATGTACAACTGAACACGAAGAGAGATGTGGACAAGACTACAAATAACTAGACGGTTTACATTTTCGGTGTTACAGTTGTATGGTTTCTCGCGTTTTTGCCTTTTTATTTGCCAGCATGAAGTTAGTCATATACAGTGTATATGTAAATATATTAATGTGAACATCGCATGTGCTGGCAGGATTTCAGTATGCTCCCAAGAAACATCCTATGACATAATCTAGCTTCCACCTGTGTGTACATTGGCTGAATAATCACATTAGAGCCATATGAACTTCTGCCCTCACCAGCAGCTAATTTAAATAATCCCGAGTGTATTAATGACAATGAGCGGGAGATACTTAGTATTAGTGCAGATTTCTCTCAATAATAGTCTATGTACTAATAACTGTACACTGCAATTTCTGTACAATTAAGGTTACGTTTTTCGAAACCACATGACTGTTACACTTTAATTTGTGACTGTTTGCAGGCTTAATACTTGCCCCCCAAAATGTTATATAATATAGCATATGAGGGCCACATTTGCCGTGCATGCCGAAAGTGTACAGCATTGTGCATCGCGGTCCATAGATGTGTCATTTGGTGTACTGTCATTTCTGGAATTGGGGAAGTATGGAAGCAGGGCGGATAATCATCTTTTGTTTTTAAGCTGCGAAAAACCTGCCCTGTAACTAAATATACTCCCACGTCTCAGGTAATGACTCTAGTGAGTTTGTCTCTGCAGTTCTTGCTGCAATAAAATCTCTTGTGCAGGCTCCGTTTATAGAAGCTAAAAATAGAGCAGGAATGAAATGTACAACCTAGCCAGCAGAAATGTGGATAAAAGCATGGAAGGTCTGACTTATGCTAAATAATGTCTAGGCTTATTCTCTGGAAAATGTGAGTTGCTGATTTGTAGAAAGAGGTCATTTTAGTTGGCCAGCATTTAAAAAAATTAGTGTGAAGGGAACAGTTGAATGTAACATCCAAAATACCACATGACAACAACGATGAATCCCTTGAAGTACTGAGTTGTGCAAGAAACTGTGTCCTTTATATAAGAGCCTTTACTGCTTTTTATACAAGAGACTCTTCTAGGTTATACAAAACTTCCTGTAGTTCAAAATGAGGATTGCTAACAGAGGCACATTGTACACACTTCATTCCAAAAGCTGACATTAAGATGTAATGTTTTATGAAGAGGCCATGGCAATATAGGTAGAAAAAGGGAAAATATGCCTTTTACTTCACAGCCACCTAATTTTAGCTTATTTACTATAAACCTGTACACAAATGACATAATTATGGCTATGATTGCAACTTTGAGCGGTATTCAATTAGCCCCGAACATTGTTCAGGCACGAATTGACCCCAGCGATTTTCGCTGCTGTTTTTTTTTCATCCTATTATTTTGGTCGAAATAATAGGCTAGTTCTCCCGAAAACACATAGGTACCGCGATAAGCTCGCGGACCTATATGTCTTCGCCTTTTTTTTAGGTGAAAAACGGCAATTATCGTGGATTCTCAGTGCCGGCGTCAGGCCGACTTCGGGGCTAATTGGATTCCCCCCTATGTTTGGAAATGATGATACTGGTGGAGCTTTGTTTGTTCAGAGTCTTTCCATCTTCAAACAGCTTTAACATTTTAGATGCAATAGGGCAGTGATTTTCAACCGCTGTGCCATCGCAAACACTAGTGTGCCATGAGTGGTTCCTAAGTGTGCCGCGAGAGAAGGGCCGCCGGAGATGCCCCCCGCAGCTTAACTTTCAACTTTGTGTCCGGGCAGAGCTGAGCTCTTCCGGGTGACTCAACCGCTCCCCGCGCCGTACCAATGGAGATGCGGCGGCGTGACATCATAGGTCTCGCACGCCGTGTCGCTGTCCCGCCAGCACAGTACTGCGCAGTGAATGTGACAGGCTGCTGCAAGCCTGCACCAACCGCTGCTGACAGATGTCAGGATGTGCCCAGTAAAATGGCATCTAGATGCTACCGAGGGACAGGGAGCCTCAGGTAGGGGGTCAATATGTATTACTTTGCTGTCTGTGTGTGCCAGTGTAATTGTGTTCTTTTATGTGGGGGCAATGTATATTATTTTGCTTTCTGAGGGTGATAGTGTGATATTTTTTTTCATTTGTGGGCCAGTGTGTTTTATTTTGGTTTCTGGGGGGGTGGCAGTGTAACTGTGTTTTTATGTGGGGACCATGTGTATTATATTGACTTCTGACTGGGATAGTGTGATTGTTGTTTTTTTTCAATGGGGGCCGATATGTTTTATTTTTGTTTTATGTGGGGGCCAATGTGTGTGTGTGTCCGTGGGGAACAATGTGTGTGTTTTTCTCCATGGGGGACAGATGGTGTGCCTTGGCAATTTTAAAATCTTGTTCGGTGTGCCATGAGTTCAAAAAGGTTGCAGATCACTGCAATAGGGCTTGCACAAACTATCACTAATTAAATTATATTATCCATTTGTTATCCATTTTCATTAGAGCAATTATGCTGAGTTGTTTATTTGTGTTGCTCTTGGTTGTAAAAGCTCAGTTCATTGGGTGCATTTGTATCCACAAAACAATTTTTTTGAGGCATTTTCAGAAATAAACCAGTTGATCTGCTGGTTATGTAAAGATTTAGGTGACTGCACAGATGGAAATGACAATTATTAGTATTATATTTATGAAATGTCAACATTTTATGTACTGCTGTACAATGGAGTTGATAAGGTATCGTCCAAGGAGGGGCATGACTCCCCAGGCTCTTGCAGCAAACCTGGATCTTTCTGCGGTAATGGGGACCTGTGAAGATCCTTGTTCCCTTGTCCATTACTATAACTGGGATGTGACAGCTGCAATGGATATTATTGCCCCTGTGCGTATACGACCCATCATACCACACCATCAAGCCCCTTGGTTTAATAATAGTGTTAGTGAACTCAAGAAAAGGGGGCGTAGACTTGAAAGGTGATGGAGGAAAACGAACCTGGTAGAGGATAAGTTAACACTAATCAAACATATTAGAGAATCTCAATCAACCATCACCCGTAATAAAAAAAAAAAAAAAAAAAAAAAAGAGTTCCTTTCAAATGAGATCGAGGCAGCAAACAATAGGCCGGCTCAGCTTTTCCGTACAGTGGAGATGCTTTGCAAACCAGCATGCCTACAGCCTGATGAAACCCTCTCCCAGTCAAGATGCAATGAGTTTGCAAAATTCTTTGCAGATAAAGTATCCTCCATCCGGGCTGGAATCCCCACAGTGCCATCAAAGGAGTGCCAAACTACCAAGCCTGCCAAGGTAAGCCACCTGTCTCCCTGGAACAGCTTTGATATAATGGATGTAAAAGACATTGCTAAAATATCAGAATGTTGCAATCAACCACCTGTGATCTGGACCCTGCCTCAACCAAGCTTCTCATAGGGTGTATAGACATTATTGGCCCTGTAATTGTAAAAATAGTTCAATTCTCTTTGCAAACAGCCATTTTTCCAGAACCTCTAAAGGAAGCAATTGTTAGACCACTTCTTAAAAAATCTAATTTAGACCCTGACTGCATGACCAACTATAGACCAGTATCAAAGTTTCCTTTTTTAGGAAAGGTCATTGAGAAAGTGGTGGCAATGCAACTGGAAACCCACCTGTCTACCCATGATGTTTATGATCTATTCCAGTCAGGATTCAGGAGAAGACATAGCACTGAAACAGCCCTGGTATGTGTGCTTAATGATCTTCTGATGGCAAGAGACAGAGGTGATTGTTCAATCTTAATCCTTCTGGATCTCTCAGCAGCATTTGGTACTGCGGGCCATGGGATTCTAATTGAGCGCCTGAAAAATTTCTGTGGACTGGATGGCACAGTCCTTAGATGGTTCAAATCATTTCTCAATGGCAGGTCACAGAGTTTCTTCTGGAGTAAACTCTTCATCACCAGTTCTATACTATCTCCCATGCTCTTTGCAGTATACATGTTACCATTGGGTGAAATAATCAGACATCATGGCCTGGTCTACCACTGCTATGCAGATGATACACAACTGTACCTGTCCTTTGCTCCAGGTGCAAAGGACCCAATAACAACCCTAAATGGCTGCTTAGCTGAGCTTCAGGAGTGGATGAGTGCCAGTTGGCTGCGACTGAACCCTGATAAAACAGAGGTCCTTATGATAGGTCACAGGACAGGGGTACAGCATAGCCAACCAACAGGACTTACGCTTGGGGGTTCAGAATTACAAAACCCTAAACATGTGCGGAATCTTGGTGTTGTCCTGGATAGTGGCTTGACACTTAAACATCAGGTATCAGCCACAATCAAATCCTCATTCTTTCATCTGAGGAACATAGCCAGAATCAAGCACTTAATTCCCTCAGAAGATCTGCCTAAAGTCATACATGCATTTATATCATCACGCCTAGACTACTGCAATGCCCTCTACCTCGGTCTCCCAGCAAAAGAATTACACCGCTTGCAGATGGTACAAAATGCAGCTGCCAGGCTATTAACCAACCAGCCCCATTCTAGCCACATAACACCCATTCTCTACTCTCTTCACTGGCTGCCTGTCAGATGGCGAATTGTTTTCAAGATTGACTCACTAACTTACAAAGCCCTTCATGACCATGGCCCAGGGTACCTGAAGCAGCTTCTGATCCCTTACTGTCCCACTCGATTACTGCGATCCGTTGACGAAGGACTATTAACAGTACCTAGAATCTCACAGAATTCGTCTGGGGGTCGAGCTTTCAGTTTTGTGGCTCCAACCTTTTGGAACTCACTTCCCCGCACAGTTCGAGAGGCCTCCACTCTAGAATCCTTCAAAAATAGACTCAAGACTCACCTATTCACCCAAGCATTTCACTAATGTCCCTTTGTTTAAGCTTATTTAGTATTTTGTACTGTAAATGTAAAGCACTTTGAGTCCTTTAGGAGGAGGGATATATATAAATAAACTTATTATTATAAATTATTAAAGGGATCATGATATAAAGAAATTGCATACAATGACAGAACGTAAAGTTGGCCTTGCCCAAATGAGCTTTACAACCCAAGATGAAGGAAGTAATTAAAACATAATGTTGGTAGTGGGGAAAGTGTGTGTGTGTGTGTGTGTGTGTGTGTGTGTGTGTGTGTGTGTGTGTGTGTGTGTGTGTGTGGCTATTATAGGGGTGAGGCATAATCAGCCACTGCCAATATTCCTTGGTGACCCTACTGGTGGTGTAGTACAGCTGCAATGAGAAAAGTTAGTTCAAGTTGGAGATGTGAAATATAAACAAGTCATTCAGGGGTATAGACCTAGTGCTTACTGAGGTATGGTCCTATTGATGAGCTGCAGACTAGGCAGAGATGTCCCAATCTAAGTATGATTAATGTATATAAAGAAGAGTAGTCTGCCCTTCTATTGTGCAAGTGTTCCCACTAATTATGGTATTTAATAAGGTCACATAACATACTAGTAGTGGCACTGCAAATCTTTTATTTTAACAAAGAGACACATGGGTCTGAATACAGGGCCTGCAGTATGTATACTGGTGGTGAAGGGTTAATGAGTTTGTGGTGGTGAGGGGCGTTAATGTGGTGGTGACACATTCACCAGAGTAGGAATTTGTGTGTCCGAGATGTGGTATAACTCTGCTGACAGTTTTCTATGTATTTGCACACCTTCACACTTTGTATATCTGCAGCAAAGTTATTTCAGACTGTTGACTAAGCAATGACTTAACAGTGATAAGTGTCCTTAGAGAGTGGAACACCTCTGTTGACCACCTCCTTACTCTAACCAAAGTCTTGGTTGGCAATACAGTCAATTCCACCTTGTGGTGGGTTCTTGGTATAGATATTGATGTACTCCAGGTCCCTGGGGCAATAAAGGTTTATTACCGGAATGCAGTCGGGATGCCAGCGGACCTAATCCCGGCAGCCGGCTACCCGACTGTCATATCCCGGCAAGGGTCTAAAGACAGGCGTCGTTATGCCGACGCCTGTCATTAGACATACGCCGGAAGCCCGACGCCCGGCATCCTGATCGAAGGGGCGCGGATAGCCGCGGATGGGGGAAGTTAGGTTTAGGGTTACCGTGGGGGACTTGGGGTTAGGCACCCCCTGGGAGGTTAGGTTTAGGCTAGGGGAAGGGGGGGTTAGCGTTAGGCACCCCCGGGGGGGACTTAGGGTTAGGCTGCGGGGAAGGGGGGGTTAGGTTTAGGCACTGGGGGGGAAGGTTAGGGTTAGGCACCCCTAAGGGAGGTTTAGGGTTAGGGGTTACAAATAGGTTAGTATTACTTTTGACGATCGTGATTTCCTCCTCTGCAAGGATGCCGCTGTCGGGATTCCAACCGCCGGGCATGGGTCCGGCGGTAAATCATACCGATTCCTTATTAACTTGTGGTGGGGATTTCTTGTAGTAATTCTTCAACACCACGCACTGGCCTGGATGTCAGCAGTGACTGTTGGGAATCAGTAAATTTCTGCGTTTCGAGACCTCCTGGCTCTTCTTCAGAAGGATGCATCCTTCTGAAGAAAAGCCAGGAGGGCTCGAAACGCGTTAAGGACGGCAGAGTCAATTTACTGAGGAGAAGGACCCTGGACCCCCAGTACCAGTTATCGTTGGTTAGTCACTGCTTGACTTGGTCCGGACGGTCAGCATTGCACCCACAACGCAGTTATACATCTTGGATCTGGTATGCAGGGCTAATGGGCCCCTCTTTTTAAAGACATTATTATACCATGTCCAATAGGCATTTGTTTGGCTTTATTTAGGCTTTTAAGATTGATTTATATGTTTGTGTGTTTTAATAAATGCACCTGATCTTTTCAATATTACACTATTGTGCTTATCTCTCTTTTTACATATTGGGAACTCCCTGATACATCGTCCCAAGAGAGAACAGGATAGGAAAGTAGCCTATTCATTTTTTATTTTTCGTATTGATTTTCTTAGTTTAGCGCCACACGGTGGTCACACATGTTATTACTATTGTCACTTATTTTTGTTTAGGGGTTTAAGGTACCCTAGTGTCTCCACTGTTGGCAGCTTTACTTTTGATGCGCTGAGGTGTTGTATTAAACAAATTTTGATCACATATTCGCCTGTTGGCTTTTCTCAGGGAGTGTAGGGAGTGTATATACAAAGATGGGAACAATCTGGTTCAAAGGCGCTTATGATGCTTAAACATTGAAGTGAGCTAAATAAATACAATCTCACTAAAATACATCTCTTGACATCATATGGGAATTTCTTCTTATGCGAGGATCCTCTTGTTTGTCTCTTGAACAGGTGTTCTTCATCAGTGTGTATATAAAGCCAACGAAATATAAAAGAAAACCCAACTCTTTTCAGTTTTTCATCCCAAGTGGACTTTGCGAGATCTATGTGCAAAACGGGATCTTTTCCTCCACTTGGATACATAAAAAAAAAAGGGCGTACCCCACTCACACTTGTGGATTATGCAGGGCCAGCAACAGAAATAATACACAAAGCTGTGCCCACCCCTCCAAACAGATACCCCTCCCACCCCCGACCCCACACATCCCACTGCTACATTTGCTAATGACCCATTAAACCTTCTGCAAAGCTTTCGATGGCTCTCAGCTGGTGTTACTCCCCTATTTCAATATATGACTGGCGCCACCTCTGGAGTCGCCACTGCTCAGTACTAAAAAAAAATGTAGTTTACATAATCTTGATACTAGCACGCTCCTTTACACCAGAGGCATAAAATAAACGAAGCATATAAATTATGTTAAGATGGTATGAAGGAAATTAAAATATAGGTGAAACCGGGTACAAGAGCTAGTGTGAAGATTGTAATAAAAAAACAGCTGCTAACATTCCCTCCTCTAACGCATTTCGGTTCATCTGGAACCTTTATCGTCCTCAGGGAGTGGGTGACTAGCAATTTTCTGCCCCCTCTGATGGTGTAGTAGCTGCAGTGAGAAGAGTCAGTTCAAGATGGAGGTGTGAAATATTAACTAGTAATTGTAGCTAGTCACTGTAGAAATTATAAGAGCGTCAGCTGCTGGCATCCATTCCAATCCTCTCCATTTGTCTTAACCACAAAACTGCCGATAAAGGAGGAATGGGTATCTGCTAGGAGAAGCAGAGATGGCAACAGCAACAACAGTTAAACTCTGGGTCCAGCAGGTAAACCGATACAATACCTGTATATCTTTGAAACAACCCTGTCCTTGGTGGGATGACACTCTTCAGTAAAAACTTAACTATAACTTTGAGAAGGTGATTACGTTGGAGGTAGGGCACAGAGCTTATCTGAAGTGTAGCTTTCTCTAACTGCTATCTGCATGCCAAAGGTAAAGCAATACAGTTAGTATGTCTTTGTACATACCAATAAAGTCTGAAGTTGAGAGATTTGTTTTTACTACTTTTTTCTGATTATGAATTCCTGAATATAGAGTGTTTTGAGTAACAGTTATTTTTTGTGTTTTGTTCTTTTTCATTGGCATGGGCTCCATGTGAACAGCACTCTTTTGTACATTTGTTGGTATCCATATTGTTTTCTATGATTCGTTTAAAGGAAATTCAATGTCAGAAAACTGATGGCTATGACTATAATTTCTGCACACTGGAACATAAATCCTATGCCTCTACAAGTTACTGCTGCCTATTTAAGTGCTGCTTGGGGAATTATTACATCCTTTTTTCTCTGCTATAAATATTTTAGTAGAAAATTTGGCACAATAGTGTGTATGCATATGGGCTTATATCATTCTTTCCAGAAGTATATCTTAATCATAGCTCGCAACTTTGGAGCTCCTTGAATGCTGTGTTTGTGATGGGGACATTGCCATTTCAACATCATCGGTACTGACTTATCAAACTAGCCCTGAAAAAATGGTTGAACACCTACCTAGAATTAACAAAATATGATTCAAATTATCTTATACACAAAACATATTGCTTTCCACATAAGTGATGTTGTGTTTTTATGACCCAGTCATAGGGAATTGTCCCATTTAGTTCTTCTCCAGTATGCTCTCCACTTTTACTGTCCTTTTCACAAATCAAGAAATGTCTGGAATGTGCATTACAAATAATAGCTAATGATGCCGCTCCCCATTACATTCACGTATACAGCTGTAATGCTGCATTTACACTAGAATGCAGCACCTCATATTCATTGATTCATCTGTTAATGTGTAACACATTGCATTAGGTTATATTGTACCACACATGGATACATTCATTTTCTTGCAGCTTCCCTATTTTCCCAGCAAATGTCTGTGAACATGCCCTCGAACTTGGCTTACTTACAAAGTTTAATATGTTTTACCATTGAAATTAGACTGTTGATTGTTTTAAAACTTTCCCATACAGTGTGTATGATTAGTTGATGCATTTTTATTATTATTTTAAGTTTGCCCAAAAGGTAGAACTCCCTAAATGGGGAAAAAAGGATGAAATATGCCATTATTTAATTCATATACTTCATATTCAAATTACAAATTTAAATCTTTAAGAGAAGTTCCACAGTTGTTCAGGTTTGTAACATTACCATTTGTTTTCATCATCATCATAGTAGTGCATTTATACAGTACGATTGCTGTGGACATTAGAAAAACACAGAAGTTGGTTGGGTACAAAGAAGCATCATTATATGAAATAGAAGTCTGCTTTCCATTAAACAGCTTTTAAAAGCTATAATTAAAACAGTGTTTTACTGGGCCAGCAATTCATACATTAAAGAAATCTTTTTGGATGCTGAAAGCATTGCATTTCAGTATGCCGTCTTGTCCCTACTTTCTTATAACTCAGTTAATCTTTGTAAAATATTTTATTTTATGACACTTAGGGCCGTATTCAATTAGGTGCGAAAAGGCCGTTTCTGCGGAAAAGTATCGCCGGTGACGTCATTTCGCCCGGTGAAAACTTATTCACGTAATCAATTCCAAAGACTTTTCGCGACTGACGACCCGATGCATTTGGATGCGGCTGGTGAGTGTCATATCGTGCGATCGTTCACCAGATCGTTAGGTGTGTACGGACCACATGATATGTCGTCTGTTGCATCGTGGGTCGGCTGGATCGTCCGTTGCATCGTGGGTCGCCTGTTGTGAACTTGTTTGAATATTGGACACCAAATTGTGTGCAGATCGTGTGCAGAGCAGAGATGTGTGTGGGCACCTTAAAAGACAAGCCAGATACTGTTATGATAGGTACACACTATGCAATATATCGTTTGTTAGGTGCGTGGCCAAAAGGTTTGAGAATGACACAAGTATTGGTTTTCAGAGTTTGCTGCTTCAGTGTTTTTAGAGTTTATGCAAAGAGTCAATATTTGCAGTGTTGACCCTTCTTTATCAAGACCTCTGCAATTCACCCTGGCATGCTATCAATCATCTTCTGGGCCACATACTGACTGATGACCGCCCATTCTTGCCTAATCAATGCTTGGAGTTTGTCAGAATTTGTGGGTTTTTGTTTGTCTACCTGCCTCTTGAGGATTGACCACAAATTCTCAATAGGATTAAGGTCTGGGGAATTTCCTGGCCATGGACCCAAAATTTCGATGTTTTGTTACCCGAGCCACTTTGTTATCACTATTGTCTTATGGCAAGGTGCTCCATCATGCTGGAAAAGGCATTGTTTATCACCAAACTGTTCTTGGATGTTTGGGAGAAGTTGCTCTTGGAGGATATTTTGGTACCATTCTTTATTCATGGCTGTGTTCTTAGGCAAAATTGTGAGTGAGCCCACTACCTTGTCTGAGAAGCAACCTCACACATGAATGGTCTCAGGATGCTTTACTGTTGGCATGACACAGGACTGATGTTAGCGCTCACCTTTCCTTCTCTGGACAAGTGTTTTTCCAGATGCCCCAAACAATCTGAAAGGGGATTCATCAGAGAAAATAACTTTACTCCAGTCCTCAGCAGTCCAATCCCTGTACCTTTTGCAGAATATCAGTCTGTCCCTGATGTTTTTCCTGGAGAGAAGTGGCTTCTTTGCTGCCCTTCTTGACACCAGGCCATCCTCCAAAGATCTTCGCATCACTGTGCGTTAAGATGCACTCACACATGCCTGCTGCCATTCCTGAGCAAGCTCTGCACTGGTGGTGCCCCGATCCCGCAGCTGAATCAACTTTAGGAGACGGTCCTGACGCTTGCTGGACGTTCTTGGGCACCCTGAAGCCTTCTTCATAACTATTGAACCTCTCTCATTGAAGTTCTTGATGATCCGATAAATGGTTGATTTAGGTGCAATCTTACTAGCAGCAATATCCTTGCCTGTGAAGCCCTTTTTGTGCAAAGCAATGATGACTGCACGTGTTTCCTTGCAGGTAACCATGGTTAACAGAGGAAGAACAATGATTTCAAGCTCCACCCTTTTTTTTTAAAGCTTCCAGTCTGTTATTCTAACTCAATCAGCATGACAGAGTGATCTCCAGTCTTGTCCTCGTCAACACTCTCACCTGTGTTAATGACATGTCAGCTGGTCCTTTTGTGGCATGGCTGAAATGCGGTGGAAATTTTGTTTTTGGGTTTAAGCTCACTGTCATGGCAAAGATGGACTTTGCAATTCATCTGATCACTCTTCATGACATTCTGGAGTTTATGCAAATTGCCATAGTAAAAACTGAAGCAGCTGATTTTGTGTAAACTGTAAACCAATACTTGTGTCATTCTCAAAACCTTTGGCCATGGCTGTACACACGATATGTGTGTGAACGACGTCGTTCAGATATATCATGTTGGCAGTGCCGCAAAACAGATGCAATATATCTAGCAGATCTGCCGGTATGTACAGACTAGAGATGAGTGGTTCGGATTCTGTGGAATCCGAACCGATCCGAACATAGGGGATCCGAGTCCACCCAAACCCTGTTCGGGTGTTCCCCGCCTGACTCGGATTCCTGCTTGGGGCCGAACGGCGGCCGCCTGATGTCGGATTCTCGCTAGAGAATCCGACATCAAGGCTCCTCGAGTGTAGGGCAGACCGCTGTGATAGTGGTCTGCCCTACACAGAACAAACACACAGCCGCCAGCGGCAGCTGTGTGTTTGTTACAGCAGCCAATCAGAGTCACACAGACTCTCATTGGCTGCTGCACGGAGGGAGCCGGCTGGAGCTCACTCATGAGCTCCGTCTTCCGGGTCCCTCCTCGTCGCGTGGCAGCAGAGTGGATGGCGGCTGGAGCGGGGATACAGGTAAGTTTTTTTTTTTTTTTTTTTTGTGTGTGTATGGGGGCCTACTACTGGGGGGGGCCTACTACAGGAGGCCTGCTACTGGGGGGGCATACTACTGGGGGCCTGCTACTGGGGGGGCATACCACTAGGGGCTTGCTTATGGGGGCATACCACTAGGGGATTGCTTATGGGGGCATACCACTAGGGGCTTGCTTATGGGGGCATACCACTAGGGGCCTGCTAATGGGGGGGGCATACTACTGGGGGCCTGCTAATGGGGGGGCATACTACTGGGGGCCTGCTTATGGGGGCCTACTACTGGGGGCCTACACCACTGGGGGCTTGCATATGGGGGCATACCACTGGGGGCTTGCATATGGGGGCATACCACTAGGGGCTTGCTTATGGGGGCATACCACTAGGGGCTTGCTTATGGGGGCATACCACTAGGGGCTTGCTTATGGGGGCATACCACTAGGGGCTTGCTTATGGGGGCATACCACTAGGGGCCTGCTAATGGGGGCATACCACTAGGGGCTTGCTTATGGGGGCATACCACTAGGGGCTTGCTTATGGGGGCATACCACTAGGGGCTTGCTTATGGGGGCATACCACTAGGGGCCTGCTAATGGGGAGCATACTACTACTAAGGGGGCCCTGCATAGGGGGCCCTACTACTAAGGGGACTGCATAGGGGGCCCTACTACTAAGGGGACTGCATAGGGGGCCCTACTACTAAGGGGACTGCATAGGGGGCCCTACTACTAAGGGGACTGCATAGGGGGCCCTACTACTAAGGGGACTGCATAGGGGGCCCTACTACTAAGGGGACTGCATAGGGGGCCCTACTACTAAGGGGACTGCATAGGGGGCCCTACTACTACTATGGGGACTGCATATGAGGCCCTACTACTACTAAGGGGACTGCATAGGGGGCTATACTACTGGGGGCATTGTGTAAGGGACACTACTACTGTGGGCATTGTATAAGGGGCACTGTGTAAAAGGTGCACTACTGTGGGCATTGTGTAAAAGGGTCACTACTGTGTGTCGTAACATAAATAAGAGACACTACTTTATGGTGTAATGTGAATCAGGGGCACTATGGGCCTGATTCAGAGCTGAACGCTCTGACCAGAGCGCTCGCTCTGAATCAGGGCCCTCCTCCATGAAAATGGAGCGGCCTCCTGGCTGCTCGCATAGCTGTGGGTGACCACCCACAGCATATGCGAGCGGCCAAAAAGATGGTTGCGATGGTCTTGACCATCGCGACCATCGGACTTGCGACGGAGAACCTGCGGTAGGATCTCCCTGCCACAAGCCCTGGAGTGATTTTGGCTCCATCAGAGCCAAAATCACTCCCACTGACATCACTAGTGATTTCAGTGGGGCCGGCTTCAGACGGTAGGCGTTCCCATGGGAACGCCTCCGTCTGGCAGGCACGCCCACCAAAGGGGGCGTGCTGTCAATCAACATCGACAGCACGCCCCCTTTGGTGCGAGACCCGGAGCGATGGAAAGCCCGTCGCTCCCCGGGTCTCGCACATGCGCACGACGGAGCTCCCTCCGTCGTGCGCATACGCAGTGGGGAACATCGACCCGCTTGCGAGCGTACTGCCACTCGCGAGCGGGTCTGAATGACCCCCTATGTGCGGTGTAATGTGAATAAGATTGTGCACTGTGACTCCTAGGGCCGTAGCCCACTTTGTAAACAAGTACTGTGATTCTGCTGGCCGTACCCCACTGGGTGGGTGCACTACTTTTCATTTCTGCCGCTGCTGTGTGGCAATGTGTCATAGATGTGCTTTAAATTGTGGTGTCTGCGCCGCTGCTTTGACGCTTGGTAACAAGTCCGCTCACTGCAACCTTTGGCCAATAATGTTGAAAACAATATTATAAGCTGTGAGGTGGTCTAAATTGACTGGAAATGAATGTTACTCTAGGAAGAAAAAAAAGACCACTTTATGTGATTTTAGCTTTTTTTTTGTCAATTTTTGTAAAAAAAAATCCAAATCCAAAGCCAGTCACCGCAGTTTGGCAAATCCAAATCCAAAGCCGGACAACGAATTAGAACCAAATCCAAATCCGGCAAAAATGTTCGGCGCACATCCCTAGTACAGACGACCCGCTGATAAACTCATTACACTGGCCACAGGAACCACCATCACTGATATTTCCATCTTGCCCGTTGTTGTGTGCCCTGCTCTGCTGAGGCCGTGGACGTCACGTAACATCCAGCAGCGGCAGGACATTTGTGCAGGCATTCTAAGAGGAGGACGGTGTGGCTGTCACTGTCTGGAGAGCAGCCGATAAACAGCAGTGGGCAGTGACTGAAAGAAACAGTTTCACTGTCACAGAATAATATGCTAGTAAGTGCAAGCCCTAGTGGGGGGAGGGTAGATCCTGGGGGTGGGGAGTGCTGGAAGACGGCATTCCATATTCATGGTCACTTCTCAGAACAGTGTGATAAATTTAAAGCGCAAAGTATACATAAAAAAAATATATATATATATATAGAATATGATACGAAGGTGCGGAACTCAAGGCATAAGTACAATGGAGAGACGACAAGTAGCGTTTAGATCAACGTTTCAGCTCCATGCAGAACTTTTATCAAGATGAAAAAATACAAACAACGTACATACCTTTTATACACGTGAAGTATCACACGTGAAGCCAGAAACTGGGGCTGGGACCACTCACCCGCCCGGCGGCACAAAAAGATAATGTCATGACGCTGAGCGCATATACTCGGCGCCTTTCAATCGTGTCACCATCACCATGACTACCATGTAAATTAAAACAAAACAGCACATGAATACAACCTCCATAGGGATTAAAATGCAAGCGGAGTTAAAAGACTACAATAACACCTGTTTATTATTCAACCTCTATCTTGAATATGCGTTCCAATCCATAAAGTCACCACATGGACTCAACTAATGACGTTATATCTAATATCCTAAGGTAAAGGCTTATGTACAACAGAAAATTCTACCTCCGTGAATATTTCATACGCTATAGGGAGACTATAAGAAACTATTAAATGAAATATTTTCATTAAACCCATTTGGGAAAATCCCATCTAACTGGGCTATCCAACGTGCCTCACACTGAAGTAGTTTGGAAGCACGGTCTCCACCTCTTACTAGGGGGGGGAATGTGAGCAATCATTCTATATTTAATGCTGGCTAGAGGGTGGTTAAATTCGACAAAGTGGCGAGACACTGGCTGTTCGCTAGTGCCACTGTATAGGGCACTGCGAATGGCCGAGCGATGTTGCTGCCATTCGTTCCTTGAACTTTCTCTCGGTTTTACCGATATAAGAGAGTCCACAAGGACAGATGATTTGATACACAACAAAACAAGTGTTACAATTTTTATATATATATATATATATATATATATATATATATATATATATAAAAAAATTGTATGTCAGGTGCATAAATATTGGGACATTGACAGAATTTTCATACTTTGGGCTCTATTCACCACCACAATGGCTTTGTAATGAACCAAACAAGATGTGCTTTAACTGCAGACTTTCAGATTTAATTTGAGGGTAATTACATCCAAATCAGGTGAACGGTGTAGGAATTACAACGGTTTCTATATGTGCCTCCCACTTTTTAAGGGGCCAAAAGTAATGGGACTATCAACTCAAAAGCTATTTCATGGACAGGTGTGGGCTATTCCCTCGTTATTTCATTATCAATTAAGCAGGTAAAAGGTCTGGAGTTGATTCTAGGTGTGACATTTGCATTTGGAATCGGTTGCTGTCGACTCTCAATATGAGATCCAAAGAGCTGTCACTATCAGTGAAGCAAGCCATCATTAGGCTGAAAAATCAAAACAAACCCATCAGAGAGATAGCAAAAATATTAGGTGTGGCCAAATCAACTGTTAGGAACATTCTTAAAAAGAAGGAATGCATCGGAGAGCTCAGCAACACCAAAAGACCCGGAATACCACGGAAAACAACTGTGGTGGATGACAGAAGAATTATTTCCCTGGTGAAGAAAGACCCCTTCACAACAGTTGGCCAAATCAAGAACACTCTCCTGGAGGTAGGTGTATATGTGTCAAAGTCAACAATCAAGAGAAGACTTCACAAGAGTGAATATAGAGGGTTCGCCACAAGATGTAAACCATTGGTGAGCCTCAAAAATAGGATGACCAGATTACAGTTTGCCAAACAACATCTAAAAAAGCCATTACAGTTCTGGGACAACATCTTATGGACAGATGAGACAAAGATCAACTTGTACCAGAGTGATGGGAAGAGAAGAGTATGGAGAAGGAAAGGAACTGCTCATGATCCAAAACATACCACCTCATCAGTGAAGCATGGTGGTGGTAGTGTCATGGCGTGGGCATGTATGGCTGCCAATGGAACTGGTTCCCTTGTATTTATTGATGATGTGACTGCTGACAAAAGCAGCAGAATGAATTCTGAAGTGTTTCGGGCAATATTATATGCTCATATTCAGTCAAATGCTTCAGAACTCATTGGACGGCGCTTCACAGTGCAGATGGACAATGACCCGAAGCATACTGCAAAAGCAACCAAAGAGTTTTTTAAGGCTAAAAAGTGGAATGTTATGCAATGGCCAAGTCAATCCCCTGACCTGAATCCGATTGAGCATGCATTTCACTTGAT